>BLSH010164475.1:138494-153981 GCA_018402905.1 Glandirana rugosa | reverse complement strand
TCAGTGGGAAGAATGCTCCTTACATTGGTGATCAGTAGGAAGAATGCTCCTTACATTGGTGATCAGTGGGAAGAATGCCCCTTACATCGGTGATCAGTGGGAAGAATGCTTCTTACATTGGTGATCATTGGGAAGAATGCCCCTTACATTGGTGATCAGTGGGAAGAATGCCCCTTACATTGGAGATCAGTGACAAGAATGCTCCTCACATTGATGGTCAGTGGGAAGAATGTTCCTTACATTGGTGATCAGTGGGAAGAATGTTCCTTACATTGGTGATCAGTGGGAAGAATGCTTCTTACATTGGTGATCATTGGGAAGAATGCCCCTTACATTGGTGATCAGTGGGAAGAATGCCCCTTACATTGGAGATCAGTGACAAGAATGCTCCTCACATTGATGGTCAGTGGGAAGAATGCTCCTTACATTGGTGATCAGTAGGAAGAATGCCCCTTACATTGGTGATCAGTAGGAAGAATGCTCCTTACATTGGTGATCAGTAGGAAGAATGCTCCTTACATTGGTAATCAGTGGGAAGAATGTTCCTTACATTGGTGATCAGTGGGAAGAATGCTCCTTACATTGGTGATCAGTGGGAAGAATGCTCCTTACATTGGTGATCAGTGGGAAGAATGTTCCTTACATTGGTGATCAGTTGGAAGAATGCTTCTTACATTGGTGATCAGTGGGAAGAATGCCCCTTACATTGGAGATCAGTGACAAGAATGCTCCTCACATTGATGGTCAGTGGGAAGAATGTTCCTTACATTGGTGATCAGTGGGAAGAATGCTCCTTACATTGGTGATCAGTGGGAAGAATGCTTCTTACATTGGTGATCATTGGGAAGAATGCCCCTTACATTGGTGATCAGTGGGAAGAATGCCCCTTACATTGGAGATCAGTGACAAGAATGCTCCTCACATTCATGGTCAGTGGGAAGAATGCTCCTTACATTGGTGATCAGTGGGAAGAATGCTTCTTACATTGGTGATCATTGGGAAGAATGCTCCTTACATTGGTGATCAGTGGGAAGAATGCTTCTTACATTGGTGATCATTGGGAAGAATGCTCCTTACATTGGTGATCAGTGGGAAGAATGTTCCTTACTTTGGGGGTCAATGGGAAGAATGCTTTTTACATTGGGGATCAGTGAGAAGAATGCTCCTTACATTGCTGATCATTGCAAAGAATGCTCCTTACATTGGTGATCAGTAGGAAGAATGCCCCTTACATTGGTGATCAGTAGGAAGAATGCTCCTTACATTGGTGATCAGTAGGAAGAATGCTCCTTACATTGGTGATCAGTAGGAAGAATGCTCCTTACATTGGTGATCAGTGGGAAGAATACTCCTTACATTGGAGATCAGTGGGAAGAATGTTCCTTACATTGGTGATCAGTGGGAAGAATGTTCCTTACATTGGTGATCAGTGGGAAGAATGCTTCTTACATTGGTGATCATTGGGAAGAATGCCCCTTACCCTGGTGATCAGTGGGAAGAATGCCCCTTACATTGGAGATCAGTGACAAGAATGCTCCTCACATTGATGGTCAGTGGGAAGAATGCTCCTTACATTGGTGATCAGTGGGAAGAATGCTCACTACATTGGTGGTCAGTGGAAGAACGCTGCTTACATTGGGGGGTCAATGGAAAGAATGCTTTTTACATTGGGGATCAGTGAGAAGAATGCTCCCTACATTGCTGATCATTGCAAAGAATGCTCCTTACATTGGTGATCAGTTGGAAGAGTGTCCCTTACATTGGTGGTTAGTGGAAGAATGCCCCTTACATTGGTAGTCAGTGGAAAGAATGCTCCTTACATTGGTGATCAGTTGGAAGAATGTTCCTTATATAAGTGATCATTAGAAGAATGTCTCTTACATTGGTGGTCATGGGGATGAATCCTTCCTACATTGGTGGTCAGTCAGAAGAATGCTTAATATCTTGATGATCAGTGGGAAGGATGCCCCCTTACAGTGGTGGTTAGAATACCCACTTTACAGGCAGTTTAAAAGATAATTGGTGTATTGTCTCTGATTCTACCATGTGTCGCTGTTGGCTCGAGAACTATGCAGACCCCATCAAATGGGAGGTCAATCAGCCAAAGCTCAAGGAACCCCTAGCAAACTATGAAAGAACAGTAGGTTTCAAAAGAACCCTAGTTGAGATAGGCGGACAAGGAAGGCTTACTCTATGGAAAAACTGGGTATGACTAATACATTTAATGGGACTTTATAACATTTTAGGAAAAGATGTAGAGGGGAGGTTGGGCAGTGCACTTAGAAAATAAGAGCAGATGCCAGAAATCAGTTCCAGGATGCAAGAGAAGTGGCAGTGTCAATACAATATATACGTAGAATTCAACTCAGTAAAAAAATTATAGTGCTACTATGCAGAATCTATACATACAGAATAAATGGTTGGGGACAAAGGCAAACTGCCATAACCCCACCCATAGGATAGGAATGTGGCAGATCTGGTGTTGTTTTGGTCTTACATGCCCCCTGTAGAAGTTGCTTACCTACCTGAGATATAATGGTCTTCACCTCATGGAAGTCAGGTAATAATGGTCATCTACGTGTCGTCAAGTTGGGCTATAAAAGCAGAACAATCTGCATCAGTCAAAAGTTGACAGAAAACAACATCAACAAATTCCGTCTGCCCTCCCTCCCCCTCTGTCTCATTTTATGTGGTTTGCATCCCTTCATTAAAGAAAGGGACAGTTTATTTAGTTATCATTGATTCAATTATTTAGCTTGAGCCGTAGTGGCTGAATTATGTTTTATTGAATAAATTAGTAGTCATTTTTAAATTTAATTTAAGTCTTGTTCAATGGTTTATGGTTATTGGATTAGGATGATTTACTTTAATTTGAAAAACCAATGGTAAAGGGATGCGGCCAATTTTATTCCCTAATTTTGTGTAGTTTGTAATTATTTTATATAAAGTTGCATTCGGTTCTTCCTAAAGTTCAGTAAGGACAGATATGGAGCATACGGATGTGAAGCCATACCATGTCACATTACAAAGAACAAAAACACAACTCTAACCGGTGTACTTAATAAAAGGATTAATACTACTCAGTGTCAGGGATTTCTAAATAGTAACCAGAAGAGAAAAGTTTAGGACTTTAGGTACATAGCAGGACTGTATTGCAAAATACGGGTCATTTGGCAACTGTGTAGGGAAGTGGGCTGGTCGGATCCTTGGGAGATTTATATATCATGCAGAGGGGTAAAACACTGGGTTACTCCTTGGATTTTAGGGTGACATGGTTGTTTTCTGTCTTCCTCCATTTCGTTCTCTCAGTCTCTCCCTTCGATGTTTGTGGCAGACTTTAAAACAATTTCTGGGACCTCATGAAGACCCCTTTAGATACCAGGTCTGAACTCTACATGGAGTCTTGTCCAGGTTGAGATAAAGCTCCCCCAGAAGAAAGCCTTCAGTTGTTGGATGGCAGAACATCAGAGGCAAGTTGAGGTTCCGGTACCTAGCAATTGAATGACAGCAGGTAGCACTTAGGGTTCAGAGGTGGCCTTTACCATGACATTGGAGAGTTGCAGCATCCATGTACAGCCCAGACCTTCAATCAAAGAGGCTTCCAAAGGGACACAGGTTTTTAGACTAAAACACATACTATTTAGGAATATATGTCCCAAGACAAAAGCTGTATTAGACTTGAATTAGGGACTACACCCTCCATCGAGCCTTGGCGGGGCAGTATGGCTTTACATATAGCACAAATTGTTGAAACACTTCAGGTGTATAAATTGATGTAGGTGCCATTTTTGTTTTTAACTCAGGTACTTGAAGGCACAACAAGGTGCTTCACTTCAGCACTGTTTTGTTACTGAAGATTGCAACCCACTGTTACAGTAAGTTGTTTTGTTGGAAAAAAAAATAAAATAAAGTTATTGAAGTCAGTCTTATTCTATTCTTCAGTGATGTAGGCCTCATTAAAACAATTATTTATTCCAAACAAAGAGCTTGAAACTGTGAGGGCAACAAAAAGTCATGGTTATGGTTAAAGTGGTCTCCAAGAAGGAACATGACATTAAAATCTAACTTACATACAGTTTTTTTGTGTGCTTTCAAAGCATATAGAAAAGGAATGTAGTCATTTTCCAACATGGCAGAAGCGTCGCCAACTATCCCACAATGCACCTTGTTTTTTCTTTCTGATTTGTCTAACATTTCAAAATTTCCCAGCAAAGGCTTTTGGAGATCTTTTGTAGTCGTGCCGCACAGTCCCAAGACATCATTAGACATCAAAACGCCTTTCACAAAGACGAAAGAACTTAAGACGATGGAACAAAAAGAGAAAAGGGCGATTTGTGACCCAAAATGCACTTGGCGCATCAGTGAAGGCTTTTTAGCTGTCACCCCATTTTTAGTTAATTGGCAAAGTGAAATGTTTCATCTTTATACATCACTGCAGCTTGGCCATCAACAACCGAAAGAGATACTCATTAGCTGAAGAATGCAAGACTTTGAACCGACTGTCTGTCCTCTCTGACAGAAGGAGAATTTAGTCAGAGTGCCCCTTTTTGTGTTATGTAGGGTATTGCCTTAATGGAGCTCTGGGCATTTTTAGAGATAGCCCAATGAAGGCTTGGTCTGAAGTGATGATGGTAGTGGTATGCTGTGGTTACCACCACAACCACAATTCCCGAGAACAGGGTTGCCAGCGGTCCATAAATTTATGGACAGTTTGTAAAAATTGTGCCCGTAAAAAATATGTCTGTTGTTGAATGCTACTGCTCAGGTGGCACTCCGGTGCTTACCTGCACGAGACATCATGGTGCACATCAGACGTGTGAATAAAAGCCACTTCTGATGCGCTTTTTCCCGGCAGCTGCCCTTTCCATTGCAAAGAGCCGGGAAGCTTGTGGTCATTGGAATCAAGTAATCTGTCGAATCTTAGTCACTCTGCTTGCTGTTGCCCAGCCATGTCTGCTTGCCCAGCTTATCCATCACAATAGTAGCTAGTCTGGGGGCAATGTGGAGCAGGAGCAGTCTCTCTCTCTCTCTCTCTCTCTCAGTATGGGGGCAAAGTGGAGTAGTGGACTGGTCTGGAGGCTGAAGCAGTGTTTTTGGGGGCAAAGTGGAGTAGTCTTTATGTGGGAAGTGGAGCAGTTTCTCTCTTAGGGCAATGTGGAGTAGTCTCTCTGGGGGGCAATGTGGAGTAGTCTCTCTGGGGGTGTGGAGCAGTTTCTTTCTTAGGGCAATGTGGAATAGTCTCTCCGGGGGCAATATGGAGCATTCTCTCTCTGAGAGCAATATAAAGCAGTCTCTCTCTGGGGCCAGTGTGGAGCAGTCTTTCTCTGGGGGCAATGTGGAGCAATCTCTCTCTGGGGGCAATGTGCAGCAGTCTCTCTCTGGGGGCAATGTGCAGCAGTCTCTCTCTTGGGGCAATGTGGAGCAGTTTCTCTCTGGGGGGCAATGTGGAGCAGTTTCTCTCTGGGGGGCAATGTGGAGCAGTTTCTCTCTGGGGGGCAATGTGGAGCAGTCTCTCTTGGGGCAATGTGGAGCAGTCTCTCTTGGGGCAATGTAGAGCAGTCTCTCTCTGGGGGCAATGTGGAGCAGTCTCTCTCTCTCTCTGGGGGCAATATGTGGTAGTCACTCTGTGGGCAGTGTGGAGCAGTCTCTCTCTGGAGGCAATATGGAGCAGTCTCTTGCACAGAAGCATCAGTATTCACAAGAGTAAAACTACGTAAGCCATTCATGTGCATGACAGACTGTACGCTCCACCTGTGGCTCGCTGGACGCAGGAGAATACTCAGAATTTTACACCCAGCATATTTTCAGCCTTTTGCCATCTGTGTACAAGAAGCCTAAGGTGTCGGCATTACCTGTGTGGATATAAATGTTGGGGTGTCTTCCTGACACTTATTGGAACTGAAGAGGTGGCTTGGAGAAGCTACAAAAGGTCTTCACCATTATTTGGCAAGTTCATTGAATGTGACTACTATTAGCCATTTTAATATCTCTACCCCAACAATTTGACCACAAGTAACATGTTTGTCATACAAAGGATCAACATTTCTTTCATACATATTGTACCACGATAATGCGAAGGCTGGTTCCAAAAATGTTCAAACCTCCCATCTTGTTCTTGGACGATCAACATCTGCCTTTACACCTTCCATGGTGATTGGATTAAGGCTACCTGTGTGGATATAAATTCTGGGGTATGTTCCTGACACTGTCATTAGAACTGAAGAGGTGGCTTGGAAGAGCTACAAAAGGTCTTTGCCATTACAGAACAAGTCCATTGAATGTGACTATCATTAGCCATTCAACATCTCTACCCCAACAATTTGAACACAATTGACTCTTTTAGCAACGTAATAGAAAGGATTATTATCTGTCTCATACATATTGGCACCATGTGTTTAGATAATTCAATTAGAACAGGACAGTTCCAAAAACTTCAAACCTTCCTACTTCTTCTTGGACAATCAACATCTGCCTTGACACAATCCATGGTGATTGGATTAAGGTGACACTTATTAGAACTGAAGCTTGGAGAAGCTATGAAAAGTCTTCACCATTACAGAACAAGTCCATTGAATGTGCTTAAGTACTGCTAGCCAAAAGGAATGCCGTAAATTAAGGTGACCTGTGTGGATATATTGTAAATGCTGAGGTATGTTCCTGACACTCATTAGAACTGAAAAAAAGGCTTGGGGAAGCAACAAAGGGTCTTTACCATTACAAAATAAGTCCATTGAATGTAGCTACTATTAACCATTTTAACATCTCTACCCTGATAAATTTGACCACAATTGACACATTAAGTCATTCAACCCAAATAATTAACATCTGTCTCATACGTATTGCCACCATGTGTTTGGATAATGCAATTAGAGCAGGGTGGTTCCAAAAACTTTCACCACAAAGTGCAAACAAACATGTGTGTGTGTGTGTGTGTGTGTGTGTATATATGTCAGAAGGGCAGAGATCAGTAATTAATATCTGTCCCATACATATTGCCACCATGTGTTTGGATGAGGCAATTACAATGGGGTGGTTCCAAAAATGTTCAAACCTCTCAGGTTGTTCTTGGACAATCAACATCTGCCTTGACACATTCCATAGTGACTGGTTTAAGATGACTTGTATGGATAAAAATTCTGGGGTACACTCCTCACACTAAATCAAACTGAAGAAGTGGCTTGGAGAAGCTACGAAAGGTCTTCATCATTACAGGACACGTCAATCGAATGTGGGTGGGTATAGGATTGTTTATATGGGATTGTATGATTTTTTTTCCCCTTTTATTGGTTGAAATAGATGGACTTGTGTCTTTTTTCAACCTGGCTAACTATGTTATGTAACTATGAATGTGACAAACTACTACTTCCACTTTAACATCTGTATCCTGAAAATTTGACCACAGTTGACATCTTTAGCCATGTAAAAGAAAGGACCTGAAATAAATAATTTAACATCTGTCCCATACATATTGCCACCATGTTTTTGGATGATGCAATTACAATGGGGTGGTTCCAAAAATGTTCAAACCTCCCATCTTATTCTTGAACAATCAACATCTGCCTTGGCACCTTCCATAGTTACATAGTAAACGAGATTGAAAAAAGACACAAGTCCAACCTATGTGTGTGTTTTTAATATCAGCATTAAATTGTATACCCCTCAATGTTGTGGTCCCTTAGGTGTGCATTTAATAGTTTTTTGAAATTATCTAGACTCCCAGCAGAGACCACTGCCTGTGGAATAGAATTCCACATCCTCGCTGCTCTTACCGTACAGAACCCTCTACGCTTTTTAAGGTTAAACCGCCTTTCCTCCATTTTTAGTGAATGGCCGCCTGTCTTTGTATGCTCCCTTGCACGGAATCGTTTTGTACCTACTGTGGGGTCACCAGTACAGTATTTGTACATTGAAATCATCTCCCCTCTCAAGCGTCTCTTCTCCAGAGAGAATAAGTTCAGTGGTTGTAATCTTTCCTCATAACTTAGGTCCTCCAATCCATTAATAAGCTTTGTGGCCCTTCTCTGAACCCTTTCCAGTTCCTGGACATCCTTCCTGAGGACTGGTGCCCAGAACTGGACGGCATACTCCAGGTGTGGCCTCACAGAGACTTGTATAGTGGGAGAATTTTTGATTTATCCCTGGAGTTGATCCCTTTCCTGATGCATGCCAACACTTTGTTAGCTTTGTTTGCAGCAGCTTGGCATTGCATGCCACTGCTGAACCCGTTCTCCACTAGGACCCCTAGGTCTTTTTCCATTCTAGATTCCCAGAGGCTCTCCCCCTAGTGAGTAAATTGCTTTTTTGTTCTTGGTACCCAAATGCATTATCTTACATTTTTCTATGTTAAATCTCATCTGCCACTTGTCTGCCCACCCCATTAATTTATTCAGATCTTCTTGCAAGGTGTCCACATCCTGTGGAGAGTTTATTGCTCTGCTTAGCTTGGTATCATCCGCAAATATTGAGATTGAGCTCTTCACGCCGCCCTCCAAGTGTTTATGAATAAATTGAATAGGATTGGTCCCAGGACAGAACCTTGGGGAACTCCACCAGACCATTCTGAGTATTCCCCATTTATCACCACCCTCTGGACTCGCCCTTGTAGCCAATTTTCAACCCAGGTGCTCACCCTTTGATCCATTTTGAGGGACCTTAGTTTGTACAGTAAACGTTTATGGGGAACTGTATCAAATGCTTTCACAAAATCCAGATACACCACGTCTACAGACCTTCCCTTATCTAGATGGCAGCTCCCCTCCTCATAGAAGTTGATAGATTGGTTTGGCAAGAACGATCCTTCATGAACCCATGCTGATTACCACTAATGATACCGTTCTCGTTACAATAATCTTGTATGTAATCCCATATTATTCCCTCCAAGAGCTTGCCAATTATTGATGTTAAGCTAACTGGTCTGTAGTTCCCAGGGATATATCTTGGTCCTTTTTTATATATTGGTACTACATTGGCTTTCTTCCAATCAGCTGGTATCATACCAGTCAGAAAACTGCTCTTAAAGATTAGGTAGAAGGGTCTGGCAATAACTTGGCTAAGTTCCTTAAGGACCCTCGGGTGTAAGCCATCTGGTCCCGGTGACTTATCAGTGTTCAGTTTTTCAAGCCTATTTCTGATTTTATCCTCAGTCAGCCATGAGGGTACTTCCCGTGATGTGCCATGAGGATCAGCATTGTAGTTCTGAATAATTGAGCCCCCTGTTTCCTTCATGAGTACTGAGGAGAAAAATTTGTTTAACACCTTTGCCATTTCTCCATCCTTTGCAACCAGATTACCTTCATCATTCTTTATGGGGCCAATATGATCTGACCTCCCTCTCTTACTATTTATATACTTAAAGAATTTCTTGGGATTCCTTTTACTCTCCTCAGCTATGTGTCTTTCATGTTCTGTCTTAGCTGCTCTGATTGCACCTTTGCATTCCTTATTGTGTGTTTTATAAATATGTAAATCTGATATGGACCCCTCAGCCTTGTATTTTTTGAAGGCTTTCTCCTTTGCATTTATGTGTGCCTTTACGTCAGCGTTAAGCCATCCTGGTCTTTGGTTAGCTCTTTTAAATTTATTCCCCGTTGGGATACACTGGCTAATACCTTTGTTTAGTATGTTCTTGAAGCACTCCCATTTTCCCTCCGCATTCATTGTTCCTAGAATTTTATCCCACCTAACATCTTCCAGCATGGAGCGTAGTTTATGGAAGTTGGCTCTCTTAAAATTCAGCGTCTTTGTATTCCCCTTATGTTTCTTATTTGTGTAATTTATACTGAAACGAATTGTCCTGTGATCATTATTTCCTAGATTGCCCCTTACTTCCACGTATGTGGAATTGTGATTGGATTAAGTTGACTATGTGGATATAAATTCTGGGGTATGTTCCTCGCACTCATTAGAACTGAATGGGTTGCTTGGAGAAGCAACGAAAGGTCTTTGCCATTACAGAGCAGGTCTGTTGAATACAACTAACTACTACTACCACTTTACCATCTCTACCCCAACATTTTTACCACAATTGACACCTTTAGCCGTGTGACACAGAGGATTAATATCTGTCCCACACATATTGCCACCATGTGTTTGGATGATGCAATTACAAAGGGGTGGTTGCAAAAATGTTCAAACCTCCCATCTATTTCTTGAACAATCAACATCTGCCTTAACACCTTCCATAGATATTCCATAAATTCTGAGGTATGTTCCTCGCACTCATTAGAACTGAATAGGTGGCTTGGAGTAGCTAGAAAAGGTCTACGCCATTACAGAGAAAGTCTATTGAATGCAGAGGCGGCTCTCTAATTAGGCAAATTAGGCGGTCGCCTAAGGCCTCACACTCACAGGCGCCTAATTTGACACTGACACCAGCACCGAGATAGAGAGTACTGACACCAGCAATTTGAAGCTCTTAACATATGCAATTTATAAAGTTCATTTTTTTTATCGTTTGAATTATTTTTCCCATTATGGGCGTGAGTAGGGCCTCATGTCTAGGTTTTGCCTAAGGCCTCACAAAGCCTTGTGACTAACTACTACTAGCTATAAGAAAGCCACAGTATCAGCATAACAGCCAAGAAACTAGTATTTTCAGGAGGAAGTCAACAAAGAGGTATATCCTCCTCTTGACGTTAGGGTTTTGTCACTTAGGTCCCAAAAGCTCAACTTCAAAAGATGAAAACGACAAGCTTGGCATGAATACAGATTGTGAACAGTCACCTCTCTTTATTTTTTAACCTCATGTACTTGAATTCTCACCATGTCACACTGTAACTGCCATTTTTGCATTTTATCACACCTTATCAGACATGTGTTCCGATTAGTAACGCTGGAATAATTGCGCCTGAATAAAGATCCTGTCTTGCTAATAACACTAATCCCGAACAAGTGACAAGTCCTTCCTTGCTGGCTTTTCTGGGGCTTTGCATGGCAAGGGATGAGATTATATAATTGGCGGAACAGGTACTAAAGGGGGGCTGATGCATCTTTCTGCATTATCCGCGGAATATCTATAAACGGCATCGTTTTCACCAAAGGTCATGTGCAAATCAGATTACTTAGGAGGCTTTTAGTGAGAAGGTGTAATGTCTTTTGTCGCTCTGACATCACACTCTGTCAGTATGGCGGAGACAGCGGGAGAGAGAGAAGAGAGAAGACACTATTATTCTTAGATGAGTTACAATGTATCAGTTAAATATTTCAGTTTGTGGCAGATGATGGAGAGTAAACGTGGAACAAAGGAGATATCTTCCAATGGGGACACCTATTCCTGGCCTAATCTGCCTATATTTTGCCTTTCCTGGTTCCCCCTTTGTCTCCCCCATAAATATGCTAATAAAATTTTCAATTAAACCTTCCAATTCCATTACATACCTTATTTTAAACCCAGTGATGCAATTGCGCCAATGTATGCAAACATTTCTGCTGGCCATGTTTAAAAGGGTAACCCCCCCCCCCCCCCTCCATGTTTTCTTCCAAAAAACGTATTCATCTGCACAGCAAATCCAGGGTTGTCCTTCTGCTACACAATGGGTCCCACACCTCCATCATGGTATTGCCTCTTCTGGGTGTAGGCAGCCAGCTCCGCGATAAAGTGTTAGGCCCACCCCCTGCTTTGTCCCCTGAGCTCTCTGTGTGCTTATCCTGCAGGCCCCTGTGGTGACTGCGTTTGTGGGAACCCCTCCAAATGGTCACAGCAGATGTGCACAGTTAGGAACTCAACACAGGGATGGTGGGAACCCCTCATAATGGGCACAGCAGGTGTGCAGACCCGGGAACTCAGCACAGGGATGGTGGGAGCCCCTCAAAATGGGCACAGCAGGTGTACAGACCTGGGAACTCAGCACAGGGATGGTGGGAACCCCTCATAATGGGTACAGCAGGTGTACAGACCTGGGAACTCGGCACAGGGATGGTGGGCACCACTCATAATGGGCACAGTAGGTGTACAGACCTGGGAACTCAGCACAGGGATGGTGGGAGCCCCTCATAATGGGCACAGCAGGTGTACAGACCCGGGAACTCAGCACAGGGATGGTGGGAACCCCTCATAATGGGCACAGCAGGTGTGCAGACCCGGGAACTCAGCACAGGGATGGTGGGAGCCCCTCATAATGGGCACAGCAGGTGTACAGACCCGGGAACTCAGCACAAGGATGGTGGGAGCCCCTCATAATGGGCACAGCAGGTGTACAGACCAAAGGAACTCAGCACAGAGATGGTGGGAAGCGTTATATGATTTATTATTATTATTGCTATTATTATTATTATTTATGATGATTATTATTATACATTGTGTATTATTATTTTTATAATTATTATTAGAAGTAGTAGTAGTAGTAATTTTATTTATTTTTGCTATTTTTTCCCTACGTTCACACCTATGCATTTTTTAGTGCGTTTTTCAGTTTGCAGAAGCGCATTACAGTCCATTTAATATGATTTCCTATGGTACACCTTCACATCAATGCGCTTTTCGTATTTGGAATGTCAAAAACTCTTGTAATGTCTTTATTCACTTTTACACTTTTTTTGTGAATGGGTAGGGGTACTATGTAACCCCATACTCATTCACATGGGGGGGGGGGACTGGGATCTGGGGGCCCCATTGTTAAAGGGAGCTTCCAGATTCCGATAAGCCCCTCTGCCTGCAGACCCCCACAGCCACAGCCCAGGGTTGTGGGGAAGAGGCTCTTGTCCCCATCATCAACATGGGGACAAGGTGCTTTGGGGTGGGGCAGAGGCCCCCTCTGCCCCGAAGCACCCCCTAATATTGAGGGCATGTGGCCTGGTATGGTTCAGGAGGAGGGTGGGCGATCGCTCCTCCCCTCCCTTTCCTGACCTGGCGGACTGCATGCTTGGATCAGGGTCTGGTATGGATTTTGGGGGACCCTACGCCATTTTTCCCCATTTTTTTTAACGGCAATTCTTTTTTATACATTCAGCTGTCAGCGGGAAACCTCGCTAACAGCTGGTGATTAATCGGTTGTTAAGGACGCGGCTTCCCGGCTTGCTCCTTAGCAACCAACTATATACAGTGTGTCTAAAGAGAAACAAAAAACGCTAAATACATGAAAACTGCACGCAAAAACGCAGGTTTAAAAACTCAAAACGCACCGGAAAAACCCATTAAGCTCAGCCCGCATAGATGGGAAGCCAGACTTAACGCACATCAAATATAACCAATTGCCGTCACATACATCTTTATATAGATAAATACATCTCTATAATCGCCTGTAATAATACAAAGCTTCATTTTTTTTTTTATCTGAGATCCGCCAGTTAATAAATGCATAAAGAAAGGGTTCTATTAAGAGAGATATTTCAGCAGGGAAGGAATGACATAAAAAAGACGCGTTTGACGGGCGCCCGGAGAGATGTCACATCTCTTTGTTCCGGGGAAAACATTGCAGATTGTGCCAGGTACAAAGAAACGATTTGTCATCCATTCTCGATCATCTGCATTGTAAGCGAGAGTAATGAAGGTAAACGCTTCTGATCAGACGCTGTCGCTTCGCAGAAGAGGAGGCGTCGTGTTTGAGGCTGCGCCACTGCCGGAGGGGCCGCCTTTCCTGCCAAGGCGCAGACTTCTGTGACCTGCAGGGGAGCCCCGGGGCTGCTGCCATTTGTATTCACCATATAAAGCTATGTTAAAGGATCACTCCACCCCAATTTTTTTTTTATTATAGGTGGAGCCGGTTGAGCTCGGCCAGCTCCTCCACCAGTGAGATCTCTGTGCCTTCATATCTGACTTTATTCCTGTGCGCCTTTGGGTTTGGGAGGTTTCCACCTCCCTTTATGTGTTCCGGCTCCTCATGTGAGGTACTTACCAACGTTTCAGCCCTGGGATATGATTAGCCCTGCCCAGTAACCATGCAGTCCCACTCAGAACTCAGCGCAGGGATGGTGAGAACCCCTCATAATGGGCACAGCATGTGTACAGACCTGGGAACTCAGCACAGGGATGGTGAGAACTCCTCATAATGGGTGCAATAGGTGTACAGACCTGGGAACTCAGCACAGGGATGGTGGTAACCTCTCAAATTGGCCACAGCTAGTGTCAGCCATGCCCATTAATGCAGCCACACCAGTGCCCATTAATGCAGCCTGATCAGTGCCCATTAATGCAGCCTCACCAGTGCCCATTAATGCAGCCTCACCAGTGCCCATTAATACAGCCTGAACATTGTCCATCAGCGCAGCCACACCAGTGCCCATTAATGAAGCCACAAAACTGCCCATCAGCGCAGCCTGATCAGTGCTTATCAGTGCAGCCACACTAGTGCCCATTAAAGCAGCCACATCAGCACCCTTTAACGCAGCCACACCAGTGCCCATTAATGCAGCCACACCAGTGCCCATCAATGCAGCCTGATCAGTGCCCATTAATGCAGCCACACCAGTGCCCATTAATACAGTCTGATCAGTGCCCACTGCCCATTAATGCAGCCACACCAGTGCCCATTAACACAGCCTGATCAGTGGCCACTGCTCATTAATGCAGCCACACCAGTGCCCATTAATGCAGCCTCACCATTGCCCATTTATGCAGCCACACTAGTGCCCATTAATGCAGCCACACCAATGCCCATTAATGCAGCCACACCAGTACCCATCAGCGCAGCCCGCTCAGTGCTCATCAGCGCAGCCACACCAGTGCCTATCAGTGCAGCCTGATCAGTGCCCATTAAATGCAGCCACACCAGTACCCATCAGTGCAACCTGATCAGTGCTCATCAGCGCAGCTACCCCAGTGCCCATTAAAGCAGCCTGATCAGTGCTCATCGGCGCAGCCACACCAGTGCCCATTAATGCAGCCTCAGCAGTGCTCATTAATACAGCCTGATCAGTGCCCATAAGCGCAGCCACACCAGTGCCCATTAATGCAGCCACACCAGTGCCCATTAATGCAGCCACACCAGTACCCATTAATGCAGCCTGATCTGTGCCCATTAATGCAGCCACACTAGTGGCCATTAACACAGCCACACCAGTGCCCATTAATGGAGCCACACCAGTGCCCATTAATGCAGCTGCACCAGTGCCCATTAATGCAGCCTGATCAGTGTTCATCAATGTTAGCCCCCCCCCCCCTGGATCTTCTTGACGTGTCTGGTCCATGCCCCCCCCCCCCCGATTGTAACTACTTGTGACTAGTCCGACGTAATTACCCGTGACCACGTCGACGTAATTACCCGTGACCACACCGAGGTAATTACCCGTGACCACACCGACACAATTACCGGTGATCACACCGACGTAATTACCCGTGTCTAGTCCGACGTAATTACCCATGACCACACCGACGTAATTACCCGTGACCACACCGACGTAATTACCCGTGACCACACCGACGCGAATACCCGTGACTAGTCCGACATAATTACTCGTGACGACTCCGACGTAATTACCCGTGACCACACCGACGCGGCTACTCGTGACTAGTCCGACGAAATTACCCGTGACCCCATCGACGCGACTACTC
>BLSH010164475.1:81140-115064 GCA_018402905.1 Glandirana rugosa | reverse complement strand
CCCCCCCCCCCCCCCCCCCCCCCCCCCCCCCCCCCCCCCCCCCCCCCCCCCCCCCCCCCCCCCCCCCCCCCCCCCCCCCCCCCCCCCCCCCCCCCCCCCCCCCCCGCACCATTCGGCTTCTTCTTCATGGGTGCTAGATGACCTTGTTCCAACACTGGTGAGTTTTATCAGTGTCCCGTGACTGTCAGGTCTGGATGCCCAGTGCCCAGTGTCTAGAAACTCCTGGGAGTGAGGGGGATGAAGCACACAGTCAGGAGGGTGGAACAGGGTTCGGTCTGCACCCTCCACCCACACATCTGGAGAGTTATCAGTTAAAGTACTCTATGGCCTCAAGAGATCAGTTCTACCTTGGGGGGTCAGCTTGGCTGCTCAGTATGGCCATGCGTGATGCAGCTTCCCACCCAGCGACACACATGTGCGTTCCTGAAATCAAATGTGGAATTCAAAACACTGGCATGGCAACCCAACAAACTTTTTTCAGGGATTTTCTATGAAATTTGTTGACTCCATAATCGTGCAATCAAATGCTCTGATGAGCAATTTTTTTAAATTTCCAAGCATTTGCATTTAATTCTGCTGCCCAACTTAAGCCCCAAGGGCTGACATCATGATACTCTTGTAGCAATTTTATTCTCACAATGGGTGATATCTGATGACAATTAGAATCCCTTCTTAGTAGTCCTTTTCTACATCAGTGAACGAGTTCAGCTTCGAAGCCCTAGGAGTAGTAGGCCAAACATGACTAAAGAGATGGTTTCCTCCATGACAGCTTAAGTCTCATTAAGTATACCTGAAAAAAAAAAAACTCCACATATAAGATAATGTATACAAAATTCAGAAGTAGCTATCATGCATCCTAATGGATGGAGCAGCGGAGCAGCACTTCTCCAGCAAGAACACGAGAAGCGTATGGTAATAAGGCTGGAGATATTTGTCTCCTGTTGCCCGTTTCGAGAAGGATTCCCACCGACAGCTCCAGTTATTAATGAGAGGCAAAGCCTGTAAATTCTAAACTAATGTGCAATCTCTATTTTCAAAAGCAGCTGTCAAGATTCGCCCCCTCTCCGTTCCACTCGTTCCCCCTGCAAAAGGCTGCTCCAAATTATATGAATGTGTAATGAAGTGGAGCAAATGTTCTCGTCTTGTCAGAGACCCGTCCTTTTTGTCACTTTTTTTTTTTTCCCTCCGAGCCTTCTCCTCCCTCTTTGTTCATTGCTTTCACGCTCACTTTAGATGTAAAGAACCTGGCGTCGAGTGCCCTTCAGATTTAACAAGTTAATCATGGGCCTGCCAATGGCCGCATCAGCTCGTCACACTGCGCGATGAGCATACTTTTGTTTTCAGAGGCGAGGAGACACTTTTGCCACAAATTCCCAAGTTGAGTTAATTTTTTTTTTTATTTGTGGGTGACACTCCAATTTTATCAAGAAATAAAAAAAAAAACAGAATACCCTTCCATAGAGCTAATCAAAACTTGTAGTTTTCTTGGCCATTTAGGTAAAATTTAGGTAACAATCGGGACATATCACAGAAATTGTGTTCATTTTGCCAATATTCATTGTCCATGTATCCATGAGTCCTTGAAAAAGTGCAAATAAGACACTTTTTGGTGGCTTATGGTGGTTTTTAGGCCTCATACACACGGGCGTCTGTGAAAAAATAGGCAAAACGTCGGGTCCGGCGTTTTGGAAAAAAATTGTGTTTTTACCGGCGTTTTGCATCAGCGTTAGTGAGCGTCTGCGTCAATAGGCGTTTTTAAAAAAAAATCAGTCCTCTGCTATTTTTCAACCTAAAAACGCCGGTTAACGCCGGTACGGCATTAGTGGGCGTTAGTGAGCGTTTTGCCGATTGGCATCAAAAAACGCCAAAACGCTACAGCCTCAGAATGCACTGGTCCTGCGTTCTAGAAACAGCTCATTAACGCCGACGCCCTCTACTGCTCACAAATGCTGGCGTTTTTAGGGGGCCATTGAATAACATGGAGAGCTGCAAAAAACGCCCCTTAACGCGGCGTCAAAAAACGTACGTTTGTATGAGGCCTAATGGTTATAGAAGCTCCTTCGAATTATCCTGGACCTGTTCTTGTGCCAAAAATGCCTCTTAAGAAGCTGGGAACATGATGTTGGATATTAATTAACAGATTAACCCTAAATCTAACTCTAACCCGATATTTTGTTTGAACACAGAAAAACTGACTGAGGAAGCCCATGCACCATAAACACATGGTCCATTACCCGGAGGAGAGCATGGGGCCAGAGCCCATCAGCTGAACCTCTGAAGAACCTAGGCCTGCCTACATTTAGGCAAAGTAGAATTGCTGTGCTAGCAAGGAAGGCAAATGTTAGATTCTTTCGATTTTAGGAAACTGTGGCTCCTGTTGATTGAACCGGAAAGGGCATCATTAAAGAAGTACTATCTATTTTGCCAAATGGGGTTGACAGTGTCTGCAGATCACCCATTGAGCCTTGTCACTCCTAGCTGCTCATTGAGCCTTGCCACCTCCAGCTGCCTATTGAGCCTTGCCATCCCAGCTGCCCATTGAGTCTTGCCACCCCCAGCTGCCCATCGAGCCTTGCCAACTCCAGCTGCCTATTAAGCCTTGTCACCCCCAGCTGCCCACTGAACCTTACCAACCGCAACTACACATTGAGTCTTACCACTCCTAGCTGCCCATTGAGCCTTGCCATCCCCAGCTGCCTATTGAGCCTTGCCACCTTCAGCTGCCCATTGTTTTGCCACCCCAAGCTGCACATTGAGCCTTGCCACCCCTAGCTGCCCCTTGAACCTTGCCACCCCAGCTGCCCATTGAGCCTTGCCACCCCTAGCTGCCCATTGAGCCATGCCACCCCGAACTGCTCATTGAGCCTTGCCACACCAAGTTGCCCATTGTACCTTGCCACCCCTAGCTGCCCATTGAGCCTTGCCACCCCTAGCTGCCCATTGAGCCTTTCCACCCCCAGCTGCCCATTGAGTCTTGCCACCTCCAGCTGCCCATTGAGCCTTTTCACCCCAGCTGCCCATTGAGCCTTGCCACCTCCAGCTGCCCATTGAGCCTTGCCACACCCAGCTGCCCTTTTAGCCTTGCCACCTCCAGCTGCCCATTGAGCCTTGTCACCTCCAGCTGCCCATTGAGCCTTGCCACCCCCAGATGCAGCATTCCAGTGTATTTAAGCTCCAGTGTTGTCTAGTGTCAAAGCTTAGACAGAGGGCTGATAAAACTCCACCTCCCATATGTGAAAGTCTACAGGGCTGTTGATTGGCCACTCAAGCCCAAGTACAGTCGCATGGGGAAGGTCTTGTTCTTCCTCATATGTGAAATCCCCACTCCTTTACCAAAGAAGGGGGCACTGGGAGTGTAGTAAGTATACCTACATGTCAGGGTGGGCTATCTCCAGCAGCTTTTCCCAACCTTTTTACCCTAGAGGAACCCTTGAAATAATTTTTAGGTCTCGGGGTAACCTCTGCTTATTAAATTCCTGGTGGGTCAGTGGAAAGATTCCCCTTCTTACATTGTAGTTGGAATACCTCCCCCCACCTCCTTACAGATAATTAAAAAGATCATTGGTGTCATGCAGCTGACATCAAGTGGCGTTGGCCCCAGAACTATGTAGGCACCATTAAATGAGAGGTCAATCAACCACAGCTCTAGGAACTCATAGCAACTTCTGGAGGAACTCTGGCTGAGAATGGCAGAATGCCACCCTTAGAGATAGCTAAAAAGAATATTGTTGTCATGCCGCTGACATCATCAATTGGCCCTGGCCCCAGAACTATGTAGGTACCATCAAATGAGAGGTCAATCAACCACAGCTCAAGGAAACCACAGCAACTTCTGGAGGAACCCTGGGTGAGAATGGATGATCTACAGAAACTATCACTTTGCCCTAAGTGGTCAAGGCAATGGGGTCTCTTTCAACAAATGACAAAATTGTATATGTGTGTATATGCAATATCAATTTGTGGCATTAAAGTGAAATATCGCTGTGTGACGAACATTTTTTTTAAATTCAAATAAAAGGACCATGGCTGCCAACTCCAGATTCAGTAATTATACATCTTGACTGAGTAATTAATGTCCGATTCCAGCTATATTGTATTAATATTATTACAATATATATATATATATGCTGTATATATATTATAATATAAAATTGGAAGGAGTTAGACTTAAATGCTTTGCAGTGCTGAGATTATCAACCTATCAAACCAGTTCAGTTAATTATCCACCCCAAAACTAAAAAATGTCCCCAAAATTTCAACAACAATAATGATATTTTGATAAAACCTTGTCATGTTGCGTAACGTATTTGAGTTATTATTCTTTTCATAGAAATTTACCAAAAAAGAGACAGTGAAATAAAAAATAAATATATACAATAATACATTAAATTGATAAATTAAGCAAAATAACTAAACTTCCCAAAAATACAACCCCCCCCCCCTTTCCAAAAAAAACCCCTAAAAACAAGTTAGGCTTAAATGCTTTGCAGTGCTGGGATGAATATTTTCAAGATCTTCTCCATCAGATAATTATCCTCCACCCCAACATTTCAACAACATTAATGATATTTTGATGAACCCTTGCCATGTTGTGAAAGGTATTGGAGTTATTATTCTTTTCACAGAAATTTACAGATATACTCTCACCGGCCACTTTATTAGGTACCCCTGTTCAATTACTTGGTAACACAAATTGCTAATCAGCCAATGAGCAACTCAATGCATTTGAGAGAATTGATGATCTGCCATTGCCACCGTGAAAAGCCTCCATCCCTATAAAAATATATATATACATAAAGGACAGTGGTCATGGGACTTTAAATGAGGCTTATCACGTGAAAATTAACCATTGAAAACATGAATGAAATAAATAGATTTCATTTATTATACAAAAAACATGTAAGTAGATCTCCAAATACATGATAAAAGTACAACCGTTACATAACAGAGTATACTGATATAGTAAAATACCAAATGAGTTGGTTTGACAAGTAGATAAAAGCTGTACACCATGTGTCATGGACTGTATGCGCAGTAAGAATACTCTACGCGTTTCGAGGATCTGTCCTCTCGTCAGGAGTATCAAATATAGATTGTCTACAATATAAATATTGCAATTAGTATAATGGCACAAAATTATCCCATATCAAAGGGGATTAGATCATGGTTGGAATCTAAAACTTACATGTGAGCCATAAGTCAAAAATAATAGTAATCCCAGCTCCTACCAATGCGACAGGGGATGACCAAAACAGTGTCCGAGCCGGGGTTGAGGCGGGGGCAAAGACCCCACAGATCTGAAGTTCCACCGAACAGCAAGCCAGAAAAAGTGATGAGCAAAGTCAAAGGACACATCTAATCAACACCGTGCTGGAAATTGAAACAAAGGACCAATTGTAATAAAGTGTGTATATGACACAATAAAAATGTTCTACTTGAAAATTTAGCCTTAGTGACCAGAGATCACGAGCTCGGAGAGGAGATGTGCCCACAAAATGAAAAGGGTAAAGGAGAAAGGTGTCCCATCAATATTTGATACTCCTGACGAGAGGACGGATCCTCGAAACGCGTAGAGTATTCTTACTGCGCATACAGTCCATGACACATGGTGTACAGCTTTTATCTACTTGTCAAACCAACTCATTTGGTATTTTACTATATCAGTATACTCTGTTATGTAACGGTTGTACTTTTATCATGTATTTGGAGATCTACTTACATGTTTTTTGTATAATAAATGAAATCTATTTATTTCATTCATGTTTTCAATGGTTTATTTTCATGTGATAAGCCTCATTTAAAGTCCCATGACCACTGTCCTTTATGTATATATAAACTCAATGCATTTAGGCATCCAGACGTGGTCAAGACGACTTGCTGAAGTTCAAACCGAGCATCAGGGGATTTAAAGTAGAAGTCCAGCCTAACACTAAAATCTCTACATCTATAGATGTCCACAATCTAACACTAACCTATCTAGCGCTGCAAAGAAGAAATTACTATACATACCTTTTCTGAAGCCGCTCCGGTCCGGTCCCACCCTGAGCTGTGTAGGTGGGTGCAGAGGAGGCAGCCGACAACGGAAACCCCATAGTAAGTCTATGGGTGACGTCACTTCCCAGGCATTTCACAGCCGTTGTCGGCTGTGTTCTCTGCATAGCTTCCGCCGCCGGAGACCGGACCGCAGCGGCTTCAAAAAAGGTATGTATACTCCTTTTTTCTTTACAGGGCTAGATAGGTTAGCGTTAGATAGTGGATGTCCATAGATGCAGGGATTTTAGTGTTAGTCTGGACTTCCACTTTAAGTGACTTTGAATGTGGCATGGTTGTTGGTGCCAGTCAGGCTGGTCTGAGTATTTCAAAAACTGATCTACTGGGATTTTCACGCACAACCATCTCTCGGGTTTACAGAGAATGGTGGGGAAAAGAGAAAATATCCAGTGAGCGGCAGTTGTGTGGAGGAAAATGTCTTGTTGATGTCAGAGGAGAATGGGCAGACTGGTTTGAGATGATAGAAAGGCAACACTAACTTAAATAACCATTCGTTATACCCAAGGTATGCAGAATACCATCTCTGAACGCACAACCCATCAAACCTTGAAGGAGATGGGCTACAGCAGCAGAAGACCACACCGGGTGCCACTCATGTCAGCTAAGAACAGGAAACCGAGGCTACAATTTGCACAGGATCACCAAAATTGGACAATAGAAGATTGGAAAAATGTTGCCTGGTCTGATGAGTCTGGATTTCAGCTGCGACATTTAGATGGTGGGGTCAGAATTTGGCGTAAACAACATGAAAGCATGGATCCATCCTGCCTTGCGTCAATGGTTCAGGCTGGTGGTGGTGGTGTAATGGTGTGGGAGATATTTTCTTGGCACACTTTGGGCCATTTAATACCAATTGAGCTTTGTTTAAGCGCCACGGCCTACCTGAGTATCGTTGCTGACCATGCCCAGCCCTTTAGGACCACAGTGTCCCCATCTTCTGATGGCTCCTTCCAGCAGGATAATGCACCATGGCACAAAGCTCCAATCATCTCACCACTGGTTTCTTGAACATGACAATGAGTTTGCTCAATTACCCCAGGTTTTTTTTTTTAAACAAGTTCACTTAAGCATCGCAATGAGCAAAATTAAGAGTTTCTGAAATTTTCACAACAGCACAATCAGTAATTTTATGCCATAAATAATCTTGCCAAAACATAGCCTTTAGTTTGTAAGCCCCTTTGTAGGACGAAGATCACTTGAAAGCTATGCACTGGGGAATATGTGGGCACTACATAAAAAAATCTCAAAAAAGCCATTTTGAGGATTTTACAAACAATTAATTCTTATGGACCTCAAAGGTTGGTGTCTGCTGACTGTAAGTGATGAGTGTTTTCCAGCCGTAATTAGCAATCTTCATTATGTTTCCAATGATATTAGTCTTAGCGTGTTAGCGCTGGTATTTTCTCGCTCTAGAGATGCGCCTTGTGCCAGCGAGCTCGCCCACTTTGGCACCTGATCTTGGGCAGCAGATTCAGCGTTATAAATAGACTGACAAACACTCCACTGTGAAAGTACCCAGCATGTGGCAGCGAAAATTTTAATGGACCATAAATTCCCTCTGCTTGTGAGATACCATATGGTCCCCTCGTTGGGGCTCCTGGGATTTCCCTGGTGTTTTGTTCAAAGTTTCTACTAGAAAGTTTCACTTTCTTGTTTTGCCAGCAAAGGCCAGAATCTCCACCTTACTTAGAAAAAAACTTTATTGAATGAAAGAAGAAACTACAATGGTTTTGGGTCAATATTTTCTGTAGTTATTTTTTATTTTATTTTTATTTATTTAAAAAAAAGTATTTATTTTATTTATAAAAAATGTATTTTTATTTATTTAAACATTTATTTGTTAATTATATGCCTTTAAACTGTTGTTTTATAATTTCTAGATACATTTTTGATTTGCAAACAGTAAAAATAAATAATACATTTTATAAATATATATGTATTATATGCCAAAGGATTCCCAGAGCACTATGAGTTAGCCTAAACGACAACTGAGCAAATGAAGCTTGCTTTGTAGTTCCCTGTGTAAGACTGAAACCTTGTATTCAGCTGTCTGATAAAGTCTTGATACCGGGGAAGGGGAGTTTGTTAAGGGAAATTGTTCCCTTAGGGCTTCTGTTAGTCCTCTGTGGGGTGCATAGGTGTGCGCAGCCTATTGAATTAGGGTGTGCACCTCAAAGTTCTAACACATATGTGTGTGTGCATGTGTAAATATACTGACGGTGTCAATAGAGCAGTGGACGGTGTCAGTAGGGATGAGATTGGTGTCAGTAGGTCATTAGATGGTGTCAGTTGTTTTTATTTGTATTTTTTTTTTTACAATTTTATTTTTTACATTTTTTTTAGGAGCCCCATTAGGGGGCTTTGGTAAAATATCAGGAGTTTAAACAGGGGTAATCTGCACCACACATAGTGATTATGGTGTGCACAGGCACACCTGGCACACCCTGCATGCACGCCTATGTTGGGATGGTAGGCATCTGCAGGAGTGCGGATTCGCACCAACGGTACGCATATGCACAGCCTCTTGGTGGGTGTATATATGCTGACTGTGTCAGTAGAGCAGTGGACGGTGTCATAGGGCCGAGATTGATGTCTGTATTTTTAATTTGCATTATTTTATTTTTTTATTATTTTTTTACAATTTTATTTTTTAAATGTTTTTTTAAAAAAAAATTTTTAGGAGCCCCGTTAGGGGGCTTTGGTGAAATATCTGGGGTTTAAACAGGGGGAATCTGCACCACACAGGGTGATTAGGGTGAGCCCAGGCACACCCTGTGCACACGCCTATGATAGGACGGTAGGTATCTGCAAAAGTGCAGATTTGTGCAGACGGTATGCCTATATGCAACCTCTCGGTGGGTGGGCCTTAACGCCAAGAGGCCGCATATATGCTTATCAGAATTTGAACGGAGCTGTACCGAGAGCGCGCGCCCTGCACGCTCCAAGCACAGTTACCAGCGGCTAACGGAAAGCTCCCGATCTCTACTTGCGATTGGAGGCTTTCCAATCATGTGACCACTGTGACAGCCAATCAGGACCCCACGACTAAGCTCCAGGGTGCGGAGTGAAACACGTTGGGGGCATGGCCTGGTTAGAGTCCAGGCTTAGGTTGCCACTCTACTCACCTCTCTAGGACACCATAGATGTGCGACTTCCAGGGGCTATCCCTTTCTTTATCGACAGCCAATCAGGGTAGTCACTTGATCAGAAATCCCTCATGCTTCCCGGTGTTCTGTCAAAACCGCCAACTCATCGGAATCTCCAACCACATAATTTCCGGTGACTCTACAGTATCAATAATTTGACATTTTGACGAGTTGGCTATTTTGACAAAACACTGCGTATACACCCCGGCTAAAGAGGAAAAAAGTTGTCACCGCTTTGGAGGCGGCCATGTTGTAGGCTATTAACGGGCGGACTGACAATGTCCTCTCATTATATCGTCTACTGGAGTGTATACCCTGCCTGTGTTGTCTCAAAACAGCCAACTTGTCGAAGAGTCCAAATACTGATGCTGAAGAGTCACCGGAAGTGACGTGACTAGGAGATTTTGACAAGTTGGCTGTTTTGACAGAACACCAACATCAAAAGCCTTTTAAAGGGAGGGGAGGCGCCTGCGTTAAGGGGGTTAACGTTGGAGACTTTAAAAAGGGGATTCCACATGATTTGGTTAGGGAGAGCAACCCACTGGTTATGGACAGTGCTTAGTGCAGGGAAAGGTTCCTGGTGAGCAGGAACCATAGAACCTTCTGCAGATCCCTTTAGTGGGCCCATACAGCATGACTCTACAGAATACCACCACCCTTCCAGCAGAGGCCGTCCTTCTGTAATATTGCCATAACTTATACTAATGTGGATTGTATTGAAACTATTTTGCTCACCAGTGTGCCACAATGTTCTTCCATTGTAATTGTTATGAACAATAAAATTACTACAGTGCTATGACCCAATGCGCGTGTGTGTATGTGGTCCCTCCCAAGTGGGTACCTTGTCTAAGGCCCCAACTACACCCAAAGTAGGATAACAAATGCGGAAAGAATGAGCCAAAGATACACAAGAAAATCCAATGGGTTTCGGGGCCTCAATACTCCCCTTTATCAGCGCCTTTTTGGTTATGGAGAGGAACCCAATGGTTATGGACAGTGCTTAGCACAGGGAAAGGTTCCTGGTGAACAAGAACCGAAGAACCTTCTGCAGATCCCTTTAGTGGGTCCAAACAGCATGACTGTACGGAATACCACCACCCTTCCAGCAGAGGCCGTTCTTCTGTAATATTGCCGTAACTTATACTAATGTGGATTGTATTGATTTTATTTCGCTCACCAGTGTGCCACAATGTTCTTCCATTGTAAGTGTTACGAACTGTTATAATACAACTACTACAGTGCTGTGAACCAATGTGTGTGTGTGGTCCTTCTCGAGCAGGCGCCTCGTCTAAGGCCCCACCTACACCCAAAGTAGGATAATGAATGCGGAAAGAATTAGCCAAAGATACACAAGAAAATCCAATGCACTTCGGGGGCTTAATATTCCCCTTTATCGGGGTCTTTTTGGTTAGGGAGAGGAATCCAATGGTTATGGACAGCGCTTAGCGCAGGGAAAGGTTCTTGGTGAGCAAGAACCGGAGAACCTTCTGCAGATTCCTTTAGTGGGCCCATACAGCATGACTCTACAGAATACCACCACCCTTCCAGCAGAGGCCGTTCTTTGGTAACTCATACTAATGCGGATTGTATTGATACTGTTTCCCTCACCAGTGTGCCACAATGTTCTTCCATTGTAAGTGTTACGAACTGTTACAATACAACTACTACAGTGCTGTGACCCAAAGTGTGTGGTTGTGGTCCCTCTCGAGCAGGTACCTTATCTACACCCAAAGTAGGATAAGGAAAGAATGAGCCAAAGATATAAAACGAGTCCAACAAACCTTTATTGAACTCAACAGGAGGTCACAAGAAAAATCCAAAGCGTTTCGGGGGCTCAATACTCCCCTTCATCAGGGCCTTTTTTGGTTATCTCTCTATTATAGAACGTTAAATCAGGTGTGATCTCTTGCTGTTTGCAATAAAGATTTACAAGACTCACGTTTTATCTTTGGCGCTCTCATCGTTTTTACATTCTTTTCATACACTCAGCACAGGTTTCCTTTAAGTCCTGTCCTTTTTTTTTCTTTCCTACCTGCTCACATAAAACAGAACTAACAAGTTAAATCAGGGTGAACCGGCGGGTAGGGTTTGTCTCCTGCTGTGACCGCACCTTTGGTTTCAGCCTCAGTAAACAGATTCGGGTCCTGGCTGTATTCCCTGTGATCTTATTACGCTCCCCCTTGCAACCTGCGCACGTCTTCCTCCGTCACTGATCTCTTTGGTGTTTGTAGCATCAAGAAGGACATCTTTGAAGTTGCCGTTAGCATGTGCGCGTGTCGCTCTCGCGGCCTCTTTTCAAATATTTCTCTTTGCATTTCTAATCTGCCTCTTTATGTTTGGGCCATTTGATGTGCGCCGAGTCCCGTCACTGATCTCGTCTTGCATCTTGTCCCTGTCTTTAGCCATCTGTCTCCTCCGTGTTTTATCCGAAGCTCGCTGGGGATTGTTGGATGTGCAGGTAATTTGCAGATAAAACAGTCGTGATTCCTGCAGACGTGGGCTTAATTCATTACCGTCCGCTCAGCTGCCTGTTTCTGGCGTTCGCAGAAGATTGCATATTACCCCAAATACATTGCTCCGGGTGCGTCAGCTGCGCCTGGAATTGTAACACTAATATACGTTACATGGCTGTTTTTGTTGTTGTTTGGTTTTTGGGTTTTTTTTTTCGCCTTATTTGAACCATTCTTCTCCTCTTATGCACAGGTCTGCATATACACTATATTACCAAAAATATTGGGACGCCTGCCTTTACATGAACATGAATATGATACTGAGCCTTTGTCGGCCCTCGCTGCTTTGTGGGTGGTTGTGATGGCAAGAACTATTCCAGTTTAATGATTTTATCAATACCACCTCACTGTCCACAAGCTTTTAAATACACTATATTGCCAAAAGTATTGGGACACCTGCCTTTACACGCACATGAACTTTAATGGCATCCCAGGCTTAGTCCATATGGTTCAATATTGAGTTGGCCCACCCTTTGCATCTATAACAGCTTCAACTCTTCTAGGAAGGCTGTCCACAAGGTTTAGAAGTGTGTCTATGGGACTGTTTGACCATTCTTCTAGAACAGGGGTAGGCAACCAGTAGCCCTCCAGCTGTTGTGGAACTACATTTCCCATGAGGCATAGCAAGGCTGGCATTTACATATACTCCTAGAAGCATGATGGGACTTGTAGTTCTGCAACAGCTGGAGGGCCCCAGGTTGCCTACCCCTGTTCTAGAAGCACATTTGTGAGGCCAGGCACTGATGTTGGAGGAGAAGGCCTGGCTCACAGTCTCCACTCTAATTCAACCCAAAGGTGTTCTATCGGGTTGAGGTCAGGCGACGCTGGATGGAGGGAGAGACGGGTGCTCACTTTGCCTTCTGAATTAGCCATGTAAGACCCATACCACACTATCTAGCTCCCGATATGGGTGGGTCATTCAGATCGGCATCACTCCCCCCATTTTGGACGTTCCCTGTGAGGATTTAGATGTTTCCTTTGAAGGACTTTACTTGGGATATATATCCCCCCCCCTCCCCTGCCCTCTTTGCATCCCAACCTGGATGTGGCTACTTTGCACTATACTATCCATTCCCATTGCTGCATTACTGCTGGTCCACTCCGTCAGTACTTTGGGGAGCCGGGAACCCGCAGCTGGAGGCGCCCAGATGCTGCTATAGCTGTCACATTGTGCAATATATCCGCCTTTCATCCCCTGAGGAAGGAATATTATTTTCCGTAACATGTTGGGATCTTCAGCACCTATTGTGCCGGCGTTAATCTTTGCATTATATATCTTTGCACAGTTTGTAATGTACAGCTATATACATTCTTTTATCATGTTATGTGCATATACTTCTTTGTACTTCTATTTTTTAACTTTGATAAATAAAAATATTACATTTTAATATATTATCTACTTTACTACGTGGGGAGCCCATGCTCTTAAAATCCCAGGGGTAATATAGTATTTTGTTTGCTTGGTTTTGTAGGGATGTGGCATTAGGTGTTCCCCTTCCCCGTCCCATATACCCTGTTTGGGACACATACACCCATACAATCATCCTTTCTTTGCAAATAGGGGGGACTTGTCAGGCGACTTGAGTCGCCACACAAGTCGCCCCCATGCATTGCAATGGAACCATTCTAAATAGGAGCGACTCAAGTCGATCCGACTTAGAAAAAGGTTCCTGTACTACTTTTGGGGTGACTTCAGGCGACTTGCATTGGCTTCTGTTACAGAAGTTGCGTGCAAACCACGCTGAAGTTGCACTGTGTGGGGTCGCGCTGAGTCACCCCACAAGTCAGATCGCCCCTCTGTGAACCGGTCCTTAGATTTTATGAGATGAAGGGAAAAAAAAAAGAAAAATTGGCCTAACATATCGGCCCAAAAAACATATCAGCATCATATCTCGGCCATCAGCTGCCCCAATTTTCTAAATATCGGCATCGGCCAGAGAAAAACCCATATCGGTCGACCTCTACCTGTTATGCACTATTCCCATTATATTAACAATGTAATATGAATAAAAGTGATCATTTTTTTTTAAAGTGAAAGTGTAAAAATAAATATAATAAACAATAAAAAATAAACAAAAAAAAAATTAAAGTGCCCCCACGTGCTCGCATGCCGAAGTGAATGCAGATGTAAGTCACGTCCACATATATAAACAATATTCAAACCACACATGTGAGGTATCACCGCGATCGTTAGAGCGAGAGCAATCATTCTAGCCTAAGACCGCCTCTATAACTCTGAAAAGGTAACCTGTAAAAAATTTTAAAGCTTATGGAGATTTTTAAGTACCAAAGTTTGGCGCCATTACATGAGTGCGCGCAATTTTAAAGCGTGACATCCGAGATAGCTATCATCATCTGTCACATTATACAAAAAATTGGGCTAACTTTACTGTTTTGTTTTTTTTTTATTCTTGAAAGTGTTTTTTTTTTCCAAAAAAAAATCGCTTTTGAAAAATTGCAGCGCAAATACCATGTGACATAAAAAGTTGCAATGACCGCCATTTTATTCCCTAGAGCCTCTGATAAAAAATATATAATGTTTGGGGGTTCTAAGTAATTTTCTAGCAAAAAAATGATGATTTTTACATGTAGGAGAGGAGTGCTGGAATTGACGTGGCATGGAAGTGTTTATACAACGCAATCCCACCGCTAAATGATAGATTCCTGTATGCAGGAATTTAAATCTACTGCAAGGAATCTTGGCGTCATTGACCAAATATGGTCAATGACCTCACCTAGGATTGTCAGTGCTATAGCTAGGGATCTGCAGGGGTGTGGCATGGACAGCCAATCACAACTGACTTCATTGGTGTCCGGATTCTGTTTCCAATTTTCGACCTGCTCTTGGTTCAAGCACCGTAACCATCTTCATTGCCGAGCTGTGGAAACTGGCAATATGCTCAAAGTTCTAGGACACTTTTCCAAATATCTTCAACTTTTTGAGTAATTAAACTGTCAGCTTGGTTTATTATTGTATTTGTGCGCACTGGGAATAAAGAGTGGGCGTGATGGGTTTTAAATGGGAATAATATGAAAAGAAAAACAAATTGTGGAATCATTTAGCTATATGAAAAATGGAACCTTATGGGTTTTATCTTATCATTCATGCTTGCTAATAGGGAATTTATGAATAACAATTTGCGACTTTATTAGATAGTGATTTTCCAAATAAAGCAAAGAGTGAAAAGGGAGTATGCAGAATTGACAGAAAGAAATGATGTAATGCTGGCTGTTGTATGTTGCAATTGAATGATCTCTAAACTCAGACACTGACTGAGGGATGTAAACTGAGGTCAATGTATTTCCATGGCCCTCTAAATGTATTGGCTGCTCCCTGTGAAGACTCCCAGTTCTGGGCTGAGGACATTTCCATTTTTTTCTGTGACTGTGGTGACTGTGCCAATGCCAAGGGTAAACTGATAAACCAACATTCCCCTCTTCTTGATACACTATTTGCCTGCCTCTAAAGCGGGAGAGGTCTAGAACATCTGGTAAAGCTTCCCCTATTTCATTCTAGCCCTTTCCCATTTTACCCATACCTTAAAAAAAAAAAAAGCATGGACTTATTTGAGAAGCGTACATTGGGACATTTGAACGTGTATTGCGGGAAGAATCCCCACTCAGAACCAGTAGTCCAACAGGGGGCATTTGGTCCCCAGGTCAGTATCAATAAGATATGTTGGGTTAGTGGCGTCAGATGGAGATATCCGCCCATTCAAACCTCAATCAGAGCAGTCAGGCTAAATGGTGCAGAATCTCCACTCTGGGTCACCAGCTCAACAGGCAGAATTTGCTTCCCTATCCAGTATCAAGAAGATGTGGTGGGTTGGTGGCCCCATGTGGAGATACTCTTTCATTCAAACCTTAATCAGAGCAATACCGGCAGTCTAAATGGTAAATGAACTCCACTCAGGGCCACTGGCCCTACAATGAGTTATTGCTCTCCCAGTCTGTATTAGTAAGATATGTTGAAATGGTGGCTCCAAGTTGAGATAATCCCCCATTTAGACCTCAATCAGAACTGGATCTGCAGTTTTAATTGATGAAGAAACTCCATTCAGGGCCACCAGCCCAACATGCAGCATTTGATTTCTCATCCAGTATCAGTATGATGTGCTGGACTGGTGGTCCCACGTGGAGATACTTTCTCATTTCAATCTCAATCAGAGCAGGACCTGCAGTCTAAAGGGTTAAGAAACTCTACTCGGGGCCACCAGCCCTACAAGAAGCATTTGCTCCCCCAGTCACTATTAGTAAGATATGTTGGACTGGTGGCTCCAAGTAGAGATACTCTCCCATTCAAACATCAGTCAGATTTGGACCTGTAGTCTTAATTGGCGAAGAAACTCCACTTAGGGCCACTCACCCAACAGGGGTATTTACTTACCTGGCCACTATCAATAATATGCAGTATGTTGGGCTGGTAACTCCAGATGGAGATACTCCTCCTTTTAAACCTTAATCAGAGCAGGATCTGCAGTCAAAATTGTTAAAAAAAACGTGGTTCAGGGCCACTGGCCCCGCAGGGGGCATTTGCTTCCTTGGCCAATAACAGTAGGATATGTTGGGCTGGTGGCCCCAAGCAGAGATACCCCCGCCCCACTCAGAACTCAATCAGAGCTGGATCTGCGGTCTTAATTAGTGAAGAAACTCTACTCAGGGCCACCAGCTCGATAGGGGGCATTTGCTTATAAGGCCACATATGTTTGGCTGACTCCAGGTGGAGATACTCTCTCCATTCAGACCTCAATCAGAGCTGGACCTGCAGTCCTAATTGGTGAAGAAACTCCACTTAGGTCTACCAGCCTAACAGGGGGCATTTGCTCCCTTGGCCAATATCTTTGAAATATGTTGGGCTGGCGGCCCCAAATAGCGATACCCCCCATTCAAACATCAATGAGAGCTGGATCTGCAGTCCTAAACTCTGCTCAGGACCAAGAGTATTGCTTGCCTGGCCAATGTCAATAACATATTTTTGGCTTTTGGACCTAAGTGGAGATTACTCCCCCTTTAGACCTCAATCAGAGCAGGACCTGCAGTGCAAATGTTGAAGAAATTCCATTCAGGGTCACCAGCCCCACTGGGGCATTTTCTTATCTGGCCACCTCAAATAGAGCTGGACCTGCAGTGTGAATGGTGAAGAATCTCTACTCAGGGCCACCAGCCCTACATATCTTATTAGCACTAGCCCAAGGGGCAAATGCCACCCTACCCTTCTAGCCCAGTGTTTAACTACTTTGGACACTTAAATCAGCGAATCTTCACTGCATAATGCTTTTTTAACCACAAAACAATAGCTGTATTTTACTGCCCAAATGTTTAAAGTATTCTTGCCATTTGCATAGATTAAAATAATGCATTTGCAGCATGATCTGTATCCTGGACAATATTTATTAACAGTCGTTGAACTAGGTTTTGCATCTTTCCATGCAGATGTGAATCTTTACACCCAACTGAAAGAAAGCACCAGTTGGACATTTTTATTTAGTCGATCAGTCTGCCGTGATCATACTCCCGCTCAGTTCATTAGGTTTGTTCCCCAGCACAGATCTGTGTAAACAAATCTTTCATTTAGGTGTTATCTTGGCGGGGAAAATATATCCGTGGCTGAGCATTAAGAAATAGATTGCTTTATTCCTTTCTTTGGTCCTTATTCTGTCCACACTTTAGGCTGAGTTTTCCCTCCACGCCGATTCACAAAAATTACATCCAAAGCCAAGTTTTTATTTTAAGTTTTGGGTGGAGTATGGTCTTAACCCCCCTAAAAAAATAGATACCCTTTTCTCTGGCCTGTGTTGGCTTTCCACAGATCCAGGCCTGCTGTTTATGCAGTGGCATCTCTTGGCCCTGAGTTTAGCTTTACAGGAGAGAGATATTATTTGCTCTTGAGGTTGCACTTTAAGGTGGAATTAGAACGTGCGCAGGATACTGAGAGTCATTATTAATCTCTCCTTGACCGACTTACTCCAGAAACCATTTATCATCTCCATGCACAGGGCTTCCCAGGCTCCACGCTGCAGCCGTTCTGTAAATCTGAGTTTTGACTTATACAAATGTCACAGCACCAGGCAACAGATTAAAAAGCAGTTTAAGACACTGCTGGAGGCACAAGCCACCTGCTGTAGCACAAGGTTGTCCTATGTATGGGTTGGGGTCAGTGTGAAGCCAGGTATGAACACTGGAGTGGTCGGTTGACGTTGATTTTTGCTTTTCTCAAAACATTTATCAGTATCTTTTTTGGCAGGATGCGCAGTTGACCTACTGCAAGGATGGCCTTTGACTCCGACCTTTAATAAACTGGGAGCAGTGACTTTTTCTTTATATGTATTGAAGTATCTGAAGATGATGCCTTTCTACTTAGGCCAGGAGCATAAACTGGAGGACTATGTAGAAGGCTCGCATGACAGGAATTGCAGGAAATCAGGTTAGGAGAAGGTTGACAGTCCTAAATGTGTTAGGGGGGTGTAGGCACTTAGGCATTTTGTAATAATGGCCTTTGATCCCGACCTTTAAAAACTGGGCTTGGTGACTTTAATCTTCCCATATATTGTTGAATGTGAAGCTGATGTTGGCTGGCAGCACAAACCGAAGGACTATCTAGAAGGCCCACATGACAGGACTTGCAAGAGATCGGGTCTAGTACAGTTTTCTTGCCTTTATCCAGCCCTTGGTGCACTTCTCCTCCCACTGGTACAAGACATTATTTTTCCCAGTGACACCAACAATGGGGCACTATTCTTCCCACTGACATCAATGAAGGGGCACTATGCCCCTGATGCCCCTCTAGTTAGGCTAAAAGCAAAAACTGGAAAAATTATGTAGAAGGCCTACATGACAAAGTTTGCAGGAGATTAGACTGGCAGAAGCTTGACAGTTTGAGAAGTGTTAGATATGTGTAGGCACCTAGGCTTTTTTGAAATTATGTCTTTGACCCCAACATTTATAAAACTGGGACCAGTGACTTTTTCCTTCATATGTATTGGTTAACCTGAAGCTGATAGCTCTTTAATTAGATCGGTAGCAAAAACTGAAGAATTATGTGGAAGGCCTACATGACAGAACTTGCAGAAATTTGAGCTAGAAGAAGGTTCACAGTCCAAGATGTGATAGGTTTCATGTACACTTGACCGTAATGTACCACAGCCACTGGAAAATGCAAAATGCATTTTTGCCGCGTGTTGCGAGTTCCCGTGCTCAGTGGTCAAAACGTTCCTATCCTGAATGCAATTCTTCTGTGTTCAGGAGAGGGAGGTTGAGGGAGGTTGAACCTTCTCTAACCGCAGCAGCTCCTAAACGATGCTAAAAGCCTTTGTGTACATGGACACATAGGCTTTCATGGAGTTGAGTTTAGGAGCATTGGCAAAAAATTCCAAAAGTTCCTAAACTCAAGTTTAGGAGTTGTAGTGTACATGAAGCCTAAGATAGCTGTAGGGACCTAGGCCTATTGAGATTATGCCTTTGACCCCTAATCATTAAAACAGGGAGCAGTGATTTTATCCTTTATATGTGTTGGATTATCTGAAGGTGATGGCTCTCTAGTTAGGCTAAAAGCAAAAACTGGAGGATTATGTAGAAGGCCTACATTTGCAGGAGGTTAGACTTCGAGAAGCTTGACAGTCCCAGATGTGTTAGATAGGCACCTAGGCTTATTGAATTGATGCCTTTGACCCCAACATTTATAAAATTTGGACCAGTGACTTTTTCCTTCATATGTGTTGGGCTACCTGAAGCTTATAGCTCTTTAGTTGGACCAGGAGCAGAAGCTGAAGGATTATGTGGAAGGCCTACATGACAGTACAGAAGTTTGGGCTAGAAGAAGGCTGACAGTCCAAGATATGTAAGGCAGCTGAAGGGACCTAGGACTATTGAGACAATGCCTTTGCTCCTAATCATTAAAAAACTTGGACCAGTGACTTTATCCTTTATATGTATTGGATTATCTGAAGATAATGTCTCTTTAGTTAGGTCAGAAGCAAAAACCAGAGGATGATGTAGAAGGCCTTCATGATAGTACTTGCAGTAGATCAGGCTAGGAGAAGGGTTGACAGATGCAGATGTAATAGGTGGGCATAGCCACCTAGGCCTATTGCGATGTTGGTCTTTGATCCTGACCTTTAAAAGAACTTGGCACATTGACTTTCTCTTTTACATGTAACAGAGTATCTGAGGCTGATGTCTCTCTAGTTAGGTTGGGTGCAAAAACTGGAAGATTCTTTACATGACAGGACCTGCAGGAAATCAGGCTAGGAGAAAGTTGATCCAGATGTCCCACATGTGTAAGGTGTCTGTAGGCACCTAGGACGATTGTAACTCCAACTTTAAGAGTTGGATTAAGAGTAAGATTAAGGATTAAGATTAAGATCCATTGCCTTGGATTTCAAATTTTTACACTACCATTTGAATGACACAGTGAACATGTGAACTTTCAATATTAAGTCATCTAATTTTGATGATCTGGTTACCACCGTATCATTATATTGCATATCTAAGCTGGAACTCGCCATGGTCCTCTGATACTGTAGCTAATCCATGTTGTACAATCAAAATAGGCCTTCTGGATATGTCTTCTGTGTTATCAGTCTGATGGCCAGTATCATTCAACCCTCTTCCTCTAAAGCAGTGGTTCTCAACTCCGGTCCTCGGGACCCACCAACAGGCCAGGTTTTCAGGATTACCTTGGGGAGATGCAGACTAGAATACTGCAATCACTGAGCAGCAAATGATATCACCTGTGATGCATTTCAGTTATCCTGCAAACCTGGCCTGTTGGGGGGTCCCGAGTACCGGAGTTGAGAACCACTGCTCTAAAGCCTCGTACACATGGGACGACGATCGTACGTACGATCGTCGCAAATCGTATGTTGCATAATGTAACTTGCATACTGACTGCACTACACGATCGTACGACCACAGAAGAACGTTCAGGTGCATGTAATTAGCATCCAGCCATTCCTGACTTTGGAGCATGCGTGTTTTGCACAATACAACTTTGTTGTACCAACTGCTCTGTACACACCATACAACGGTCGTATGAGAGCTTGTTGGTACGACCAAGTTTTCTGGTCTGCTCATACAACTCCCTTGTACGACCGTCGTATGCTCGACTGTTCAAATCGCGCATACGAACGATCGATTTCGCATACAACGCTCGTGAGTACGACCTGTTGTATGCGATCGTCGTCCCATGTGTACGGGGCTTTAGTCTTCCTGGACCCACCTCCAGCCTATTGTTAGACGATTAAAGGAGAAGCAGCACAGTCATGAGTTCATCTCTGCTGTCTCCTCCTATCAGCATGCTTATCGTCAGCACAGGAAGTCACTGGCTCTTTGTGTCCTTGTGCTGCTTCTTCCACTTATGCTGCAGCCATGCTGTACTGGAACCTGATCCTAAGCCAAATTCAAATAATTACACTGCTTGCATTTAAACAAATACATTTAATGATGCATTAATGATTGCAGAGCTGCATTAATTTGTGTGTTTTATATCTTCCTGGAGTCCAGCTTTAATTGCATGCACATGATTCTCAGTTTGGCTGTTTGTGAGATGGAACAGGTGTGCCTAATAATGTGTCCACCGTCCAGCCAAAAAATATTAAAGTTGCCATCTGACTAATCAACTTGGCGATTTAACCCAGCGGTGCCCAGCGCTCCCTCAGTTTTGAGTTGGAACGTTTGCTGGTTTCGGGGCCTTGGAATATATTTTACATTTTTTTTTTTTCATTTTAATTTGCTGTCACCGATTTTGACTTTTCTGGCCTTTCTCTTCCAAGATGTTCTCACTTGGAAGCCGCTTGTTTTCTGTTTACATGAACAACATATCAAAAGTGACTTATTCATTTATGAAGTTTTGCTCTTTAAGGGGACTCAGCGCTGCGCCATTAAAATGAGATGAGGCAGTGTCCCCCACGGGCCCGTATGGCCCCATTAGTTAATGTATTCATGCCCGGCTCCTGCCCGAACCAGTGTCATTATGGATTAAAACTCTGCTCCTTCTGTCTCAAAATAAACATGCCCCTAATGAGCTCATGAATATGTAAATGGCGGTAAACTCAGCGCTTGCTACTAAATTGGTGTCAGTGTAGTTGGTTTTGCTGGACGAACGGCTGTAAATGTTTTCCATTTTTTAGGGCAGAGTAACAGCATCCCGCAATCTTCTCCTGTATGAATATGGTACAGCCTGAGCTCCGGGGTGAGGGGTGAGCAATGGAAAACCTCAGAGCTCAATAAATATGGCTGGAGGCTGCAGGCAGAGGACGGGGCGGCACAGCTGTTTATTATCATTACACCCATGGCTTCATCTTCACATCCATCTCCCATCTTCCTTCCTTCTGTCCATCCTTCCTTCCTTAATCTTCTCTTCTCTCTTCATTCCTTCCATTTCCTATATTTCCTTTTTATTTATTTTTTTTAATTTCATCATGTCTTCATTACTGCCTTCATTTCTCATCACTCTTTCCCTACCATTTCATCATGTCACTATTTTATGGTTCCCTCCCATTCTTTCTTTCTTTCTTTCTTTCTTTCTTTCTTATTGTTTTCATTATACATTCATCACTAGCTTCCTTTCTCTTCCTTCCTTTTTTCCTCTTCCATTTCTTTACTCTTTTTTGCCTTACATCCTTCCTTTCATTCTTTCTTTCTTTTTTACATCTCTTCGTCGCTAGCTTCCTTTCCCTTCCCTTCTTCCTTATCATTTCATTCCTTTCTCCCTCTTAACTTTCCTTCTTTTTTCCTTCCATTCTTCTTCTCTATTGCATATACAGTACATCCTTCCTTCCTTATTTCTCCCTCCATGTCTTTCTTCTGTCCCTAACTTTGCCTTTTTTTGTTCCTTTCTTTTTTCCTATTCCTTTCTTTCTCTCTTTCTTTCTCTTCCCTTCTTCCTTACCATTTCATTCCTTTCTGATTTTCTCATTCACTCCATTCCTCTTCCTTCATTTCTCTTCACAACCATTTCATTTCGTCATTCTTCTTCACCTTTCTCCTTCCTTCCGTTCTTACTTGTTGATTTCATCATATCATCTTTTCAACGCTAGCTTCCTTTCTCCTCCCTTCTTTCTTCCTATTCCATTCCTTTCCTCTTTTCTCATTCACTCCCTTCCTCTTACTTCATTTCTCTTCACTGCCATTTCACCCTGTCATTCTTCTTTCTTTATTTCTTTTATATTGTTTTTATCATACCATCTCTTCATCACTAGCTTCTTTTCTTTTCCCTCCTTTTTTCCTATTCTATTCCTTTCCTCTTTTCCCTTTCACTCCCTTCCCTTTCCTTCATTTCTCTTCTCTGACATTTCATTCCGTCATTATTTTTTTTTTTTGCTTTTCTTTCCTTCTTTCTTTCTTTCTTTCTCGTTCTTTCTTCCTTTCCCTTCCCTTCTTCCTTATCATTTCATTCCTTTCTCCCTCGTATCTTCCCTTCTTCTTTTCCTTCCATTCTTCTTCTCTATTGCATATACAGTACATCCTTCCTTCCTTCTTTCCTTTCTCCCTCCATGTCTTTCTTCTGTCCCTTCCTTTGCCTTTCCTTTATTTGTTCCTTTCTTTTTTCCTATTCCTTTCTTTCTCTCTTTCTTTCTCTTCCCTTCTTCCTTACCATTTCATTCCTTTCTGCTTTTCTCATTCACTTCATTCCTCTTCCTTCATTTCTCTTCACTGCCATTTCATTCTACCATTTTACTTCACCTCTCTCCTTCCTTCCTTCCTTCATTTCTTTCTTTCTTATTTCATCATATCATTTCTGTTCTCTCCTTTCTTCCTATTCCGTTCCTTTCCTCTTTTATCATTCACTCCCTCCTTTTCCTTCATTTCTCTTCTCTGCCCTCTCTTTCTTTCTTTCTTTCTTTCTTTCTTTCTTTCTTTCTTTCTTTCTTTCTTTCTTTCTTTCTTTCTTTCTTTCTTTCTTCCTTTCTTTCTTCCTTTCTTTCTTCCTTTCTTTCTTCCTTTCTTTCCTTTCTTTCCTTTCTTTCTTCCTTTCTTTCCTTTCTTCCTTCCTTTCTTCCTTTCTTTCCTTTCTTCCTTCCTTTCTTTCCTTCCTTCCTTCCTTCCTTCCTTCCTTCCTTCCTTTCTTTCTCTTTAGCTTCCTTTCTCTTTCCTTCTTCCTTAAAATTTGATTCCTTTCTCCCTCTTATCCTTCCTTCTTCTTTTCCCTTTATTCTTCTTTTCCATTGCATATACAGTACATCCTTCCTTCCTTCTTTCCTTTCTCCCTCCATGTCTTTCCCCATTCCTTCATTTCTCTACTCTGCCATTTCATTTTGTCATTTATTTATTTTCCTTCTCTTTCTTTTTTTTTTTTCTTTCTTTCTGTCTTCCCCCATTACTATCCCATCACTTCCTTCCTTTCTTACACACACACTCATTTCCTCTTTTCCAGTATTCCTCCCTCTTTTTTCTATTCCTTCCTTTTTATTTATTTTTATATTTTTCCATCCCATTATCTTTTCATTGCTGTCTTCATTTCTCATCACTTCTTTCTCATTGTTTCATTCCATCATTTTTTCCCCTTCCCCTCTTCTTCCTTCCCTCGATCGTTCCTTCCTTCCTTTGTTCCTTCCTTCCTTCCTCTCTTCCTTCCTTGCTTCCTTCCTCCTTCTTTCCTTTCTTCCTTCCTTCATAATACAGCGCTCACCTATGTTCTCATTCTGCTGATATTCCACATTTATGACCATATCAGCTTTTCACATTGAGCTTTTACCATAAAACCACCCAACCGTTTCTGCTTTCCAAACATATTTAAACCATCTACATAAATATTCATCTGGTGACTGGGGTCATCCACTTAAGCAGGGAGCGTTGGGCTGCGCAGGGCGCCGAGTCTGTGGAACGTTGTTCATTCCCTCCCGCCAGACCCATGCCGTTCCCCAAATGAGCACAGCGGGGGAAGATTTGGGCCCGTCAGGTCTCTGCTGTTTATCGAGTCACAGGCGGGCATCTGCGAAGGGCAGGGGGGTGCCTTCCACCTTCAAGATGCTATGAAAGTTTAAAAAGCTTCCAGACTGGTCTCCAAGGCAACCATCGGGAAACATATAGTTGGCCGAGTTGACCCCGCCGTTCTACAATTTAATGCAAATTTCACACCCCAGTGACCCAAGACTTTCTTTCCTTGGATGTTCTTTACGCAAATGAGACTTGTAAGCCCATCAAAAGCATGAATAGTATCTGATTGTAAAAAATGTGTTGTGTGAAGGATCAGCCAATTATAATCTGTGTATGTGTGCCATTCCGCAATCAGAAGTTTGTGCGTATTCACTGAGACATTACCTGGAAACATTTTACAATACCTCCGGAGGTAAAACTGGGGCAATGTGTAGGCCAGAAAGTCAGAGTCCTTGCTACGTTGTTACCAGCTGCTGAATAATGGTTAAAAAAAAAGTATCGCTGACATTTTTTTAAAGTGTATCTAAACCCAAGAACAAAAATATCATAGAATGCAGCTTACCAGTCCTTAGAGGGGGTGTCTTCATTATTTTTGTTTATTGCAGTCTAAGAACATTTTCAGCAAGTACAGAATATACGTGTTGATCCTGACAGAAATGCCATGCCCACCTCACTTCTGTGAAAAGAATCTAAAAAGAATCTTATCTTTTATTTATTAAACTACTAACTCCCCCACCCCTCCAATATCCACATGAATGTCAACTGCCCCGCTTATGCCAGGACAGTTCCACATCATCACCCTCTATAATGAGGATTGCTCTGTTCCAGACCGTGTCTCGGGATCACACAAGAATTGCGGTGTCCTCAACTCTTTCTATTGGCTGAAAGCACAAACAATGTTATCTCCCTTCTGTAGACAAACAATCCCTGAATATATGCAAACTGTCCCGATTTTGCCCAGATAGTCCCACATCTTGGCCCTCTGTAATGCTGATTCTCTGTCCCAGGCCATGTCCTGGGATCACAGAAGAATTGCTGTGTCCTCAACTCTTTCTATTGGCTGAAAGCACAAACAATGTTATCTCCCTTCTGTAGACAAACAATCCCTGAATATATGCAAACTGTCCCGATTTTGCCCAGATAGTCCCACATCTTGGCCCTCTGTAATGCCGATTCTCTGTCCCAGGCCATGTCCTGGGATCACAGAAGAATTGCTGTGTCCTCAACACTTTCTACTGGCTGACAGCACAAACAATGTTATCTCTCTTCTGTAGACTAATAATCCAAATACATGCAAACTGTCCCGTTTTTGCCAGGACAGTGCCACAACTCCGATTCTCTGTCCATGTCCAGGAATCACAGCAGAAATGCTGTGTCCTCATCATTTTGTATGGGCTGACCAGGAAGCACAAACAATGTTATCTTGCTCCTGTAAACTAACAATCCCTGACATGCATGCATGTTGTCCTGGTTTTGCTAGTGCAGTTCCTCTGCTTTGCCCTCTGTATCATCGAGGCTGTGCCACGTCTGTGTTCAAGGATCACAGAGGAATTGCTGTGTCCTCCACACTGTCTATTGGCTGAAAACACAAACAATGTTATCTCCCTTCTGTAGACTAATAATCCCAGAGTACATGCAAACTGTCCTGGTTTTACCAGGAGAGTCCATTATCTTGCCCTTCTGTACTGTCCTGGGACATGGGCCTCATCTCTTTCTGTGGGCTAACCTGGAAGCACAAACAATGTTATCTTCCTTCTGTAAACTAATAAACCCCCACATAAATGCCAGTTGTTCCGGTTTTGCTAGTACAGTACTTCATCTTGGTCCTCTGTACCGTTGATGCTGTGTCCAAGGATCACAGCAGAATTGCTGTGTCTTCTACATTTTCTATTGGCTGAAAGCACAGCAATGTTATCTCTCTTCTGACTAATTATACCTGAGTACATGCAAACTGTCCCGGTTTTGTCAGGACAGTCCCTCTTCTCAGCCCTCTGTAATGCCAATTCTCTGTCCAAGGCCATGTCCAGGAATCACAGCAGAAATGTTGTGTCCTTGTCATTTTCTGTGGGCTGACCAGGAAGCACAAACAATGTTATCTTCCTTCTGTAAACTAACAATCCCTGACATGCATGCATGTTGTCCCGGTTTTGCTAGTACAGTTCCTCTGCTTTGCCCTCTGTATCATCGAGGCTGTGCCACGTCTGTGTTCAAGGATCACAGTGGAATTTCTGTGTCCTCCACACTGTCTATTGGCTGAAAACACAAACAATGTTATCTCCCTTCTGTAGACTAATAATCCCAGGGTACATGCAAACTGTCCTGGTTTTGCCAGGACAGTCCAGTATCTTGCCCTTCTGTACTGCCGATGCTGTGTCCTGGGACATGGGCCTCATCTCTTTCTGTGGGCTAACCTGGAAGCACAAACAATGTTATCTTCCTTCTGTAAACTAATAAACCCCCACATAAATGCCAATTGTTCCTGTTTTGCTAGTACAGTACTGCATCTTGGTCCTCTGTACCGTTGATGCTGTGTCCAAGGATCACAGCAGAATTGCTGTGTCTTCTACACTTTCTATTGGCTGAAAGTGCAGCAATGTTATCTCTCCTCTGACTAATTATACCTGAGTACATGCAAACTGTCCCGGTTTTGTCCGGACAGTCCCGCATCTCAGCCCTTTGTAATGCCAATTCTCTGTCCCGGGCCATGTCCAGGAATCACAGCAGAAATGTTGTGTCCTTGTCATTTTCTGTGGGATGACCAGGAAGCACAAAAAATGTTATCTTCCTTCTGTAAACTAAAAATCACCAATTGCATGTAAACTGTCCAGGTCATCACTTCCTGTGGACTGTCCTGGAAGCACAAACAATGTTATCTTTCTTCCTAAAACCAATAATCCCTGACATGCATGTGAACTGACCTGGTTTTGTAAAAACACTCCCACATCTTGGGGCTCTGTGTCTACAGTGCTGTGTCTCAGGCCATGCCCCAGGATCACAGCAGAAATACTTTGTCCTCGTTGTTTCCCATTGGCACAACTGGAGGTACAAACAATGTTATCCTCCTTCAGTATACTAATAACCCCCACATACAGTATCTCACAAAAGTAAGTACACCCCTCACATTATTGTAAATATTTTATTCTATCTTTTCATGTGACAACACTGAAGAAATGACACTTTGCTACAATGTAAAGTAGTGAGTGTACAGCTTGTATAACAGTGTAAATTTGCTGTCCCCTCAAAATAACTCAACACACAGCCATTAATGTCTAAACCGCTGGCAACAAAAGTGAGTACACCCCTAAGTGAAAATGTCCAAATTGGACCCAAAGGGTCAATATTTTGTGTGCCCACCATTATTTTCCAGCACTGTCTTAACCCTCTTGGGCATGGAGTTCACCAGAGCTTCACAGGTTGCCACTGGAGTCCTCTTCCCCTCCTCCATGATGACATCACAGAGCTGGTGGATGTTAGAGACCTTGTGCTCCTCCACCTTCCCCACAGATGCTCAATAGGGTTTAGGTCTGGAGAAATGCTTGGCCAGTCCATCACCTTTATCCTCAGCTTCTTTAGCAAGGCAGTGGTAACCTTGGAGGTGTCTTTGGGGTCGTTATTATGTTGGAATACTGCCCTGCGACCCAGTCTCCGAAGGGAGGGGATCATGCTCTACTTCAGTATGTCACACTCACTACTTTACATTGTAGCAAAGTGTAATTTCTTCAGTGTTGTCACATGAAAATATATAATAAAATATTTACAAAAATGTGAGGGGTGTACTCACTTTTGTGAGATACTGTATAAATATATATACTTATTATTGCTAAAGAGTAATAGAAACCACTCTTAGATTCAGTTCAGAAAGGTTTACTTGTATTGTTGAGTTATAGCTCTTAAAATAAATTGACTATTTAAGACAACATTCACTTTTGTGAGATGCTGTACATGTGAATTCTAATAATCCCTGATATACGTGTGAATCGGGCCGGTTTTGTAAGAACACTCAGACATCTTGGCCCTTTGTACAGTTAGTGCTGTGCCCCGGCCCACATCCCAGGATCACAGGGATCACAGCAGAAATGCCATATCCTCATCATTTTCCATTGGCTGCCATGGAAGTACAAACAATGTTATCTGTCTTCTGTAAACGAATAACCTCCCAGTTTGGCTAGTACAGTTCCACAACCCACATCCTAGCCCTCTCTACCACCAATGCTGTATTCAGGGTCATGTCCCGGGATCACAGCATCAACCTTGTTTAACCCCTTAGAGCCAGCACCTGCCAGCCCTTTAAGCGTTTTAGAATCCCGGGAGGCGGGGCAGGGCTTATGGTCATGTGGCCACCGTGATTGGCTGTCATGGCGGTCACATAATCCGAAAGCTCCCGATCGCAAGCAGTGATCGGGAGCATTCTGTTAGCTGCCAGTAATTGTGCCAGGAGTGTGCGTTCTCGGCACAGCTCTATTTGCGCTAATGCACGCAAATATATGCGGCCGCTTGGCGCCGAGAGGTCCTATATTTGCATGCACTTGGCATGAAAAGGTTAAGTTACTGTGCATGAGCAGCAACTCAAAAAGACATTAACTGCAGGATCTGGAGCCACAGGTAGGCGGCCCCAACTTATTTTGAGGTGGCATCTGAGCAAGAGCAACCTACAAAGTGGAAGCAATTTAGTGTGGCCACCCAGAAAGTGGGCGGGTGAAATGTGGACTGTGGGCGGGGTTAATACTGTCCAGGAACGCAGAAAAACACCTATTGTCTAAACACAAGTTGTGTATTCTTCTTGAACCTCGGTGTGCTTTGTGTATTTCTTCCAGATCTGTGCAGTCACCCAGTGTGAGACTTTCCTATAATGAAGACCGCTCACTGCTGATCTCTCTCCTTGTACAGGGTCACTGGTCTTGTCTCCGCCCCCTCCTGTAGTTTTCTACAGGCAGCCTGTAGTGGGTGGAGCCTGTTTAGCCCCTCCCATTGCTCAGCTGTCTGCTAATTGCGAAATAAATTTAAATACCATTTATGGGGGCTAGAAGTCAGCTTTAACTCGGTAGTAAAGCAGAGGTAGAGGGTGTCCTGGAGCTCTCCAGTAGCAAACATGGAGGTGAAAACATGAAATGATTCAATTTTAAAGGGTAATTATAAAAGCCTCGATTTAATATGACAGGGCCCTTCTTTGAATGATCAACGCTTTTTTTTTAAATTTCATCCCCGTAAAATGTTGCCGTTGGCATGATCATACCGCGTGGAATAGGCGTCCTAAAGCGACACTTTGCTTTGCGGTTGATCATTTTTGTCACGCTGTCATTGCTCCAGGCATAAATATGAATTTTAGGGTTTTTTTTTTTTTTCCTTTTCTTCTTCTTTTTTTTTTATCTGGCAAATGTGTTACAAAGGAAACATCTGATCTGCTTGAGGCTGACTGCAACAGTCTGGCTTTCTACTCTGTAATACGCACCTGTCAGTACAAACTAACATTTACCTAGTCAGCAGTGCATCAAGGATGACCTGTATGTCATGCTAACCACTCATTCTGGGAAATGCCTTCCCGTGCTTGTACTACGTCGTTAGTTTTAGCGGTGATGATACAGATGTGACGAGGCAACAGATGAGATGGGGCTTTCTAGACACCATCCCGGGAATTCATAAAGAGTGTCATAGACACTCATAAGAAAACCATCTCCAGTTCTCTGTCTATACTTACAATACATTCATGGACATGTCAGGAATGTGAACATGAATTGGCTGCATGAAGGGGGTGGCACTGAAGCCAGAGCGTCCATACCAGACACTCCTTCCATAATGCATGTTCAGGTCCTTTGGTTGTAATAGGACTATGGATATGGTAGCAGCCAAGTATGATGTACCTATAGCATCCTAGCAACCAAAGAAGCTGTGCCGATTGCTTTTTAGCAACCAGTGAAGCTCTGCCAAAGATGCTGTAGGATGACAGCCTCTTAGCCACAAAGGGCACTGTACCGACAACATCTTAGCAACCAATGGTGCTATGCAGCCAACAGAGTACTATCAACTAATGATGCTGTGCTGACGGTGTCCTAGCAGCCAAGGATGCTGTGCTGAGAGCGTTCTAGCAACCAAGGGTGCAATGCTGACAGCATGCTAGCAACCAAAGATGCTGTGAGGATGACAGCATCCTAACAACAAAGGGCACTGTGCCGACAGCGTCTTAGCAACCATTGATGCTGTGTGGCCAACAGTGTGCTAGCCTCCAATGATGCTGTGCTTACAGTCACCTAGCAACCCAGGATGCTGTGCTGATGGTGTCCCTTGCAACCAAAGACACTGTGAGGGATACAGCCTCCCAACAGCGGAGGGCACTGTACCAACAGCATTTTAGCAATCAATGATGCTAAGCAGCCAACAGACTACAAGCAACTAATAATGCTGTGCTGACAGCGTCCTAGCAGCCAAGGATGTGGTGCTGACAGCATTCTGGAAACCAAGCGTGCGATGCTGACAGCATCCTAGCAACCAAAGATGCTGTGAGGATGACAGCATCCTGACAACAAAGGGCACTGTGTCAACAGCGTCTTAGCAACCAATGATGCTGTAGGTCCAACAGAATGCAAGCCTCCAATGATGCTGTGCTTACAGTGACCTAGCTACCAAAGACACTGTGACGATGACAACCTCCTAACAATGAAAAGCACTGGACCAACAGCATCTTAGCAATCAATTATGCTATGCAGCCAACAGAGTACTAGCAACTAATGATGCTGTGCTGACAGTGTTCTAGTAACCAAGGGTGCAGTGCTGACTGCATCCTAGCAACCAAAGATGCTATGAGGATGACAGCTTCTTAAAAACAAAGTGCACTGTGCTGACAGCGTCTTAGCAACCAATGACGCTGTGCAGCCAACAGAGTGCAAGCCTCCAATGATGCTGCGCTTACAGTGACCTAGCAACCAAAGATGATGTGCTGACAGTGTCCTTGCAACCAAAGACAGTGTGAGGAGGACAGCCTCGTAACAGCGAAGGGCACTGTACCAACAGCATCTTAGCAATCAATAATGCTATGCAGCCAACAGAGTACGAGCAACTAATGATGCTGTGCTGACAGTGTCCTAGCAACCAAGAATATGGTGCTGACAGTGTTCTGGAAACCAAGGGTGCTATGCTGGCAGCATCCTAGCAACCAAAGATGCTATGAGGATGGCAGCAACCTAACAACAAAGGGCACTGTGCTGACAGCGTCTTATCAACTAATGATGTGCATTATTAGTGCTACAGAGTGCTAGCCTCCAATGGTGCTGTGCTTACAATGACCTAGCAACAAAGGATGCTAGCAACACAGGATACTGTGTGGCCCACAGCAGTGGTTCTCAACCCTGTCCTCAAGTACCCCCCACAGGCCATGTTTGCAGGTTTTCCTTTATCTTGCACAGGTGCTTTAAATCAGAGTCAATGGCTTGGTATTTTAGACAGCTATTTTATCTAAGAGAGATTCCCAAAACATGGCCTGTTGGGGGTACTTGAGGACAGGTTTGAGAACCACTGGCCCACAGTGTCCTAGAAACCAAAGACACTTTACCGACAGCGAAGCAACTAGCAAACAGTGACTAGCGTGGGGAGGGGCAGCACGGCCCTCCTTACTCCAAAATTAAATTATCCTTTTTCCTAATGAATTTGTCACAGCCAATATGACCTATAGAAAAAATGATGCAAGTAAGAAAGCCCTAGCAACCAATGATGCTATGTTGACAGTATGCTGACAGCATCCTAGCAACCAGTGGTGCTGGGCTGACAGCAATGCATCCCATCCTGAATCTTTTGCATGTGTTGGAACAATCACCAAAATTGTTGCAAGGCGTTTTATGAATTAACTGCAGCCCTTCTAATGAGACCATACTACCAGATAAAGTGTTGGAAAGGTTTCATTAAATTGAGGCCAATGGGCTGTATTAAGCCATATATTGTACAGTAGAATTTATATTCAGGACTGCAAACTGATGGATATTCTAAAAAGAAATTGTAATCTCAACATTCTAATCACCACATACCCCCCCCCCCCCATCCCCACCAGGACCTTGTCTACAGAGGTGTTGATAAAAATCGACCTTTGCCAGTCTGCATGAATAGTTGGCTTGGTGATAGCCATGGGTAGAAGGTTCTAATAAGAAGATAACTGCTGGAACTCCCATTAGATGTATGAAATCAAACTTCCACTTGCAGGACCCAGAGGGAGAAGTATTTGTTTTTAGGAGTATTACCATTATTTTATGTTATTTCCTTTGCAAAACATGTCAGTTGTTTACAGAGCGACGTGCTCTTTCCTCCGTGACTCCAATCAATCTCCCTTTGTAATTCTCGCAGATTCGCCTTCCCGCTTTGACTTCATTGTTTTTCCGTCTCCGCTGAGTTTTACAGAAAAGATAACAATTATTCCTTCGCTTGCTGTACCTCTCTGCCTAAGTAACAGAAATATTGATGCGGATATGATCTGCACCGCTCGGCCCGGGCTCCACTTCCTGCGGAATGAAGGAGACGAGCGCCGGTAATGGAAAGGCACGTCAAGCTTCGGATACACTCAGAATAAACCATTACAAACGTGACATGGGCAGGAATTAATCCCGACAACGCCACCGCCCCACAATACCGACCGGTACAAGAGAGAGGGATGTCACAGAGGAAAGTTCAGAGGGGAAAAAAATCGGAGATCTGGTCAGAGAGTGATTTATGACTTCCACCACCGGGGCAATCCGTCAGTGTCTTGTCTGTTGCTGGGCAAACACTCACCATCCGTAATTACAGTAACAAGCTTAGTGTGCAATCACATCCCTACACCGCCGGACGCAAGGATTCTGGGTTTATTGTCATTTATTTATACTGACATTGTACAACAAACTCAATCCTGTGCTAAGAATGCCAGCATATGACTTTCTCAGTGACCTTCATATCCGATCTATCTATCTATCTTATTTTCTCTCTTCCATTTTGGTAAAAAAATCCAGAATTAATGATCTATAAAGCTACACAAATGCTCTTCCTTCCTTTTCTCTCTTTCCCTCCCCATTCTCTCTCCTTCCTTCCTTCCCTTCTTTCTTCCCTACTTCCTTCCTTCCCCATTTCTCTGTTTCACTTCCTTATTCTTTCGTTCCTTCCTTCCCTTCTCTTCCCTTCCCTTTACTTCCTCATAATAAATCTATTTTTTTTATTTACTTTGCGTTTATTGTCTATGCCCCTTCCGTCCTTCCTTCCTTTCCCTTTGTTACACCACCCTTTCTCCCTTCCCCTTCCTTTCCCTCTCTTACCCCTCCCCCCCCCCTCTCTTTCCCTTCCTTCCTTCATCCCTTCTTTCTTCCCTTCCTTCCTTCCTCTCTCTGACCCCT
>BLSH010164475.1:45531-61827 GCA_018402905.1 Glandirana rugosa | reverse complement strand
GCCCCCCTGAGTCAGTACTTTGTAGAACCGCCTTTCTCTGCAATTACAGCTGCAAGTCTTTTTGGGGAAGTCTCTACCAGCTTTGCCCATCTAGAGAGGACATTTCTGCCCATTCTTCTTTGCAGAATACCCCAAGCTCTGTCAGATTGGATGGAGAGCGTCTGTGATCAGCAATTTTCAAGTCTTGCCACAGATTCTCAATGGGATTTAGGTCTGGACTGTGACTGGGCCATTCTAACACATGAATATGCTTTGATCTAAACCATTCCATTGTAGCTCTGGCTGGATGTTTAGGGTCGTTCTCCTGCTGGAAGGTGAACCTCCGCCCCGGTCTCAAGTCTTTTGCAGACTCTAACAGGTTTTCTTCTAAGATTGCCCTGTATTTGGCTCCATCCATCTTCCCATCAACTCTGGCCAGCTTCCCTGTCCCTACTGAAGAAAAGCATCCCCACAACATGATGCTGCCACCACCATGTTTCACAGTGGGGATGGTGTGTTCAGGGTGATGTGCAGTGTTAGTTTTCTGCCACACATAGTTTTTTGCTTTTAGACCAGAAAAGTTCAATTTTGGTCTCATCTGACCAGAGCACCTTCTTCCACATGTTTGCTGTGTCCCCCACATGGCTTCTCGCAAACTGCAAACGGGACTTCTTGTGGCTTTCTTTCAACAATAGTGTTCTCCTTGCCGCTCTTCCATAAAGGGCAGATTTGTGGAGAGCACGACTAATAGTTGTCCTGTGGACAGATTCTCCCACCTGAGCTGTGGATCTCTGCAGCTCCTCCAGAGTTATCATGGGCCTCTTGGTTGCCCGGCCGGTCAGTTTAGGTGGACTGCCATGTCTTGGTAGGTTTACAGTTGTACCATACTCTTTCCATTTTCAGATGATGGATTGAACAGAGCTCCGTGAGATGTTCAAAGCTTGGGATATTTTTTTCTAACCTAACCCTGCTTTAAACTTCTCCACAACTTTATCCCTGACCTGTCTGGTGTGTTCCTTGGCCTTCATGATGCTGTTTGTTCACTAAGGATCTCTAAAAAACCTCTGAGGCTTCACAGAACAGCTGTATTTATACTGAGATTAAATTACACACAGGTGGACTCTATTTACTAATTAGGTGACTTCTGAAGTCAATTAGTTCCACTCGATTTTAGTTAGGGGTATCAGAGTAAAGGGGGCTGAATACAAATGCACGCCACACTTATATGTATTTATTTGTAAAAAATGTTAAAAACCATTTATCATTTTACTTTCAGTCGGTCTATCACATAAAATCCCAATAAAATACATTTACGTTTTTGGGTGTAAGATGACAAAATGTGCAAAATTTCAAGGGGTATGAATACTTTTTTAAGGTACTGTACTTACTCAGTCACTATGAGATTATTTTTCTGTGGTCTGTAAAAACCTGGTTGACCCTGCTGCGCTCTGTCTCCTCCCTAATTCAGCTAGGGATTTTGCACCCGTGGTGGCAATTCTGCACATGCTCAGTTTTCAGTGAGTTTCTATGCTGAGCATTTCCTCCCTATCACATGTGAGCAGCCCATGTGACTATAGAGTCACACATGTGGGTGTATACACAGTGGTAAATGACAGCCAACTCCATCCCTCCTCCTCCATGCCCACTAATCAGCTAAACGCAATGGGGGGTAGGATATTAGATGTAGATTGATGGAGGCTTTGCCTCCCTCTTATTCTAAGACACAGGCTGTGACTGGCACACCATGTTATTTCCATGGTGGAGGGATGCAGAATCATCATTTCTGTATATGTGAGTCAGTGAATATTCTGAGTTCTAAAGTCCACCAATCAGATGACATGCAAATCTTTTTTTTTTCTTTTTAATATTTCATAATCAATCCCCAGAGACACGTTTTCTGTGTGTTGTTAGATAAATCAAATAGAAGCAAGGAACTAATCTCATATAATTTTGTAATCTGCTGATTCGGGATTAATAATTAATGGGCACAGACCTCGGTCATAGGTCTGCACCCCAAAGCTCAAACATACATGTGTGTATATATATATATGTAGGGCAGTAGGGCAATGGACAGTGTCGGTAGGGCAGTGGACAGTGCCAGATGGGTAGAGATTGGTGTCAGTGGTTTATTTTTTTATATATTTTTATTATTACTTTGTTACAATTTTATTATTTTTTACAATATTTTTTTACTATAATTTTTTATTATTTTTTTTACAATGTTTTTTGTTGGGGGTCTTTGGTGAAATATCAAGGGTCTAACAGACCCCTGATGTCTCACTTTGAGGACATTCCCCTGTCCCTTTCTCTGCAGCCAAGCAGCAGGGGGAATCTGCCCAGCACAGGGAGATTAGGGTGTGCCCAGGAACGCCTGGTACACCCTATGTGCACTACTATGTCTTCGGTTCAACTTCCACCATGGACCTGTCTGCATGGAGTTTGTATGTTCTCCCTGCCTAGGTGTGAACTTCCTCTGTTTCCTCTCAAAAACATACTGATAGGCACTTTAACTTTCACCCCAAATTGGCCAACCAAAGAATGTGGTCGGGGCATTTTACCATTTTTTAGGAGCCTCATTGGTGGGCTTTGGTGAAATATCAAGGGTCTAACAGACCCCTGATATCTCACTTTGAGACAGAAAGGGGACTGAGGACAGAGATTCCCTTGTCCCTTTCTCTGCAGCCAAGCAGCAGGGGGAATCTGCCCAGCAAAGGGTAATTAGGGTGTGCCCAGGCACCCCTGGTACACCCTATGTGCACCACTATGTCTTCGGTTCAACTTCCACCATGGACCTGTCTGCATGGAGTTTGTATGTTCCCCCTGCGGAGGTGTGAACTTCCTCTGTTTCCTCCTAAAAACGTACTAATAGGCGTTTTAGCTTTCACCCCAAATTGGCCAACCAAAGAATGTGGTTGGAGCATTAAATTGTAAGCTCCTTCGACAAGCAGGGACTGATATGTATGGTTCTTCATACTCAGTGACAAGACGTGTTGGAACGCTATAAATTGCATTTTACATCCAAACAGCGGGGACTTTTTTTTTGTGAACTGAATGACCTCCCCGGTACAGAAAGATCTGTATAATTTCAAGGACAACCCCGGAAAATAAAACGTACCACCTGACATATTTTCTTTTGCAGAGTTTGACCTGCTTGTGCTTTACACATAAATAGATGTATGCATTCATCTCTACTACTGTAACACATTATCCAACGCACGCGTAGCGTGACATCCCTGGGACCTGCTAAATGTTTTATACAGTGACAGAAAAAAATGCAAAAAAATAAAATAAAATAGCACTGTTACTAAACCTGTTACATTTATAGGTATTTTACCTACTGATTTTTATACCATTTCATATTGGCCCCATTCACATAAGGTGATTTCACCACTTATCCTTAGGTTGACGTCATACGACGTCCTGGAATTTGAGTGGAGATATCTGAATGATGGGTGCAGCTGCAGGCATCATCTAGATATCTTTTTGTTTCAGCTGGCGAATCCCTCACATGTAAAAGCCATCATAGTGGCTGTTTAGCTGCTAGATTTCTTTTACAGGCAGCGGGACGGGACGCCCGCCTCCCGCCGCCCTCCGGTGCTTCTCCGTTCTCTCCCATGTGATCAGGAAGCTGGAGAACGAATCTGTTGAATCTTGGTTTCATCTTACTTTGGACTAATATCAGTTTATGCATATTTTTTAGCGCTACACAGTTTTATTAATATAGTGTATGTGGCTGCTGTATCAGGTACTTGTATGAGAAAGTCTCCTGTTCTCCATATTGCTTCCTTTATGTGAAATCCCTGGTGTTCCTGATAGTCCCCTTGCTTTCCTATTAAAAGCTGGCCACACCAAGCAGGAGAGCACACCGTGGTCAGTTCTCTAGCTATGCTGGTAACTCAGTGTGCTCTCCTCCAATGATCAGACTTGTCCTGGCATGCCTTTGCTGCACAGCCATTCACTGGGAAGCTCAGTGTTTTGATGCTCCTCCATTTTTATGCAGCTGAGAACAGAGGGAATATGATCACTTATAAAAAAGGGATAAAAGGTATGTACTGTAGCATCCTCTAGGTAAGTAGGTGCTAGAATATAGATTTTTCTGGAGAGTAGGGAAATTTAGGCCACCCTAGCTGGTGGTTAGGCCTGTTTGTTTTCATTCTGGGCTGGGAGTGTCTCAGGGTAGGGCTGGGTGACTCACAGGTGGTAACATCAAGACCTCCCACTTCATTTGCAATCCGCTCAGCCACTTTTTTATTATCTATTTTATTTTTCTCCCACATTTGTCATTCTTTCACTTTTGTGTGTGTTTTGGTCACTGGATGACGGATGGGAGTCCTCAGGGTTGCACTGACATCTAGGGGGAGGATGCTCCTCCTCCTCCCCACCATTCTTATGCAGAGGGAATATGATCACTTATAAAAAATGGATAAAAGGTATGTACTGTAGCATCCTTTAGGTAGGTAGGTGGTAGAGTATAGATTTTTCTGGAGAATAGGAAAATGTAGGCAGCCCTAGCTGGTGGCTAGGCCTGTTTGTTTTTATTCTGGGCTGGGAGTGGCTCGGGGTAGGGCTGGGTGACTGACAGGTGGTATCATCAAGACCTCCATCCCACTTCTTTTGCAATCTGCACAGCCACTTTTTTATTATCTATTTTTATTTTTCTCCCACATTTGTCATTCTTTCACTTTTGTGTGTGTTTTTGTCACTGGATGACGGATGGGAGTCCTCAGGCTTGCACTGACATCTAGAGGTAGGATGCGTGGCTCTCAGGTCCCTCCTTACCTGCTCCTGGATGGGGGGGGATGTCTCTCATCGGGAGAGCTCCTCAACCAAGTATTCTATGGTCAGCTCCAGGTCTGCCAGGCCTTCTGACTGGGCAGACCATGGAAACCTTAGTCCCTGTCAGGAGCCTTGCGCCCCGGGGGTCAGGGTAGAGGTGCTACCCCTTATGGGGGGTGGACTAAAAGAACACTCTTAAGTGAGTTTGCACATGCACGTTTTTTTGTTCACTTGCTCACTGTTTTTTTACCATTTAGGTTTTTGCATATCTGTGGGATCCCTCTAGAACAGCCAGGGTTCTATGGAGCCCCAGGGTTCCTCAAGAGGTTTCCAAGGGAACTGAGGCTATTTGAACCCCCATTTAATGGTGCCTGCATAGTTCCAGGTCCACCTACACTTGACAAAGCCAACAACATGGTATCAATAATCTTTTTAACTGACTGTAATGGTGACATTCTGTCAACGACTGTAAAGGGGGCATTCTTCTCTTTGGCCACCAATGTAAGGGACATTTTCTAAATGCCCCCTGATGGACTAATCTTAGCAGAGCTTCCCTGGGACCTGAGAATTAATTCAAGGGTTCACCTGGGGTCAATAGAGAGAGGCTGCTCTAGAAGCTGGAGATCACTGTATTAGGCACCACTACGCCAATGAACTCCGCTAACTTGTAGGTCCAGCGTAGTGCTGCATTGTGAACACAGATGGTTGGCCGCTCGGCACGGGTGCCATTCAGAGCTCGATAAATAAAAAACGTTCTCTGACTGGAAAAAGTGGAGAGGTGGGGCAGTGATATCGCATTCTCCTTAATGTCCAATCATAGAACCCTTTGCATTCATTGAGAAATTGCAAAGCATTCTCTAAATGGCGTGACTGCTCAGCAGCTGACCTCCTATGTTCACAAGGCCGCCAGCTCTTCATGGGTTCCCAAAGATAGTGGAGTTTACTGGAGCAGCAATGCATTGTTTTTCATCTAAATAAGGGATATGCAATTAGCGGACCTCCAGCTGTTGCAAAACTACAAGTCCCATCATGCCTCTGCCTCTGGGTGTCATGCTTATGGCTGTCAGAGTCTTGCTATGCCTCATGGGACTTGTAGTTTTGCAACAGCTGGAGGTCCGCTAATTGCATATCCCTGATCTAAAGCGACCCCACAGGTATGGTGTATACGTAGTTACACTGGTCTAAGATGGACCATGTAACTATGTAAACATACAACAACAAAAAAAAAATGGCGGTCATGGGACTTTACATGAGGCTTGTCATGAAAGAAAAAGTAGTCATCCATTATAAATCTGTAAATATTTATTGATTTGATTATAAAATTAATAAATAAACATGATCATAGAATTCATCACCCAATAGAGGATATATACAGTATAATTCATAAAAAGCCAACACAGATATGCAACGCATATGAATAAATATGTACAGATTCATCTTTCTTAGGCACATGATCATAGTAGATACATAATAGTATAACAAATATATAAAATTATTGGCCAGTGACTCTTGACGTCAATTAAAGCTCTAAGCGTTTTGTGGAGCTGGTCAACTCATCAGGAGAGGTGTGATGGTCAATAGTCCCCAAATCAGGAAGATAGGGATATCTAATAGAAACATATAGTCCCTGTACTTACTCATTGGCTCAGATGGATCAAACCCAGCATCAGAAGTGGGGAGAGTGGACATCCAAACGTCTGACCCGGGGCTGAGGCATGATAAACCACCCCCATCCTGGGAAGCGCCCAACCAGGACACCAGCCAGTCAAGTTTGTCATAGTACATCCGACATAACCAGTGATAAGGGACCATTCACCAAGATGAAAAGAAATGCTAAAAAGAAAGGTGAAGGCATGAAGTGAAACATCCACCCAGAGTGTAGTAAAGAAAAGGGTGAGAAATTGTAATTTGTAAAGGCATAGTTAAAAAGTGAACAGAAGTGAAGGCCCTCAATTCTTACTTAATGTCAGCATGAGATGAAGAAGTGACATCATGTTAGTCCTTAGAGGTGGTGGGATGGAGGGATCTGCTGGCCGGAACTGGACGGCCGTGCCCAGGAGTGAAGGCGATTGCCTGCCAGCATCATGCAGGACGCCACTAACACGAGGGAGGTGGGGGTGTGCAATATATCCAGGGCCAATGCCGGAAACACGCACACACAGGCGTCCTAGATGGCAATCTCACTCCCGCCCCACAGTGCCAAATATGTAAACATATCCATACCTGAAACTTTTCTTTAATTCAGATAAATATGAATAGATCTTTTTTTTTTATTTCCCACCAGCAGATGGAGCTTTGGTCTCCTTTTCATGTGTTTTCCAGTTTCTCTTGTCTAGTGTATATAGAGCTCAATAGCTCAAGAAGGCTATGAAAAACTGTATACATAGCAAAAATGCCTTTAAATATAACAGTTTTAGTAACAATGCTGAGTAAATCACACAGGGGCTAAAATCATTACTAAATCACGGGTACTTTCTTTTTTTTTGGTCCTGATGATAGTAAATAAAAAAGCTATGTATAAGACCAGTGTACATCAGTCATGTATTACCATTACAGAAAAAAACCCCATCCATTCTTTGTCGTCCGTTCCCTTGTCACGCTCTGACCGCAAACAGCCCCTCCTCCACCGTACGCCATTGCTAAGTCAGAAGTGCTTGATTGGCCTTTATTTAATGGCTGGTAGATGGAAGTGGAAGTAGATAAAAAAGAAACATTCAATCAAGAAGTACGAGGATGAAACATGACCCGAGGACCTTTGGAATCCCAGCAGTGCGACACAAGACTATAAAAGAGCAGCCATTGTCCGCGCCTCTCCATCAATGCCACATGGTAGGGCTCTTAATTGGGAGTTTGTCCGAAGACACAAAAAGCTGTAATAGCGAGAGCGATATTCACCTAATGGGAGATGTTATATGGATTAGTTGTGCGGCAGACCTGTCTCATATAGCCATCGCTGGGCTCACATAATCCACTTAAAGGGTCGCTCCGTCAGAACTGCAGTACATTGATTTTTCAGCTTTGCACAAATTGGTCCGGATATATTTGGTACTCGTACACAAGGGTTTTAACACATGAGGTTTCAGCACCAGTATATTGTAAATAAATACACTTATTTGGATTTGAATAAGTACACTTGGTGGATGCAGGAGAGAAAGGCCACCAGAAAGTCTCTTCTGTCTATAGGGGACTTTTTACAGTCAGAAGTCAGGTTTGCAGACTGGCAGAAATAGTAGTAGAAGACTCCAACCGATCAGCTGGATAAGTACAGAAACGGGTCACCTTGGTGGATGAAAACGTGCATGATCTAAGCACTTACCAGTATTCACCAGAGCTCCTAATGGTGGAGAAGGGTTTTGCTGTGTGTTAGTACACAGTCGTGGTCCTCAAAATCAGCCCACTAGAAGGTGAGCAAGCCGGTGTCCAGTGGCAGATATATCAGGTAGGGATCAAGCAGAAACATAGTCGAGAAGCAAGCCAAAGGTCAGTAGCAAGTGATTGCAGGTTGGGATCAAGTGAAAGAGTAGTAGAAGAACAAGCCAAAGGTCGGTAACAAGCAGTTGCAGGTTGGGATCAAGTGAAAGAGTAGTAGAAGAACAAGCCAAAGGTCAGTAGCAAGCAGTTGCAGGTTGGGATTAAGTGAAAGCGTAGAAGAACAAGCCAAAGGTCGACAAACAGTGGTAGCAGAGATAATGACAACTGCAGGTACACAAAGAAGGAATATATCAACTGGAGAGAGCACAATAATCTAGCAAACAGGAAGTGCAGGGACATGGCTTAAATCAGGAAGTTTTTGGGAGGAGCAAAGAGTTCAAGGTTCTCCAGAAACGAGACAAAGCAAGATGAGAGATATAGCAGGTAGGGATCAAGCAGAAGCATAGTCGAGGAACAAGCCGAAGGAAGGTAACAAGTGGTTGCAGATAAGGATCAAGTGAAAGCTTAGTGGAGAAGCAAGCCAAAGGTCTGTAAAAAGTGGTATCAACTTGAGAGAGCACAATAATCTGGCAAACTGGAAGTGCAGAAACATGGCTTAAATCAGGAAGTTCATGGGAGGAGCAAAGAGTTCAAGGTTCACCAGAAATGAGACAAAGCAAGAAATTCCAAAGATTTAGACAAGGAGCTGTCCAGCATCTCAGGTGGCTGAGCAATAAGCAACTGCCGAATGCAGCAGAGGTTGTGGGCTCAGAACCCGAGTCCTGGCAGGGACTCTATTGGTGAGGTTCCTAAGTTCTTGGGTCTGTACAGCGGCTGTGGCCATCATGAGGAGCTCCTACTGAAAGGAGGCAAGGAGAGGGATTTGAGATCAGTGGAGAGTTGGGGTGTGATGAGAGAGCAGATGATGGAAGTGGTTAAAACAAGAGAGTAAAAAATAGGGGAATGCGAGAAGTGTAAAAAAAAAGCCAGGAGAGATCGACAAGAAAGGCAAAGATCAGACAGAAGGGAAGAAAAGAGGGAAAGACGGGAGAGGAGAAGAGGGGAAAGAAAAATACAGGAGTGGATAGTGGAGGAGAGAGAAGGGAGAGAGGAAAGGAGGGCAGAGAAGAGGGGAGGTTGGGATTGAGGGAAGAAAAGGGAAGAATGAGGGAGAGGGAAGAAATGGCAGGGAGGGGAGAAGAGAGGTGGAGAAGATGGGAGAGGAGGGTAAGGAGTGGGAGAGAGTAGAGAAGAAAAAGGGAAGAATGAGGGAGAGGAGAGGAAGAGGAAGAAGAAGGGACGAATGGAGTGGAGGAAAGAAAAGAGAGGAGGACAAAGGAGAATGAGGAATAGGGGAGGAGAGTGGGGAAAAAGAGAAAAGAGAGAGGAGAGCAGAGGAGGTAAAAAGGGCAAAAAGTGATTAGAGAGGAGACAATAAGAGAGGGGAGAAGAGAGAGAAGGGCAGAGGAGAATGAAGAAGGAGGGACGAGAGGAGGGAGAAGAGGAAAAAAAGAGAGAGAGAGGAGAGCAGAGGTATGGATGGAGGGAGAAGGGGTAGGCAAAAAAGAAAGTGATGAGGATAAGAGAGGAGAGAGGGGAAAGGAGACAATAGAAAGGAATTAGGAGGGAGAGGAGAAGTAAAGAGAGGATGGCAGAAGAGTTGGGAGGGCAAGAAGAGAGGAGAGCAGGGAAGAGTGGGTAGGAAGAGAGAAGGTAGAAGAGAAGGAGGAAGGGAGAAAGGAGAGAGTGGTGGGGGGGGGGGGGAAGTGATTAGAAGAGGGGTGGGAGAGGGGAAGAGGAAAAGAGATGTGAAGAAGGGACAGAGGAGAGGACAGGGTAAGAATAAGATAGGCTGGGAGAGGAGAGGAGTGGGGAGAAGGAGAGAGGAGAACAGAGGAAAAAAAAACAGGATGAGGGTGAAAAAAAGGCAAAAAGTTATTTGATAGGAGACAATAATAGAGGAGAGAAGAGAGAGCAGTGCGAAGGAGAATGAGGAAGGAGGGAAGAGAGGAGGGAAAAGAGAAAAGAGAGAGAGAGAGGAGAGCAGAGGTAGGGATGGAGGGGGAGAAGGGAAAAAAAGTAATGAGGATAAGAGAGGAGAGAGGGGAAAGTAGAAAAGTGAAAGGAATTAGGAGGGAGAGGAGAAGAAAAGAAAGGATGGCAGAAGAGATGAGAGGGCAAGAAAGGAGGGAAGCAGAGAGGAGTGGGTAGGAAGAGAGTAGAGGAGGGTAGATGAGAAGGGACAAGAGGGAGGGAGATAACAGCAGAGGTGGGGAAGGAGAGCAGAGGAGGGAAGAGGGAAGAGAAGAGGGGGAGAAGGAGAGGAGGAGGAAAAGGTAGGGAGGAGGATGAAGCAATGGAGAGGAGAGGTGAGAGGAGGAAGAGAGCAGAGAAGAGGAGGGCAGAGGACAACATACAGGAAAGGGGAGGAAGAAAGTGGAGAGCATTTAAGGGTGGAAAGAAGAGGAGGGGAAATGGAGAGAGTGGTGGGCGGAGAAGAGGGGAGAAAAGTGATGAGAATAAGGGGTGGAAAAGGGAATGTGAAGAATTGATGGAGGAAGGGAGAAGAGAGAACAGACTAAGAGAAGCTGGGAGAGGAGAGGAGTGGGGAGAAGGAGAGAGGAGAGGAGGACAGGATGAGGGTGAGGGAGAAAGATGAGAGCAGAAGTAGGGATGGGGAGAAAGGAAAGAAGAGGGAAGGAGAGGACAGAGGAGAAGAGAAAGTGGAGAAGGGGAAAGGAAATAGTAGGTGCCAAGGCACTGTTTCAGGGGTCTATCTAAACCATATTTTCATTTTTGATGACGTTCTCCTTTAACTGAGCAGCTGCAGCACTGCCCTATCGCGTTACCGGTCTTTGGCATAAAACACCCGGCATGTAGTTCACATCAATTTTAATTACGTTTTTTACACCACATACCCAAACCGCAGTTAAACAAACAAAAAAAAGCTCTTGTGTCACCATCGAACCCAATCACCGGATTACGTACGGGTATATTACCTCGGTGAGAGGCTTGTTGATTTGGCGTTAGACTCACTATTTATTTTTAGCATAAATTTCATCAATCTCCGCAGAGCCCGGCTGGCAGAAAGACCTCTCAGTCGTTTTTTAGCGCAGCACAATTTGGCGGAGAACCTCCTCTCGCCGGGGCCTTGAAGTTTCTCCGGCACAGAATTGAGTTCACTGGCACCTCTGTAAAAGGATGAATTATTATCATTATTATTTCAAGGTAACTCAACTTCAGCGGGTCATATTTCAAGGCCTGAGAAGGATTCATAAGAGGCCGTGACTGAACCGCGGTGTGCGATTGCAGGAGAACAATGTCTACTAAAAAATCTTGTCTGCGGGAGAAGGGGGAAGCAGGGAGGGTTGGAGGGTAAAGAGTTCAGCTCTGCAAGTTATACCGGATTTGGCGAGCGCAGAAAATGGCCTCCTAAAGTCCTAACTCATTTTTTTTGGAGACGTGCATAGACTTAAATGTAAATCTATGACTTTTAGTTTGCTAGCACTCTTGCTTTCATCTTTTTCTCTTATTTTCTGTATCTCAGTGCTACACATCTCCTGCAGACTCTTTGCAACCACTTCATACTTACATGTACTCCAATGATGGCTGCTTTCCATTTCTCAGGGAAGGCTTGTGACAACAGTGAACCATGCCTGTGCAATGTGCATTGGCAAGGCCATTTGGAGGCCACAATGGTAGACATGTGGCAAGGTGACAACATAGGAGCACAAATGGGAGTTAGGACAGAGTGTTGTCACCCTATAACAAGAAGAGGAATTTCATGGCAGGATCACCAGATATCATTTATTGAAAGCACAGCCTTTCTCACCCATTTTAACATGGAGAGATTATTAAAGTAACTTCTAAGGCTCAGGGAGCCCCTACTAATAATTACTATATCTACAGCTCAAAGTGCATTTGATGGTTACCAGAAAGAGTGCTCCTTACATTTGCATCAAGTTTGAGTAGAAGACATCCCTGGACCGGTGCCGAATGAGACTACCTTGCGGCAAGTTACTGTGTGGAAGGTATAGAATGAATTGCTTCCAAGGGGTTGTATCACAATTGTAGGTGGTAAGTGATAGACTCTGTTGGGGTCTAGGGCTGCTACCTTTCTGATAACGACAATGGAGGCGTTACGGCAGTGAACACTTGGGTGGTTGGAGAAGAGCGCTTGATGTTTAAAAAGAAGAAGGTCTCACTTGATGAATTTTATTGTTAATTGGAAATAAACTCTCTTGTTAACTTGTTTAACATGTTTGCTTTTATCTTCAATACACAACTATAAAATCCATCAAGTGAGCCCTTTTTCTTTTTGGAAATTGGTCTCTCCTCTCCACTCTCCAATCACCCTTACATTTGCAGTCAATGTAAAGAATCCTACTCTAAAAATATCATTGTTGTCAGTGGTTATTCATTTGAGAGGAAGAAGTCGCTCATTGCTCAAGGAACCCCTAGAAACCTCTGGAGGAACCTTGGGGTACCACAGTACCCTGGTTGATAAAGGTTGCATTAGCATTTTAAAATTTTAAGGTTTGGGTTTATTGGTAATCACCTAATCCAAGCAAGTTATTTGTTACTAACAACACCCTGATTGAGTAGGTAAAGTGAACAAGAATGGAGTCAAGCCTCAATCCCCAATGTCTTATTGGTTGAGGGTAGAGTTGCAATTGGTTAGGTCTTCTATTGTTTCCTCATCCTCTCAAGCACCTAGATCCGATATTTATATATATCTATATAACTACAGATGATCAAACTTCTGAGAAAGTTCAATCACTTGTGGTTTGGCAGACCTTTTTTAAAAAATTAGCAAACCGAAATGTTAAATTCCTGAAATTGGAGCCCCCATTGAAGTCACTGGAAAACCAAAACAGGTTCCAAAAAATGTGTTTTCCAGAGCAGCAAATTATGTAAATTTAGGGGAATGGTTTGGGAAGCTCCTGACCGCTCTGCCAGATGATGGAACCTAGTAACAGCCTGAGTCACTTCCTTTAACAATTCTACCACGGATACTAAGATAGGAAGGTTGGACCTGGTGGCATTGACAGGCAAGCTAAAGGTGCTGAGCAACAACAGATGCTAATATAAGGCAGAAACATCCTTTGGAGAAACTTTGGTTCCTTTCTACCAGAACCCTTTTGGAGATCTGAAATACAAAAAATAACAATGAAATTTGGATTTGGCTCAAGACATCCAAATTCATTAAACTGGGTTGACATCTAACTCCATCCGAATTCTGAGATCAACCCTAATGGTGACATCAGCAGGCAACAATTTCCTTTGGCCACAGGTGGCTTTGTTGGAAGAATGAGAATTGTCACCATGTTGTCATCTGATCACCGGAAGCTTATATATATATACTGTTCACTTTACAAGGGAAGTTGCAGTTTGCAAGAGAATCTTCCCCAGAACTTAATGAATGTGGTGAAAATTCACTATGCAAAGAATATCCAAACGTGCAAAGAAAAAAAAAAAACAGCATTTTTGCTTGTGCATGATTGGATGATGGAAGTAGGAGAACTTCTCCTGAGTCACTACCCTCTGGAGAAAATTCCTTTGCAAAGTGCAGCTTTCCCTGCAAAGTGAAGTCTATATGCCAATGGTTCTCAACTCCGGTCCTCAGGACCCACCAACAGGCCAGATTTTAAGTATTACCTTGGGGGATGCAGACTAGAATACTGCAATCACTGAGCAGCAAATGATATCACCTGTGATGTATTTCAGTTATCCTGCAAACCTGGCCTGTTAGTGGGTCCCGAGGACCGGAGTTGAGAACCACTGCTATACGCCTTTAGTAAATCAACCCCACTGCTATCTTGCTAATGTAGGGTAAAGTGATAGTACCTTCCCCCTGTGACCTTATAATTACCCTAACCCCCTCCCACACTGCTCTTTCCTCTTTCAAAGCTGGTGCTGCAAACAGCGGTGTTGGCTACCCGGGTGGTATCACCTCCTTGGTCACGTGACAGTGTTTGGACCTAGCGGTTGACTGCAGGGCTTGAGGACTGTCACAGGGGAGCGGGCCCATGCTCCCCCATACCTGGATGCGGCAGGTAGTGTGATGGAGGTAGAAAAACAAGGGCAGGCAACTCAGTTTAGGAAACAAGGCTGAGGGAAAGCTTTGCAGACCATGAGGTTAATTTAGACTTTCTTTCTGTATTTCTTTCTCTTTCTTTCTTTCTTGCTTTCTTTCCCACCATCTTTTCATGACTTCCTTCATTTTTCTTCCTTCCTTCCTTCCTTTTGACAACATTATGGCCATTTTCATCCTTCCAAAGCCATCTGTGGCCAAAGGAAATTGTAGTCTGCTGATGTCACCATTATAGTTGATCTCAAAATTCGGATTAAGTTAGATTTCAACCCATTTTAATGAATTTGAATGTCCTGAGTCAAATCCAAATTTGAGTGTAATTATTTGCACCAGAAAAGGGTTTTGATTGAAAGGAACCAAATGTTGCTCCAAGGATTTTTTCTGTCTTATATCAACATCTGTGGTTGCCTTAACACCTTGCAAATTGCAACTCCCCTTGCTTTTTAGTAAATTAGCCCCATGGTCTACTTGGCCGTGCATACATTTTATGAGATACTACATAATGTAGAACATTTGCTGCTTATAACACAAAAAATTGCAGTGCGCCTCCCCCAGTCCTGTCCCTCCATCTGTCTTCTAGTATAATAGAGAGGAAAGAGTCTTGTAGTTGTAGCCAATACCCCCCTCAGGGGGATGGCTGGTAGATGTGGTTCACCTGTCTCTCTGCCCTCAATCACACAATTTTCCATGCCTCTGTAGTCACTGAACAGGCCGGTACTTTGTTTTGTTGTTTTATTGAGGGGATACACTTGGATAGGGTAGGGACCACTGTGGGATGCCCAAAGATTAGAGATATAGGATCAAATCTATATACACCGCAGTATATACACTCCTCTTCCTTCAGCACTGACACTTGCTGACCGTTCCACTCCTTCACTTCTCTCCTGCACACTTGTTCCTAGGCCCAAACAGAATTTATCAGGCCTCCATTTCCTCTTCCTCCACCCTAGCTAGCACGTGGTGAGGCCTGCATTGTTTCAACAGTTCCTCCGGACCGCCCATTACAGGCAAGAGCCACGGGCCCTCAAATTGTAAGGCCACGGGCCCTCAGGGTGTAGCTAAGTGCAAGTGTGCTAGCCAGGCTCCGATGGACTACTGCTCCCAGCTCATCATCTTCCAGGCCACTCAGGCCTACCTTACTGTCCAGTGACACTCCTTCCCCGGACTGGCTCCTCCAGCTTCCACAGACTGTCCACTGTCTCCTCCCAGCCTGCTCCAACCTTTCTGTCCAGCTCCCAGGGTATGTCACTCACCGACACTGGTGGATCCTTTAAAGAGTCTTACAGTAGCCTTTCTGCTATTCTCCTGCTCCCTTGTGCTGCTCCAGGATCCAACTCCATTCCTGGCTGCACCCGAACCACCAGGCCTCAAGGTCACCACCCCCCCCCCAGACTGGGTGCTCCCCGGTGAGGCCTCCATAACCTCAGCTACAACTCCACTCTTCCACCCGACACTCTCCTCCCCCTGCTGGGCAGACAACAGTATTTAAGGAGGCCTGCCCCCTGCCAATCCAGGTTGGGGATTGGTCAGGGCTCCTTAATATACTTCAAAAAGTTACACCTCCTCATCCATCCCCTTTTCCAGAGCCTTCTGGAAACAAAGGGGAGGAGTAACCAAGCGGTGTTCCTTCCTGCAATCTCCAGCTCTTCCTGGGCTACTCCCCTGCCCAGATCAAAACATTTAGGCCTGCACTTATTGTCAGGCCTGACTAAATTTGCCTCTCCTAGCAAAAATCTACTACAAAAAGCACCTATTACTATGGGGGCGGTACATAGTCTTTTAGTAGTCTCCTACCCTCATCGGGTCCTTCTCGACCTCTAACGTCCTTCCTTGTGGCGAACCAATGAGGAGGGGAAACAAAGGTCTTCCGAGACCTTTTCCCCTACCTACTCCTCCACATTGAAAAACTTCATATAATTCCTCGGGACTGGTTAGGGGTTGGACCTAACCGTCCCCCGTCCGGAGGAATTTATGACAACAGACGGGTCGTCCCCCTCCTCTCACAGCCCACCTTCTCACCTCAACATCGACTCCAA
>BLSH010164475.1:33289-43274 GCA_018402905.1 Glandirana rugosa | reverse complement strand
ATCAAGGATCGGTTAGATGACATCAGTGCGTAGCTCCGCCCGACATGTTTCGTCACAGACGACGTCTTCCAGTGTGGAATCTACCTTAGAGACTTCTTTTCATTTGAACTATTGTGTATGTGACAAACACATTGTATCACTTTTTGCACTTTACTTTTTTATCATTTTTGGATATTGTGGATGTGATAAACACATAATATTATATATTTTTGCACTTTATAATTTAAGGATAATATTTATAGCTGCACAACTTATATTGTAAACATTTTCTTTCTAAAGCAGCCACAGCCTGAGTAGAGAAGCCTGTCCCCTGCCTGAAGGCTGCTGGTTCTAGAAACAGTGGTCTCTGCTGAAAATTCTCCCAGGTGAGTCAGACCTCTTCAACCAGAAAAGTTCATGCTCCCTGCTAAATAGAGAGCTCAGGTTCTGGCTCAGCGGGGGGGGGGGGGGTTGGAGGCGTCTTGGACCTCTGCAGAGAGACCACTGCTTCCATATTCATTAAACATGTGTGAACTCAGCCAAGGACATTTTAAATGGGCTTCCATTGCACTGATAATTGGACATGCACTTTTTTTGGAGGCAGGACATCACAACACATAGATGGGCTGGGCTACAGGGCAAGTGCCTTGCGCTATGCCTCCTGGTGCCACAACACACCGTACTGGGGTGCATCTTCCATAGAGTAGACAATGTACAATCAGAAATGTAATTGTCACTGCTAATTGGAGAGTTCAGACTGCCTCAGCAGGGGGTGGTGTATTGGACATCTGAAGAAAGACCACTGCGTCCACATTCATTAATCATTTGTGAACAAAACCAAGAACATTTCAAAAAAGGTTCAGTTGAAAATGGGACATGCACTTTTTTTTAAGGCAGCACACCACTACACCCAGATGTGTTGGGCTAAACTACAAGGTAAGTGCATTGTGCTGTGCTGCCTCGATGCATTGGCATCACAATACATCGTACTGGGGCACACCTTCCATAGAGTAGGCAATGCACAATTAGAAAAGGTCATGGTCACTGCTTACTGGAGAGCTCAGACTCTGGCTTAGCAGGGGGATGCGTTGGACTTCTGCAGAGAGACCACTGCTTTCACATTCATTAATCATTTGTGAACAAAACCAAGAAGTTGGAAATGCACTTTTTTTAAGGCAGCACACCACTACACATAGATGTATTGGGGTGGGCTTCAAGGCAAGTGTGTTGTGCTGTGTTGCCCAGTGGGGGCAGCACAGGGGAGTGTATTGGACATCTGAAGAGAGACCACTGCATCCACATTCATAAACCATTTGTGAACAAAACCAAGAACATTTCAAAAAAGGTTCCATTGAAAATTGGAGATGCACTTTTATTTTTAAGGCAGCACACCACTACACACAGATGTGTTGGGTGGGCTACAAGGCAAATGCGTTGTGCTGTGCTGCCTTGATGCATTAGCACCGCAACACACCGGTACTGCGGCACACCTTCCATAGAGTAGGCAATGTACAATTAGATCACTGCTGATTAAATCACTGCTGATTGGAGAGCTCAAACTCTGGCTCAATAGGGGGGATTTGTGCTGGACCTCTGCAGAGAGACCGCTGCTTCCACATTCATCAGTCATTTGTGAACAAAAGCAAGAACATTTAAAAAAAGGTTCCACTGGAAATTGGACATGCACTTTTTTTTAAGGCAGCACACCACCACACACAGATAAATTGGGCTAAGCTACAAGGTAAGTGTGTTGTGCTGTGCTGCCTCTATGCATTGGCATCACAATACATTGTACTGGGGCACACCTTCCATAGAGTAGGCAATGTACAATTAGAAAAGTTCATGGTCACTGCTAATTGGAGAGCTCAATCTCTGGCTCAATAGGGGGGATTTGTGCTGTACCTCTGCAGAGAGACCACTGCTTCCAAATTCATCAATCATTTGTGAACAAAACCAAGAACATTTCAAAAAAGGTCCCATTGCACTGCACATTGGACAGCACACCAAAACGCACAGATGTGTTGGGGTGGGCTGCAAGGCAAGTGCATTGGGCTGTGCCGCGTCGATGCATTGGCGCCGCAACACACCATACTGTGCGTCACAGCTTGCCGCATGTGACCACAATGCACTAAGGTGAACAGGATATAAACAGGCTAAAGTTAGACTGGAGCCAAATCAGTAAATTAATATTATTTCAAGATACGAAAAGTTTCATTGACATCTTTGTGCTTGTAAATCATAAGCCATTTCCTACATTTTTCACGTGCAAACTGTAAGTGAGCATATGAAACAATTATAGGTGACAACACCTATTATTAATGAACGTTCACACGGTTTTACTACAACTGCAATTCATCACATAAAGCATAAAGGTGTCACGAGGCTCTAGGGCTTCCTTGCATTCACTCTGCGACAGTAAACGGTGTATCGGGTCTCTTCCATTGCATTCGTCCTGGCAATAGGTGTGCGCAGCTCATTGCATAAGCGCCCATTCTTTAATAGGATACGAGACTACGTATACGAGATCTCTAATGGTAAACTAGAATCTGCTATCAGCCGCCATATCGGCCTTTACCATAATTACGGTCTTGACCACATGAAATTTTTCGCCTTAGAACATGTGGAAGCCCCCCCTAGGGGGGGCAACATCGACAAACGTCTACTCCAACTGGAAACGAAATGGATTTTCCAATTGGAGGCTACCAAAGCACCTGGCCTCAATGAAAACATAAGTTATAAGCCTTTCCTCTAGCCAAAAAGACACGTTAATAAAGCTGCTATATGCTTTATAAAACTTATATATATATTCTCTATTTAAAGATGAGCCAAAGAATAGGGACACTCTGAGTTACCTCTGACCTATGCTTTATATCTGGACATCTATCCAGTCCCATACTTTATTTACACAGATCTTTCTTTGTGGCCCTTGGCTGGCTGTGGTCAATACGGTGCGACTTGGTGCATAATATATGCATGGTTGTTATTTGCTACCGGTACACATTGTAAGTTTGATGCCTGGATGTTCACAGCGTTCCTGGATCCTTTTTTGTGATCCTTGGTAAGGATAAGTTGTCCGACATCCGGCTCACCCCAATATATTTAAGAATAAAATTAAAAATTATTTTGTAATATTTTTTTTTTTTTTCCTATATATATAAAAACTTATACAAACCCTAGTTTATACTGGTAACTATGGCGGGACGGGGAGGCTATTTCAGCAGTGGGTCCCATGGGCGGATGCGGTATGCCATCATAGGTTGGTGCTTTGTTGGCCCACCCAGCGTCCCCACAGGGGGCCCCTGCTGGGCCTTCACCGTCCCGCCATTTGGCGATCAATATCTGATATGGCCCCCTTTTCTATAATGGAATCACAAAGGCTGATATGGTTCGCCTAATAACACCCGATGTTGCCACAGGGGACAGACGACGCCTGTCTGTCATATACACTCACATTACTTGGTTCCCAGACAACCTTTGTAGACAACTGGGAGGGAGATTACTTCCAAAGAGGCGGATCTGACATCGTCCCGCCCTGTACTAATCCACAATTCATGACACATTAGGGGCAAGCTAGAACTCCGGGAGTGGACCTAATATTCAGGCTCTTGTAGAGCCGGGGAACTTTAGCAGCTGCACTGCAGCGTCACTTCCGGTGCGCCAAGACAAGCAGAACGTTTTGGCGCCAAATGCTATGTACTTAAACCCTGCCCCCTGTCTCTAAACCAAGACGCTGATGAATCTGCGGATGCTTGACGCCACTCCACACATAAAAGGTACTTTGAAACAGTTCTAGAGGTCCCAAATGGGGGACCGTGTTATCACTTGAATGTCTAGATATGGGGATGACTGTTGTTATATCCTTTGGAAGGGGGGGGGGGGGCGCATATGCTCCTGGATATAGGGTCTCCCTATTAGGTCTATATTCTGTCTCCCAGGTTGGTACAGATCTGGAGGACAGTCTCATATCACCTACATCCACGAAATCCAGTGGTGCTGTCACAAGACTGTGTCAACACGATCCCCAAAGTAATCTGGGACCTTTAGATGTTGTGAGCAGATAGCTGGAGTCCGTCTGTCTTCTTTTTGGCGCATCAAAACTGTAAGTTGCACCCCCTTTTCAGACCATTGCCGGCCTGGATAGGACTAACAATGACATGATCTAATGATGATGAATGATTTTGTATTATACAGCTACCTCGCCTCTACGTTTGAGGATTGGGGCTTATTATACACGTGACAGTGGCAAGATAAGCGTTCATAGACCTGTTATAGCATTTTGGTCAGAGGTCTGAATACAGAGTGTCCCTCTCTTTCATAAAAGTATCAAGGTACCCCTTGTTTTTTATATATGTACAATATAAATGAAAGGTCTCATATAGACCAATTAACCTATATGCATATGATCAGACTTAAATAAGATGTAGATATATATGTCCGCCAAACGGATTATTTTATATAAATGTAAAAGACAAATAATACATCAGTACTCTATGTCTATTGAATTATGTTATACTTACTTAGGATACGGATACCTGTAACTGGTTTCTGCTCGATCTCCCCTGAGGAAGCCGTTTTCTCGGCGAAACGCGTTGGGAAGAACAGATACGTATCCCATACCCACCAGTCACTGGAGTCTACTATTATTCCGCCGACTGACAACATGTGGACCTATTTCGGTCACTGTACTGTATTGTCCAATTTTGTGATTTTGTATTTATGTATTCCTTTCTAAACTGATGATTTTATACGCTGTTTAATAACATTAAACTTTACTTCTTTATTACCACACTAGTCTGATCATTCAGAGAGAGTAAACCAGTACCGTTTAAAGTCCCATTATCCATCTCTGTGGGGACGGGGTTTACCCCACACAGATACAACTTTTTATTATTTCGTTTCAGGGATGTGGTACTGGCATGGCAGTGCTTGATTACATTTTTTACCTTTGACAACACGTATTATTAATGAACGTTCACACGGTTTTACTACAACTGCAATTCATCACATAAAGCATAAAGGTGTCACGAGGCTCTAGGGCTTCCTTGCATTCACTCTGCGACAGTAAACGGTGTATCGGGTCTCTTCCATTGCATTCGTCCTGGCAATAGGTGTGCGCAGCTCATTGCATTAGGGTGGGCACCCCAAAGCTCAAACACACATGCCTTTCTCTGCAGCCTCAGCTGCACCGCACAGTGAATGAATGGGAAGCGCTCTGTACTGAGTGGCTTCCTGTTCATTCACAGAAGCATAGTAAACACTTACTTAGTAAGTAAAACACTTTACTATGCTTCAGCTATGAATGAACACAGTGAGTGGGCGTGTTCACTGTTTTCATTTAGAAAAGGAAGGGGCCAGTAAATGATACCTTGGCTAGCCCCTTCCCCTGCTCTCCATCTTGGAACGTCCCCTGCAGCATCCGGGGGTAGAGGAGAGAAGGGAAGCCATTAGCACTATGGGGCACGCAACACAGGTGGAAGCCCAGGCAGTAGGGGAATTCGGCACCACATAATGTGATTAGGGTGTTCCCTGGCACATCTGTCACACCCCCTGTGCATGCCTATGGTCCTGCCATAAACTGCAAAAAATATATATATTTTCTGTTACCAGCTGGGTTTCCAACCATCCAGAAACTCATGGACAGGCCAGAACAAATTCAGGTCAGTTGAGGCTGAATGCAAAACCCCAGACAAAAATGTATGTCTTCAAAAAAATACTGATATGTTTATATATTCAAGTTTACTCTGGCCTTCCCTTCAGTCTGCACAGTTGTACAGGTTCCTCTTCTGTACCGAAGTTGCTTGCTCTGATTTCAAAGCACACTGTGAACTTCACACAATGTGCATTAGAAGCCGAAGCAATTCATTTGTACTGGTGGTGACCATTGTCACCAACAAAGTAAGTTTGAGGAAACCAAAAATTTTAGGGTTCTCCTCAGAGTCCTCTATATCAAGAAAGAAACTTAAACCCATGTTGCAGCTGCATGATCTTCTCTAAAACCCATTTATCATGACCATCAATGTTTCTTTCCTGATAGAGAACACTCCCCAGGAATATATAGATTGGGTACAAGAGGAGAATTGTCATTTAAGCCCTGATAAAGGGGATTGTCACCCTGCAAAATGTGTTGGATTCCACTTTTCTTATTCACATTGTTGCCTGGAACAACTGGTTATGGACTGTCTGGTGCTCCTTTTTGTTGATATCATATCAATTTTTAGTTAGCAGACTAATATCAATGCTGATACGTAAACTGCTTACTGGTCTCCTAAATGTTCTGTTGAAGTTAGGGATCTCCCAAGCCCGCCCGCATGGTGCTCCTCACTGACTCCCCAGAGCTCTAAAAAAAAAACCCTAGTCATCCCATTATATAATACAGCCTTTCTACCTTTTGACCCCAGAGGAACCCTTAAAATAATTACCAGGTCCCAGGGAACCCCTGCTAAAAATAATTCCTTGGAGGCTCAGTGGGAAGAATGTTTATTGGATTGGTGGTCAGGGAAGAATGACCATGTACAGTGGTGGTCAGAATGCCACCCTTATAGACAGCTAAAACGTACATCAGTATCATGCTGTTGGCTCTGTCAAGTGGCGTTGGTCCTGCAACCATGCAGGCATCATCAGATAGGAGGTCAATCAGCCACAACTCAAGGAACCTCTAGAAACCTCTGGTGGAACGCTAGAAAATGGCTGCTTTGTCTTGTCCACTAAGGTTGCAATTGGATAATAGGACAGACACGCTCACAGACAGCAAAAAAATAGTGGTGGTATGCTGTTGGCTCTGGAACCATACAACTCAAGCAACCCCTAGAAACCTTTTGAGGAAATCTTGAGCCCCGCTGGTTAAAAAATGGCTGCTTTGTACTGTCCACTAAGGTGCCTATTGAATAAAAGGACAGGCACCCTTACAGACAGCAAAGAAAATCATTGGTGCCATGTTGTTGGCTTTACCAAGTGGTGTTGGCTCTAAAACTATGCAGACACCAGAAGGTAGGGGGTCAATCAGTCACAACTCAAGGAACCTCTAGAAAACTATTGAGGAATCATAGAGCTCCACTGGTTGAAAATGGCTGCTTTGTCTTGTCCACTAAGGCGCTGTTGGATAATAGGACAGACACCCTTACAGACATTAAAAAAAAATATTAGGTGTCATACTGTTGGCTTTGGAATCACGCATCACCTTACGATGGGAGGTTAATCAGCCACAACTCAAGGAACCCCTAGAAACCTCTCGAGGAAACCTAGAACCTAACAGGTTGAAAACTGCTGCTTTGTACTGTCCACTAAGGTGCCTGTTGGATAAAAGGACAGACGCCCTTACAGGCAGCAAAGAAAATCATTGGTGCCATGTTGTTGGCTCTACCAAGTGGTGTTGGCTCTGGAACTATGCAGATACCAGAAGGTAGGAGGTCAATCAGTCACAACTCAAGGAACCTCTAGAAAACTATTGAGGATCCATAGAGCTCCACTGGTTGAAAATGGCTGCTTTGTCTTGTCCACTAAGGCGCTGTTGGATAATAGGACAGACACCCTTACAGACAGTAAAAAAAAATATTAGGTGTCATACTGTTGGCTCTGGAATCACGCATCACCTTACGATGGGAGGTTAATCAGCCACAACTCAAGGAACCCCTAGAAACCTCTCGAGGAAACCTAGAACCCAACTGGTTGAAAACTGCTGCTTTGTACTAGTCCACTAAGGTGCCTGTTGGATAAAAGGACAGACACCCTTACAGACAGCAAAGAAAATCATTGGTGCCATGTTGTTGGCTCTACCAAGTGGTGTCGGCTCTGGAACTATGCAGATACCAGAATGTAGGAGGTCAATCAGTCACAACTCAAGGAACCTCTAGAAAACTATTGAGGATCCATAGAGCTCCACTGGTTGAAAATGGCTGCTTTGTCTTGTCCACTAAGTTGCTGTTGGATAATAGGACAGACACCCTCACAGACAGTAAAAAAATGTTTGGTGTCATACTGTTGGCTCTGGAATCATGCATCACCATACGATGGGAGGTTAATCAGCCACAACGCAAGGAACCCATTGAAACCTCTCGAGGAAACCTAGAACCCAATTGTTTGAAAATGGCTGCTTTGTACTGTCCACTAAGGTGCCTGTTGGATAAAAGCACAGACACCCTTAAAGACAGCAAAAAAATGATTGTTGTCATGCTGTTGGCTCTGGACCTATTCAAGCACCAGAAGGTAGGAGATCAATGAACCACAACTCCCTTAGAAACCTCTTGTGGAACCCTAGAGCTCCCATGGTTAAAAAAGGGCTACTTTATATTGTGAAGTACTTGTGGCAAAATAGGACAGTACAGGTGTCTCAGAGGTTCTGTGGGATCCAATAAGTCTTGTACCCAGGGCCGGCTCTACCACTAGGCGGAGTAGGCGGCCGCCTAGTGTGCCATTACCACCAGGGGCACCCATCCGCTATTTATCCGTCACTGCTCTGCTTAAATCACACACGTCAATGGAGAGCCGCGGCTGGCAGCACCCCAGGGCGGTAAAATGAGGCGGATCCAGGGGCACAGGTGCGGTCCTGTGGACCACGGCTAAAGAAATGGGTAGAGAGGCTCTGTAAAAAATCTCCACCTCCGCCACCTCCATCGTATAAATTGACAGGGCAAAGGGGGTGGAGTCAGGGGTAGAGCCAAAGGGGGGCAGCAAAATGAGGTTTCGCCTAGGGTGTCAAAAATCCTTGCACCAGCCCTGCTTGTACCCTCAACTGGGAGTTAAGAGGCCTAGATAGGTACACATCCCAAACAATTTGAGTACCAATTAAATTATATATAATAATAGGACTTTGATCATGGAATATTTGTTTGCTTATTTTGAATCCACGGTTGTAGCTTACACCATCCCCTGAATGCTACTGAGTTCTTCCAAAACAGAGTTTAAATTACAGTCTCATACCAGCTGATTCCATATCTTTTTAAGTTCTGATGAAGTGGCAGATGCATGACCCCCAAAACGCATTGGCTATTGCACTCCCTATATGTTCGGCATAAAACCGCGTTTTGGACTTTGATACTTTGTGGCGCTTCAGATTCAAGTATAACAAATCCACAACATGTTTGCTTTAAGCAAAATGTAGCGGAACCATTCTTGTAATTGAAATCAACAACGCTGGTGTACTTTGTGCATTGATTTTATCTCTAAAGCGCTTTAGTTAAAATTGAACAAAAAAGACGCATGATGGTTGGCGACTAATAAATACCTCCAGTAAATTGAAAGGACGGAAGAGAAAGAGGAGAGAAGGGGGAAGAGAACAGACAACCCTGTCCAACGTCTCCTAGTTTATGGCGCAGTAAAAAAATGACATTATTTTATGGAATTTTCCCAATAATTTGACATTAACCGGAGATATCGAGCAAGTAGGATCAGCCACACGCTTCAAACTTGCATTGTGATAGTAAGAAAGAGCATATATATCCTACTATATACATAGCCTGTAATCCTTAGCGTGTGCTGATGCATACTTTCCAGCTGTTTGATACGAGATGGACAACCATGGGATTTGAAGGCTTTCAGAGCTTTCGTCCTCGGGATTTGTTTTTTCAGGCTCTGAAAATCAACAAGTTTGTGTTTGACCAGGGAATTTAAAGAAGAACTCTGGTTTGGATTCGATTTTTTTTACTTGGATTTACTGCAGAGGGGTTTCTGATTTCACTTCTTTCTTTCCTGTTCTGCATGCAGGCACCTTTGTGTCCTTTCCTCCAGCAATAACTATGGGAACTTCTGGCTGGGCGACATTGAACCTCAGCAGCCAGCTATCATTTTAATGCCCTGTGTGGTTCTTTGTACAACAGGGGTGGCATAGTCAGGGCTGCTGTTAGAAATCATTGGCCCTCATACAACTTACCTGGCAGGGCCCCCCAAAAATATATCTTCAAAGGGCAAATCACATATGAACAAGTGCTTAATTTTCCTTTAATTACTTTTTTATATTTTTTCTCTACATTTTATTTTAGATTTTTTTTTGTTTTTACATTTATAAACAACC
>BLSH010164475.1:20789-28289 GCA_018402905.1 Glandirana rugosa | reverse complement strand
TGCTATAGCTTTTTCATGTAGAAAGTGGGCGTGTGGAGCACTGATAGCCTCTGAAGGATCTGGAGCCTGGGATTGTTTTCAGTGTCTGGTAATTGTTCATTTAGCAGATAGGAGGATATTGGCTACAATACCTCGGTATTGGGCTGGAAATTTCTCAATGCCCAGGTTCAGCATGGTCAGAGCTGGGCATGCCGGGGTTGGTATTCCTGTTATTTCTGATATTATTTGAAATATTTTCGTCCAGAAGCTTCTAATGCTACGGCATGCCCATAGTATGTGCATTATATTGCCCGGGTCGCCGCAACCACGCCAGCATAAAGCAGAGCTTGAGTCGTACATTTTTGCTAGTCTGCTAGGGGTAAGATACCCATCCCATCATTTTTATTGCTTCCTCGATTTCCCTACCTTCCTTCCTGCCTTCTTGTTTTCCTTGTGTTTTCCTACAGACCCTTCTTTACTTCCTTCCTTTCTCTCCTCAAAATGTCCTTATGTGTTACCTTTCATTCCCTACTTGCTTTAGTTCTCTCTCTCCCCCCCCCCTCTATCTCTCTCTCCATCAATGCGGTGTGGCATGGAGGCGACCAGCCTGTGGCACTGCTGAGGGGTTATGGAAGCCCAGCTTGCTTTGATGGCGGCCTTCAGCTCCTCTGCATTGTTGGGTCTGGTGTCTCTCATCTTCCTCTTGACAATTCCCCACAGATTCCCTATGGGGTTTAGGTCAGGTGAGTTTGCTGGCCAATCAAGCACAATGATACCAGGATCATAAAACCAGCTATTGGTAGTTTTGGCAGTGTGGGCAGTGCCAAGTGCTGCTGGAAAATGAAATCGGCATCTCCATAAAGCTGGTAAGCAGAGGGGTGCATGAAGTGCTCTAGAATTTCCTGGTAGAGGGCTGCTCTGACTTTGGACTTGATAAAACACAGTGGACCAACACCAGCAGATGACATGGCTACCCAAATCACCACCGACTGTGGAAACTTCACACTGGACCTCATGAAACTTGGATTATGTGTTTCTCCACTCTTCCTCCAGAGTGACTCTGGGGCCTTGATTTCCAAATTAAATGCTAAATTTACTTTAATCCGAAAAGGACTTTGGACCACTGAGCAACAGTGCAGTCCTTTTTCTCCTTAGCCCAGGTAAGAAGCTTCTGATGTTGTCTCTGGTTCAGGGGTTGCCTACTTGCTTTAGTTTTCCATCCTTTCACTTCCTTTCTTTTTTTCATATTACTGTTAGTGTGGGGGGGGGGGGGTGAGAGAGCAAAAAGGGACATAGCTCATGTCATGGGGGCAAGGGAACACTTTTAGTTTCTAAAGGGCCTTGTCCCATCACTGCATATGGGCCTATTACTTGTCATGCTTAGCACATCCGCATGATCACTGTGCCTTGCTAACCTTTCCTCCCAATAGAAGCCAGACAGTCATGGTTGACTGGTTGAAAAAATAGTTATTTCTGTGTTGCCGTTAGAGAGTTCCCCTCACTTCCTTAAATGTTGTTAGCAAGACCAGTCCTGGAAAGCTGTAGAGGACGTTTTAAAGTATAATTAAAGGCAATTTATTTATTTATTTTTATTTTTTTAATTTTGGACAGAGTGGAGAGGGATTAGAGCCCCTGTCAGTTTTCATTGCTGTCTGTGCCCCTGTTAAGGAGATTCACCCGCTCTATTTGTGCTGAACGTAAAAAGAAAACTCCAATGGGTTGGCCCCAGAAAAGTAATAGATGGGAAATCTTCCACTGGTGATACTAGTTCTGATGAACTGGGGGTCCCCAAAAAATTCCTTTAATTTGCAGAGATACCCTCGCACTTCCTGTTTGGCTATGGGACAGGAAAATCTCCACAATGGGACATAGATGGCGAAAAAAAAATCTGACAGCGGTTATAACCCTCCCTTACTCTAATGAAAAAAAAAAGTTTTGCCTATAGTTCTACTTTAACCCTTCCCCACTCTATCCAAAACTGAGAAAAAAAGTTGGACATACATTTTAAGGTACAACTACAGCCGAAATAACCAGATAAAAATGAAATGCTTATTAAAAGATGTCCACTAGATGTCCTCTAATGACCTACATCATTCAATCCACTTCTTTTGAGTGCAGGTCATCCCGGACAAGCCCCCAAGTTCAGCTTTACCCATATATTTTCCAAGTCTGATAATCTGACGGTCTGTTTTGATATACTGATCTCAATAACTCATATTTGATTATCAGTAGATATTTTTTTGTCCAAAAAGGATTGGCTAAAAGTTCTTTAAAGCATTATGATGGGGTTGTAGGGGGTCAATGGGGGCTTTATAAATATCTATATTAGCGCCAGTTGATGATTTCAGCACAGAGAGGTGACTGCTATGGTCTGACATTTGCGCTGCATCACCACGGAACATAAAATTCTGAATTTCTAAGCTCCAGAAGCCACTGGAAGATCTGATTCTGCCTTCAACAGAGTTCAGCATCCCTCAGCACGCTGGGACAGATGTTTACCATCTTCCCCTGATCTCAGAAGGACAATTGGGAGAAATTTACTGTCCTTGCCTCTCTGACTCTGAAAGTTTATTGTGCGAAAATCCACAGCGCAGAGGGAGGGGGGGAGGTGTGAGATTCGGTCTCCATGGAATAGTAAGAAGCACAGACAAAATAAAAGTTTGGAAGCACACCTGTCTGTTGCTGCTGCTGAAGTCTCATCTAACTTAAGAGAAAAAAAATGGTGTATTGGTGCATAAATATGGCTGTAATGGCTGTTTCTTCTTGCAGCAAGAACTGCTGTGTCTCTAAAAAGCAATCAACACTCAGATTGCTTTTCAGAGGCATTTAACAGGTGGCGAGGAGGCCACGGCATGCGCATATCCTCAGTTTCTGGTTTAGTAGCTTAAGGGGAAGCTGTTGGGGGGCAGTAAAACTGCAGCACAATGTAAATGAGCCCTTAAGGAAGCCTGGCTGTCTAGCTTCAGTATATATATATATATTGTGTCCTGCCAGTCCTGCGAGCATATGGATGAGGTATTGACTCTGTGTGACCTATACTGAAAAGCTTAGAGCGCCACTCTGTGTATCAAACTGCTGATGAGTGCTGGAATCCGGGGAGCTCATCCCATCTCCAGGGAAGGCCTATGATTAAGCCCTGTAGGCAAGGTGAAATGCGTCAACGGAGTGTGGCCTGCATCTCATCTCTATGCACTTTGGCTGGGTCTGCACTTTAGCTTAGGTATCAGGCAGATACCAGAGGTAAGTCACAAGAACTCATACAGAATACTAATGTTCACTGGAGCTTCACCCATTCTGTATTGGTAGAGTATGAAACTAATTATTTATTAACCATTTCAGCCCCCGGAAGGATTTCCCACATTAGGACCAGAGCACTTTTTGCGATACGGCACTGCGTCGCTTTAACTGACAATTGCGCGGTCATGCGACGCTGTACCCAAACAAAATTTGCGTCCTTTTTTTCACACAAATAGAGCTTTCTTTTGGTGGTATTTGATCACCTCTGCGTCATTTCTGATCACCGAGATAAATAATAAAAGAGTGAAAGTTTTGCAAAAAAAATCAACATTTCTTAATTTTTGCTACAATACATATCCAAAAAAAAAATATATAAAAAAAAACAAATTTATTCATCAATTTTGGCCAATTTATATTCTTCTACATTTTTGTGGTTAAAAAAACCGTAATCAGCGTTTATTGATTGGTTTGCGCAAAAGTTGCTGCGTTTACAAACCATGAGAATGAATTTATAGCGTTTTTACTATTTTTTTTTTTACTGGTAATCTGTGATTTTTTATTGCGGCGGACATGACGGACATTTTTGACACTTTTTTGGGACCATTGACATTTATACAGTGATCAGATCTAAAAATAGACACTGATTACTGTATAAATGTCACTGACAGTGAAGGGGTTAACCTGCAGGGGGCAATGAAGGGGTTAACTGTGTTCCCTAGGCGTGTTCTAACTGTGTGGGGGCTGGGCTGGCAGGGTCACCAGAGATCTAACTGATCCCAGTGACAGGGATCAGTAGATCAGTGTTATGTCCCCTGTCAGACAGATAGCATGGGAATGAGATAGCAGTCAGATATCACAATAAGTGCTTCGGATAGAGAGTAATGCACACTATAGAAGTATATGCTTTGATCATTTTTTATTTCACAGGTTTACAACCACATTAATATCATCCCTGTCCCACACAGTCAAAGTTATGTCCCACGATAAAAATGATGAATGGTACCAAGTAAAACACCAGACATACAGTATAGTAAAGTCTATACATATATAGCCTGGCAGTCCCTTGCAATCTTAGGCTTCCCGACCCACGGGGGGGTCCCCCTAAAAATAGGGAGGAACAATTCCACAGGGCCAAATAGATGAAACAACCACATTTTCTAATTACTGGATGACATAATGTGCCTCCCCATGGAGAAAAAAATAATACTGGACCAGCTTGAATGAACCGAATTGAAGTAAGTAATACATATACCATCAGGGGTACTCCATGGGTGCCATGTGGTCATGCCGCAGCAGGAACCTATTTATCACTGAAGACCCACTGCCAGTGAAGAGGGCCATTGCCCTGTGTGTCACTTGCAGGGTCGGCCCTACCACTAGGCAAACTAGGCAGCCACCTAGGGCGCACTGCTGCCTAGGAGCGCCCGGCTGCTGGTTTCCCTCCGCGTCTGTAGCACGTAACTAACTCAGTCTCAAGCGGCTGCTCTGTCCGACCGGTAGTGCAATTAGAGGCGCAGCACTGGAGCCAGCGCTAGAGGGAGCAGAGCAAATGCTTCCTGTATGGCGCCGCCTCCTGTCACATGGACAGGTAGAAGAGGGTGGAGCCAATAGGGGCGGCAAAATGAGGTTTCGCCTAGGGTGTCAAAAATCCTCGCACCAGCCCTGATCACTTGACTGGACTGAAGACATCTGAAAAAGGTAAGTATTCAAAAAAATGTTGGTCTAGGGCAGTGGTCCTCAAATACCCCCAACAGGCCATGTTTTGGGAATCTCTCTTAGATAAAATAGCTGTCCAAAATACCAAGCCATTGACTCTGATTTAAAGCACCTGTGCAAGATAAAGGAAAACCTGCAAACATGGCCTGTTGGGGGTACTTGAGGACCGAGGTTGAGAACCACTGGTCTAGTTGACCTCTGGAGGATAGGAGAATGAGGACATCACTGAATGAATGCATCACTGGAATAATTTGTGGTTTTTGTTAGTTTTTCAGCCATACCTCATTTTTTGCACAATGCAGTCCCCATGAACAACCAAAAATCAGCTTCCTAATGTCATTCTTTTCCTCCTGAAATCAGAGATGGCCTGGCTTACAAGAGTAATTTGTTCCATTGACACGTAAAAAGAAAAAAACTCTCAATTTTAGCCGCGGATGTTAAATTATATGATGAACCCAGCTGGCTGTGAAATTGCTGCCCAAGAGGAGACCTTTCCTCCAAATAACCATTTTTTTGTAATACTGAACCGATTTACGGAATTCTGACCCAGAAATCTCCAGGCCCGGCAGCCGGGTGGTGCTCCTCACACTTCTGCCAGCATAAAAGACCTTTGTCTGAAATGTTCAGCTCGGCTGTTAAGAAGTTGGTTCCCGTGGCCGGCTCTGAAACGTCAGACGTGAAGCTGTTTATCGTTAATGGCGCTGTCACTGGAGTCAAGAACATCTCTGAAACGTGCTACTGACCATCATGAAAAGAACTTCATGTCACTTGGCTTCTGGAGCGTAAAAAGTGCTGCCAGTCTGCAGCCCGGACTCAAGACGCTTTGTCGCAAGAAGGGACCGTGAAATGGGAAAATGGTCAACGCGCTGATTTTCTACTCGGCGTTTTAAAATTTAGCTCTTTTAATTCATGATGTACACCACAAAGATTAAAGGAGAACATCTCTCCCTAATCCTCCTTCCCTAATAGTGGCCCTGCTCTACTCCAAGGGGGTGCCCAAGTGGGACATATACATGCATGGGCGTCCGCAGAAATTTTTTCAGGGGGGGCATCATTTTAAGGTCTCCCATGCTATGCCGCTTTTTGATATCACATTATCGCGGTCAGAGACTGCAGACATAGTACAGGAGATGGTCAGAGACTGCAGACATGGTACAGGAGACGGTCAGAGACTGCAGACATATTACAGGAGATGGTCAGAGACTGCAGACATAGTATAGGAGATGGCTAGAGACTGCAGACATAGTACAGGAGATGGTCAGAGACTGCGGACATAGTACAGGAGATGGTCAAAGACTGCGGACATACTACAGGAGAAGGTCAAAGACTACAGACATAATACAGGAGATGGTCAGAGACTGTGGACATACTACAGGAGATGGTCAGAGACTACAGACATAGTACAGGAGATGGTCAGAGACTGCAGACATAGTACAGGAGATGGTCTGAGATTGTGGACATGGCACACGAGACAATCAGAGACTTCATACATAGCCCAAGAGGATAAGAACCTAGTGGGCAACCCCCGATCCGATCCCTGATTCCAGGGGGGGGCAATTGCCCCCCCTTGCCCCTACCTGCGGACACCCATGTATACATGTCAATAGATAAAGTAGGAGTAGTTTACATCCATAGAATTCCCTTTGTAAAGGTCCAGATTTTTTTTAAAATAACAAACATGTTATACTTGCACAGAGCAGCCCCGATCCTCCTCTTCTTGGGTCCTCATCCGCTTTCCGGGCCCCTCCCGCCTGCTGAGTGCCCCCTTGGCAAGCTGCTCGCTCTGGGGGCACCCATGCATGCTGGCTCCCGAGCCATCTCTCCCGAGTCAACTTTCAGCAAAGCAGACCTCCAGGTCTCAACATCCTGCAGGCACATGGCAGAAAGGCCTAGGGGCTAGAAGCCCACCTAAGCTGTGATCTTATCCACAGGGAAAAAGACTCACTGCTCTCAGTCTCAGAGTATTAATACAGACTCCCAGTCACCATCTGGGCACCTCTCCCCAGGGATTGGCCAGGGCTGTATGCCTGAATATTTAACTGCCAATTACATTTTTCCTGCCCACTAGCCTCAAGACCTTTCTGGACCAGCCAGGGGGAAACAGTAAATTCTGCAGCCCCTGGAACATAGAACAGACCAACACATCAACACAGCCACACTAATTACAGTGAGCCGAACTAAATTTGTCTAACGAAGAACTGCGGTTTCACTGGATACAGTGAGCCAAAATTAAATTTACCTAATCCTAACACCTATCTACTAGGGTGCTATACGTGTACACGCGCATGCAGTGGTGTGAACCGAGCCTTACAATCAGGGTGGGGACAAGAAGTGGGCAGGAGGGGTGGCTGCCCTTGGCACTGTGGTATCATGTGAGGTTGGGGGAGGGCGACACAAGCAGATTGGGGGGAAGGCTTTTGTGTTGGGAGGGAGAATATAGGACCGTCAATTTATAAGTCCGTATGTCGGGACCGGTTAGGGACCCCTCTCCACGGGTCTACCACTGACCCTCAGACATAATTATGAGACTCTGACTCTCGTCACTCAGAAAAAGGGACACCTATTCTA
>BLSH010164472.1:45903-65178 GCA_018402905.1 Glandirana rugosa | reverse complement strand
TATAAGGACGTTGGGGACTATTATATTTCTGACAATATATATTTATCAACCATCATTAATTATGTATTACCATTGAGTATTGTTTATAATTTATTGGTTTATGTTTTTTTCTACACACTTTATGAGCACACTCACTAATTTTACACACATATCTATTTGAAAAAGGCCTGAAAAAATCTTTGAGTATAATACTTATGAATTGCATGGGAATATAGCCTTTGATTTTATTCAGTTTTTGAAAGTCACTTATAGATATACATACTTATACTGTTTATTTATTCACAAGTTTATATATATTTATTTATAATTTTTAGTAGCACAGTCACTTTACTATTAACCTACAGGTGGTAACACCCACACAATACTATACTATAAAATTTATTATAAAGTTGCCACAATGTCCCCCTAGTGTTCAAACAGGAGGACACACAGGGAAGCGCCAACTGCCTTTCTTTCTCTTATAAATAATACACAATAAACCATGTAGTTTGCATAGCAAGAACACATGCCGTCCATGTTCATCAACCACTGAACGTAGAAGCTGAAAGGGGACAGCATGAGCTATGAGGACACTAACACCTCTGGCATAGGCTGAGTGGACAGAGTGAAACTGGGTGGGATATCCCCGGTGTTTAAGAACAGAAACAGTGCCATCCTGCAGGTGTGTCTCCTGCAAGCATACCACATCTGGTTCATGAGCTTTTATGGTAGAAAAAAGGGCCACCCACTTCACTCCATCTCCCAGACCCCTAACGTTCCATGAAACTAAGGTACACTTGTCAGCCATTTAAAAAGAAAAAAAAGGGGAAAGGGGAACATTTTGTTTCAACTGGCATATACCCCACATCCCGCCATCAATAGAAAGCAGACATAACAATCTCACTCCTGGGTAAAAGTAGTTAGGCAATAGCAGTTCCCACATCAGCGTCACCATCAATATGTTGTCCTTATCAGATATCTGGAAAAGAAAAATTGTATCTGGACCGCAGAGGCCAACTCCAGCTGGAAAAACACAATAACTGGCTATAGCCCTCCCGCAACTGGCAGGGTGCAAACCAAGTGCAAAACCATAACAGGGAATGGTTGCATAACAGAAAGTCTCCGTGTCCACGGAGCGTGCCTGGATACGACAACCAACAGTCATGTCCACACAGGACAGCTATCTGGGGGGGGGGCAATGTCTCACTGTAGGTATGATTCGATAGAGCTTGCAAAAGTTAACTTAGTGTTGGAACATAAAGTATGTACTATGCTCATGGATTCCTTAACCGCCTTACAATACAAACAAAGAAAAGGCAGGGATAAAGCATTCAGAGGATAACGCCTATCTTCTTGTACGCCTATCTGTAGCAAGAGGGTTTAGCAATGTAATCAGGCCGTGGGATGAGATGCCTTCGGGAGATTGTGCTCCACTCGATCCAGCCAGTCAGACGCTTGAGCAGGGTTGTCAAAGAACTTGGTTTCTCCATTCACCGCTATGCGAAGCTTGGCAGGGTATAACATGGCATATGCGACTTCATAGTGACTGAGGCGTTTTTTCACCACTGTGAATTTGGCTCTGCGGCATTGGAGTTCAGCGGAAAAGTCCGGGTAAAATGAGATACGTGCATTATCCATCTTCATGGGATCACCCTTGGTTCTGGCCAGGGACAGTGTAGCATCCCGGTCCTTAAAATTCAGTAGCTTAAAAAGGAAGGGCCGTGGAGGCTCCCCAGGTCGTGGTGGTCTAGGAGGGACCCTGTGGGCCCGTTCTATGGTGAACAAAGAGGAGAAAGCATCTCTGCCAAAAGTAGAAAGGAGCCACTTTTCCATGAACGCAACCGGGTTTTTGCCCTCAATTTTCTCTGGTATGCCTACCGCCCGAACATTGTTGCGTCTCTGTCGGTTCTCCATATCTTCCAGGTGGGCCGCATGGCCTGCAGAGATCGACTGAACATGGCGCAGCTCTCTCTGTAATGGCACCACCTCATCCTCCACATTGCTCACCCTGTCCTCAAGAGCTGCTGTGCGGTCTCTCAGCTTCTGCATATCCTGTCTTACTAGATTCAGTTCCAATTTCACCCCCCTAAGCTCAGAAGTCAGAGCCGTGACAGAGGCATTACAGGAGGTGACAGCAGTAAATATGTCCCGCAATGTGGGCTCAGGGGTGGGAGAGCTGACAACCTCCCCGTTGCTGACCCGGCCTATAGTGGCAGGTGTACTCACTGCGTCCCAGGCAGATGCGACCTCCGGGTTATCAGGCCATGGAGTTTCCGACTCTCCGAGTACACAGGACACCTGGTCAGCGGCCTCCAGGGCATGCAGCATCGCCTTGGGGGGATGATCCTTGCCAGGGGTTTTGGAGAAGAGCTTCATGGCAGCCTCCTTCGCCGAACGCTGTGAGAGGGCGCCATCTTGCCCCGCATGGTCCGACGCTGTCTGCAGGTCTTTGGGAGCTTTACGGGACATGATTTCCCCGGCAATGAAGGCACCAGGCAGGAGAGCGGTGTACAAAGGTCTCCGTGCGGCAGGAGAGAGGCAGAGAAGCGGCTTCAGGATGCTGTTAACAGGGGAATAGACAGGATCAATGGCGGAACGATCACGCCACGCGACCTACTCCATGAGCTGCAAGCCACGCCCCCTGTTTTGTTATACTTTAATGAAAAGCAAATAAACAGAAATATTTTAAAAAAACCATTATTCTAAACGTAATTTTCCTAATAATTTTCCTAATAATTTGCAATTGCAACATTCTTTAAGATTTAAATCCATCTGATCAGATAGATTCTCAGTAGAGGAATGGTGGTATTATTAAAAACATGGAATTTAGTAGTAACATCACATTTCTCACAAAGCATTCACATTAAACTTACCAATAGTTATTGGAATCGGCAAAGTCTTATCAAGCAAAAACTATAACATGTGATAAAAGCGCACTACAAATCTATGAACACATTGAATCCTTATCATTTTGTCTCCCTATTATCAGTACACTTAAGTAAAGGTTAGCCCAGTCATGTAACAAGGTAACGGTACACAGATTCATGTATCCCCATATGTACTCCTGTACTCCCTTCAGATCCCCCCCCCCCCCCCATAGACAGAGGATTATAAAAGGGCTTTAGTCCTTAGAAGCTCTTCAAAAACAGCCTTTGGCATCATTAACTGAAGAGAAACACTCAGTATTTCCTAACAAGCATTTCCATTAATTTATAGAAATACTCATCAACCCTGGAGTTATGGATGTACTAGCATGGGGTACATTTGTAAATGTGGATTTTTTTTCTCTAATACATCAAAAAGGATATTTTTTTTTTACTGGGGAAGGGAATCCCCTAATGTATTGAAAATGGTACTCATTTTATGTTGTATTATATACTTCCGCTTTTCCTTCAAACTCATTGTATCCTTCAACAACTGAGCAATTCTGAACCTTCCTGAATCTCTTTTATTCTTTAATTTTAGCTTTCATGGCAAAAACCTTTCCTTCCATAATTTCTTTATAAATATATATTTTCTTAACACCATAAATGATGCTATAGGTAAATGTGAGACTCTCTATTTATCTAAGGAATCCTTCATCTTAGAAGGAAAAAAAACAGATTATGCGAGCAGGCCTTATGTATTTCTGAGAGCACAACTACTCACTGGCTAGGGTGATGAACCAGCCAGGCATCTCTCTCAAGACCTAAAGTTGTCACACTCAGAAATACGCTATACTGACTCTGTCAAGCTGTCTACTGGCATTTGCAAGATCCCGGGCAGGCAAACCTTTACCGAGGAACGCGGTGCACCCTAACAGTCCCTAGAAACGTATCAATAAAACTACCTAACACATACTAGTTGCATGAATAAAATAAACCCTTATCACTTTAAGGTTATTCACAAACATACAAATCTCCATGACATATCCCTACCTGCCTAGGCTTCTTAATATCCCCACAAGCTCCAAGCTTTGTGGTCACACACAAGCTCCAAGCTTTATGGTTTCTGCATGGGCTCCAAGCTTTGCGGTTTCTGCATGGACTCCAAGCTCCAGTGCTTCTCTCAGCACTACAATAACGCTTGCGGCTCTTGTCCAAGGAGGGCGGGAAATCGAGTGCGACAATATGCAGTAAAGCAGCTTATCACATGGACCCCAAATGGCCATGTCCAACCCCACAAAAATACTAAATGAAGAAGTAGAGAGTCATTAGAAACCATCAAATGTACAATTAGGGATACTGAAAGGGAAACATTGTTTAGAGATAAACCATCTAAGGAATTTGATCCAGGCATAGCCTTTGACTGGTTTCTTTAGGGAGTATAAGCAATTTGAAAAAATTATCCAAATGCATTGGCCACTATTATTGAGAGATCCGACACTATCCAACATCCTACCAAAGAAACCACAGTTTATATATAAAAAACCTCCTTTATTACGCTTATAAATAGCACATAATATCATAGATCCTCCTATCAAAACATGTACCGTTCTGGATCAGGTGGGGTTCTACAGTTGCTGCAGATGCACTGTGTGTAAGGTCTCCCTGTCTAGGCAGCGGAAGACTACACATTTTGCGTCTGCAGCAACCGGAAGGACATATGAAATCAGGAAGTTTATTACATGTGATACGACTCATGTCACTTATCTGCTGTCCTGTCCGTGTTGACTTCAATATATTGGTCGTACCACACGTAGACTAAGAGATCATTTGAGAAAGCATGTATATAATATAAAGAAAGGGTTTAAATACCATAGCCTCTCCACTCACTTTAGACTTTGTCACGATAGAAATCCTAGATATCTAACCTTTTGTGGGATTGACAGGATCGAAAACCATTGGAGAGGGGCCAACCTCACCAGGGCTATATCACGCAATGAAACCCAGTGGATCCACAGAATGACAACTCTGGAACCGCGGGGGTTAAACATTGATTTAGATATCAATTGTTTTTTGGCTAATTGGTGAGGCTGATCTATCGGGTTGCATTATTTATGTTGTCCTCCCATATAGACATATATACTATCGTTTGGGTCAATTTGAAGGATCCCCCCTTTTCTACAGACTAATCAATAAGTATTTGAATGAGATCCCGTACAAATTTGTTGTTTTCGGGGGGGTCACTTGGTATCTTATGTGTCATATACATTCTCTGTATTTATTTCTGCAAACACACTTTTTTCATATGTTGTATTAATTTGTTCATTTTTTTCATGTATTGTAAATTTTTATGATATATACATTTTATTTGTTTTATTATAAAAATGTTGGTGTCGGTCGGCATTGTTGGTGGTATTTGGAATTTTGACCGACACTGGCTATATATTTTATATATATATATATTTTTTTCATTTGTTATGTTTATTCGTCTCCTTGTTGATGCCCACTATAGAGTGGGTCTGACATGTGTGATGAGAATGCACATTTTTTACTTATTATATATTTTTAATGTCTGTTATGTTTACAGACTGGTGTGGGTTGCATCCTTCCTTTCCTCCGCTAGGTGGCAAATTACGGTGACTAATGATGGCTGTGGTGGGCGGATTGTGTGTTTTTTCCTCGTCATAGGCTCTGACACCAGACTTTTGGGGCTGTGTGGGTGGAGCCATCGGGGATTTAATGGTCGCGACGGCCGGAGATCAACGTCCGCGATGACGCTCTAATCTCGGGAGCGAAACGCGTTGACGTCACTTCCGGCCTGTCGCAGCCATCCACATCACGTCCGCACGCAGGAGGAGACGAACGGATGCTTGTTCCACCAGTCACCACGCTGCGTAATCTCAATCACATGCGGTTGTTTTATGGAATATCCTGTAAGTAGGACATTTTTTTTCTGCACAATAAATGTTGATTTCTAGACGGTCTACACTATCAGTGTTCCTTTGTTTTTCGAGCTTACCAAGGATTGATCTCTGTGGGATTGTCACGCTGCTTACCTGCTCCAGTGCCCGGCTGTAAAAACCACCTATACCAACCCTTCGCTCTGTTGACCTGCTGACTGCAAAGCAGTAGGTCCATACCCTGGGGTGAGTGGGGACACAAGAGGGGTTTGAGCACCAGGCACTTTTTTTGCACTTTTTTTGCACAAAGCAAATTCAAGCATTAAAGAGCACTGCTGTCACTTTATCACTGAAGTCACTTGATAGTATATGTATCATTTATTTCATATGGACTTTTATGGACATTATTTTGCATTTGATTGATGTATATGGGGTGGCGCTGAATGTTGTGTTTTTATAAAAATACTAAATACACTGCTAAAATTATAATATGCGTTTTAAGCAGATTTCCGTGTAGTTCTCCTGAACATCCGTAGAGGACCACTGAAAGGTTACTCAACCTAACTATGCAACAAGTTAATCATATCTTCCTATCATTAAGAATTATTCCCTATATATTACCCCTATACTAACCTGTGCCATCACCTTCTCTTCCTCACCCCAAGACACACACAGAGCTCTGCGGGAGCAATGCAGCCCAAAGTCAACACATGGACACAGAATAATACATCACTCCTTCTTTATTTCCTGGTTCAGTATCTTAAACACAATATATTATCAAGATATGACCAAGCGATATTTACAACATTACACCAATAGAAACCAATAAAGGAAATGTCCACCCATTGCTTATCATCATTAAAGACAAACCCACTTTCATAGAATTGTCTATACACATATATTGGTCACTCTTAATAACCCCTGTTAGTAATTACTACACATCTTGATAAAGTATGTTTGTGTGCATTATTGTACAATCTTAGTTCCAATTATGTCCTAGATATATTTATCAGTATTTATGATTATGTTCTGGTAAACATCTTCTAGGCTTTTCGCCAAAACCTCCTAAAGTTATCTTTCTCATGTTCTTTATCATCTTTCCAATAATAATAATAACAATGTTGCCACATATTAAAACTTGTCAGCTAAAAAGCCAATATTTAAGAAGCACTCTAAATTAGGTTATAACACAGGACAAAGTAAGTACATAATTTACAAGACCCTTACACTATCAATGGCCAACACGGTACAACACTTCATCCATGTCTTTGGTGATCTCTGATCTCCTTATGAACTCAGGAACGAACAATTCCTATCTCCTGACACCTGGGACATGCAGTTCTTAGGGCCGGACATGGAGGTTTTTATAACATTTAACCCTGCTGTGGGCAAGCAAGGAGCAGGTTTACCTGTCGGATGGAAGCATTCGGGTGGCTGAGCGAAGTGCCCCCACCCCCGACAAGCACCAGCTATGTATTCCGGGCTCCTTTGCCTATCTGCAGGCCCGGGACCAGCATAGCGGGTGATGATGGGTAGAGGGAAGGGAGGACACACATCCACTCTCCTCCCCTTCTTGTTCCTGACCCGGAAGTGACATGTATGACATCACTTCCAGGCCCCCAGTGAAAGTTTCCCAGCTTTCAAGGCCAGGAAAGAATATGATGCAGTGTGATCTGTATTACATTACATTCAGTGGAGCACAGGGGAGACATTGGGGGTCTTTAAGACCCTGGATGTCTCATTAAAGAGAACTTGTCACCTAAAAATCATCTCACAGGGGACTTTTTGTCCTCTGTCAGTGTTTCCCAACCTTTTTTCAGTCAAAGCGCCCTCCAAAATTATGGACAATCTCGGGGCACCCTCCAAAATTATGGACAATCTCGGGGCACCCTATAAAATGATGGACAGTCTTGAGGTGCCCCAATCTAAAATGTAAAAACTATTCTAATAGTTCTACATAATACAACAACATCCACACACGTAGGACACCCAACGTTATAAGTGATTTATTCTTCCAAAGCAAATAGACTTTTGCACACTGGTACTGACTAGTATTCCAATGTTTCTCTTCTCCCTCAGTTTTTCTCCATCACTCAGCTAATGAGACCCCGAAGCTGATGGAGAGGGGTGGTGGAGGGTCACACAAGGATGATATCCAGGCAACTGACATCCCCCTGATCAGCTCATGATGTCATTGGTCGTTAGGAGGTTGGCACCTAGAAGGGTGTAATGGTGAACAATGAAAACCTGAGGCTTTGTGTAACTAAAAGGCTTCATCCACCCTCCGGCTTGTATACAATTTTGGGGCAATTGTTCGGGCATTTTGCCTAGGCGTCCCTGAAGAAACCTCAAGGCACCCTGCTTGAAAAAGGTTGCTCTATGTGATGAAAAAAAATGAATTGTACAAAATTAAATTTAAACCCAGGCACATAACCCCCAAAAAAATCTGAGGCCCCACCCCCACATATACGCATGTGCAAACATAAACTCACACACTCACACTCACACCTGAAAACGTTGATTGCGATACACGTGTTCAGGGCCGCTGATAGGGGGTACAGCCAGCCCCGGTGTGGGGGGCCCGGAGCAAACAGGGGGCCCACACAGGGGGGATTAGTGACAGGTGACAATTGTGTCTCTTTTCTCCCAGCAGATGAATGTTGCTCTCCTTCCCTCTCCCTTGCTACAAGCTTTTATCTGATAAGAAAGGGACAGTCGTCCCTCACTAATCCCCCTCCCTGTGTGGGCCCCCCTCCTCTCAGCACTGGAGTTTGTTATCTCTAAGTTACTCTAACTGTTAACTCCCTGCACACAGGCTTAAAAAAAAAAATCGCTGCTTCTACAGGAGTTTAGTGTTTTGCCTGTAGAATCAGCTCAATGTTATCCTATGTGTCCATAGGCGTGCGCACATAGGGTGGTAGGTGTGCCTGGGTACACCCTAATCACTCTGTACTGTGCAGATTCCCCCTGCTGCCTGGCTGCAGAGAAAGGGATGTCTCCTCAAAAGCGAAACATCAGGGGTCTGTGTAGACCCCTGATATTTCACCAAAGCACCCCAACAGGGTTCCTAAAAAAAATAATAAAATATAATATTGTATAAAAAAAAAACAAAATTGTAAAAAGATAAAAATAATAAAAAAATAAAAAATAAACTACTGACACCGATCTGTACCCTACTGGTGCCATCCTCTGCCCTTCTGACATATATACCCACACACACTCATGTTTGCGCTTTTGTGGTGTACACCCTAATGCAATAGGCTGCGCACACCTACAGGTATGTATGTGTCCATACACATTAGGACAATTACAGGCATATTTTAAGCTCCACGTTTAAGAGACAGAAACACAAAACCATTCTGGTTCTCCTAAACTCGTCTAAAGTTTGTACAAAAATATTCTATATGAGCGTTTTTTTCTGCCAAGTGAACTGGAGTTTTTTTAAGCCCAGTGTGCATGGAGCTTAACTTTTTTTCTCTCCCTCTGTCCCTTGGATCCTGGTATATTTTTTTCATTTCATCTTCATTTTTATGTATTAACTCAGTTTTATCTTTTAGATTTAGCATGAATTCTGTGAGTTATGTTGTATTTGTGTCTGCTAATAGTTTTATTGTATTTTAGTGAAATATAGCTTTAATACTTTCTTGGGGGGGTCCTGTCAAATAGTCTGTACGGGGCCCCACGGTTTCTATCAGCAGCCCTGCACATGTTACATATCGCCGCGCAGGCCAGAATGAGAACAATAATTCTATCACCAAACCTCCTCCGTGACACTGAACTGATGACCTATAGGGGGCTTTAAAGTGTTGCCTATAGAAAATATAGGGTACTGAAGTTTGTCACCATTTCACAGGCGCACACAAATTTAAGGTGTGACATGTTGGGTATCTATTTACTCGGCGCAACCTCGGCTTTTATATTTTACCAACAAATTGGGTAATTTATTGTGTTTTTGTGCCCCCTAAAATGAACTTTAATGTTTTTTCATTGAAATTTTGCGTTTCCTAGACTTTTGCGATAATATTGTGTGACATAAAAAATTGTAACTACCACTATTTTATTCTCTAGGATGTCTGCTTTCAGAAAATATATCATGTTTTGGGGGTTTTATATAATCTTCAGGCCTAAAATGATTATTTAACTCCTTCCCACCTGGCCTATAGCAGAATGACGACCAGGCGGGGGTTCCATTATCCCGGCTGGATGTCATATGACGTTCCAGAAGAATAAGCTGCTCGGACACACAACACACCACATCTCCAATCTAGGTAAAGAGCCTATGACGTAGGCTCTTTACCATGTGATCAGCTGTGTTCAATCAAAGCTAATCACATCATAACCAGGAAGTGCCGGTTATCAGCTTTCCTTTATTCATGCCGACAAGTAGCGAGGAGAGGAGAACCAATCAGCGGATCTCCTGACAGGGGGGGATCTGCACTGATATTCACTGCATTTATTATCAGTACAGGCCCATCAGCGATGATCACCAGTGCCCTGCCAGTGATGACCACCAGTGCCTGCCTGTGCCCACCAAGGATGGCAATCAGTGCTGTACCAATCAGTACCTCCTCATCAGTGAAGGAGAAAACTTACTTATTTACAAAATTTTATAACAGAAACAAAGAAATTTTTTTTATAATTCTGTCTTTTTTATTTGTAACACAAAAAATAAAACCCCCAGAGGTGATCAAATACCACCAAAAGAAATCTCTATTTGTGGGAATAAAGATAAAACTGTAATATGGGTGCAGTGTTACACCGCACAATTGTCATTCAAAGTGTGAGAGCGCTGACAGCTGAAAATTGGCCTGGGCAGGAAGGGGGTGAAAGTGTCCGGTATTGAAGGGGTTAAACATGTGGGGAAACCCCCCAAAACTGTCTCTGGCAGTGAAAGGGGTAAAGGAAACGTTCACCTTCAGAAGGATGTTACATGTTCATGTTCCTGCAGCGGCTCAGCGATCCGAGCCCTCTGTGTGACAGCAGTGCGGGGAGAAGTTCCCCATACCGGCTGTCACTTTATGAAAAGAGCGCGGCCGTGCCATTCATTCACAGAGTTCTGTCCTTTGCCGATGTCGGCTTGTAGTTTTCAATGAACTCCCACACTGCTGCTGAGCTCTCTGGTAGATGAGGAACAAGGAGATTGGGACCCCAATTTAGTCCCTCCAACAAGTAGTTTTTTCACAAAATGTCCACACCCCTGGAACTGTTTCTTACATGATGAAGATCAGCCATGGAGTATATCTGAGGTGTATATCACAGTGTGCTTCTTCCCCACATGAGAGCTGTGATGTCCAGCAACATTCATATAGAAGAAATTTCCCACACTCAAGGCACTAATACACCTCAAGGGTTGTGTGGGATCCCTGATGTACAGGAAGACAGGACTTCAGTGAGGAACAATTCCCTCACTTAGGACAGGAATACGGCTTCTCCCCATGTGAGATCTCTGATGTATGGAAAAATTGGACTTCCGTGAAAAACATTTCCCACACTCAGTACAGGAATATGGCTTCTGCCCCTTGTGAGATCTCTGATGTGTGTAAAGATTGGACTTGTCTAAAAAACATTTTCCACACTCAGGACAGGAATAAGGTTTCTCCCCCGTGTGCAATCTCTGATGTGTGTAAAGACTGGACTTTACTGAAAAACATTTCCCACACTCAGGACAGGAATGCATCTTCTCCCCCATGTGAGATCTCTGATGTGTATAAAGATCAGACTTCTGCGAAAAACATTTTCCGCACTCAGGACAGGAATACGGCTTCTCACCCGTGTGAGATCTCTGATGTGTGGAAAGACTGGACTTCTGTGAAAAACATTTCCCGTACTCAGGACAGGAATACAGCTTCTCCCCCATGTGAGATCTCTGATGTGTGTAAAGATCGTACTTCTCTGAAAAACATTTCTCGCACTCAGGACAGGAATACGGTTTCTCCCCGGTGTGAGATCTCTGATGTTTGTAAAGATGAGACTTCACTGAAAAAGTTTTCAAACACTCAGGGCAGGAAAACGGCTTCTCCCCTGTGTGAGATCTCTGATGTGTGTAAAGATTGGACTTTACTGAAAAGCATTTCCCACACTCAGGACAAGAATAAGGCTTTTCTCCAGTGTGAGATCGCTGATGTGTGACAAGGTCTGATTTTTGTATAAAACACTTCCTACACTCAGGACAGGAAAACGGCTTCTCTCCTGTGTGAGATCTCTGATGTGTGTAAAGATGAGACTTCACTGAAAAACATTTTCCACACTCAGGACAGGAATACGGCTTCTCTCCTGTGTGAGTTCTTTTATGCCTATTAGGCCTCATACACACGGGCGTATCTAAAAAAATAAACAAAACGTCGTGTCCGACGTCAAGGAAAAAAAGGCAACGTTTTTCGGCGTTATGCATTGGCGTTTTTGAGCGTTAGTGAGCGTCGGCATCAATAGGCGTTTTTTAAAAAAAATCATCCCTCTGCTATTTTTCAACCTAGAAACGTCGGCGTCAAAAAACGCCGGAAAACGCCGGTATAATAATAGGTGGCGTTTGTTGGCATTTGTTGGCGTTTGTTGGCATATTGTGGCGTTGGCGTCAAAAAATGCCAAAACGTTACAGCCTCAGAACGCGATGGCCATGGGTTCTAGTTTCTGCTCACTAACGCCGACGCCACCTACAGCTCAAAAATGCCAACGTTTTTATGGGGCCATTGACTAACATGGAGAGCTGCAAAAAACGCCAGAAAACGCCGGCGTCAAAAAACGTCCGTGTGTATGAGGCCTAAAGATGGTATTTAGAACAGAAACACTTCCCACACTCAGTACAGGAAAACCTCTTCTCTGTTGGAAGGACGGCACCGTCCCTCACAGTCTGAGGTTCCTCAGGATAAGAGGAATACGATGGTCCATCTACACTGTGTGGTGCCGGATGGACAATTGAGGTAGCCGGGTTTTCTCCTGGACTATACTGTGTGATGTCCTCATCTTCTACTTTACAGTCTGGAGACAAAGTGAGACGATCCTCTGAGGTTTTCCTCATCTCCCGTCCATCTACTAAAATAGAAATACAAAGATTATTACTAGACATGAGCTGATTGGTTCCCCTAAACCAGGACTCCGCCCACATCAGGCAGCTTTGTCTCTGAGGATCTTACAATTCCCCCCTTAAGGTAACGCGTAAATGGCTCCTCTGTAGGGCTGCAACTAATGATTATTTTCATCATTGATTAATTGGCTGATTATTGTCTTGATTCATTGAGAAATTGGATTAAAACCTAAAAAAAAAGTTTGGTGTATAATGGAGTTAATATTCTTGAATCTCTATATGCAGCGGTAAATATAAATATCCAGCTATATAGTTGGATATTTCATCCACTCTGAGAATAACAGACAAATATACAGAGCCTTGAAAAAGTATTCATACCCCTTGAAATTCCCCACATTTTGTCATGTTACAACCAAAAACGTAAATGTATTTTATTGAGATTTTATGTGATAGACCACACAACGTGCCTCATAATTGTGAAGTGGAAGGAAAATGATACAAAAAAATATGTGAAAAGAGTGGGGGGCATTTGTATTCAGCCAATACTTTGTAGAACCGCCTTTCCCTGCAATTACAGCTGCAAGTCTTTTTGGGGAAGTTTCTGCCAGCTTTGCCCAACTAGAGAGGACATTTTTGCCCATTCTTCTCTGCAGAATCCCCCAAGCTCTGTCAGATTGGATGGAGAGCGTCTGTGAACAGCAATTTTAAAGTCTTGCCACAGATTCTCAATTGGATTTAGGTCTGGACTGTGACTGGGCCATTCTAACACATGAATATGCTTTGATCTAAACCATTCCATTGTAGCTCTGGCTGTTTAGGGTCGTTGTCCTATTGGAAGGGGAACCTCCGCCCCGGTCTCAAGTCTTTTGCAGACTCTAAGTTGTTTTCTTTTAAGATTGCTCTGGATTTGGCTCCATCCATCTTCCCATCAACTCTGACCAGCTTCCCTGTCCCTGCATAGAGGCAGCAAGCAGCTGTCGTGCCACGCAGTCTCAGCATATCACATAGCTGCTTGCTGCCTCTATGTGGGACTGACAACACAGTGTTAACCACGAGGAAGTCGTAACAGCCGGCCAGCACCCACCTGTCACATCACAGCTGTGGAAGTTACATTACTACCAGTCAGGGAACGATAGGAGGAAAAGCTGATCAATGGACAGTAGCAATGCAGAGTAGTGAGAGAATCAAGGCAGTTGTTGTTGATCTTCTTCCTCTTTCCACCTCCCATAGGGAGGTCTGATTGGAAATCTTTGATATAAGGCTAATTTTGTTGCCAACACGGCGATGGTGCTGGTTCTATAATAATGAGGAAGCGGTTTACATTTGAATTGTGTATGTGACAGTCCCCTTTCTGAAGCTAGCTTGATCATAGCAACTATGTGGCTCAAACAGGCACGGAGTTTATTGATATGTTACTGATAACAGCCTGCCACCTGAATTGGCGATGGACAACCTCCCATACTTTTTAACATATCCTCCCCACCTTAGGAATCCATTGGAAACCTGATGAGTGATCCTGAGGGCCATTAAAATGTGACCCGGGGTTAGGGTTCATAAGCCTTCCCTTCTTCTGGTTTGACATACATCATTGAATACATTCCATACACTGTGCAAATATCTGTGACTATTTGGAGATACTCATCATTTTCATGCTACAGTTCCTTTGCTAGGCTACAGGATATTGTTAGATCTACCTCCTAATTTACTATCAATTTCTTCCTTCCTGAGAAGTTGTGATCCCACGGCTTTATGAAAGGTAGTGGGAGGAGTCAGTGGCGCCAGCAGCATACCAACCAGCCCTGTATGGGGCAAGTATTGCTTAGCACCCTATGACCCCCTACCTAGACTCATAAAGGCTTGTTACAAGGAAGACTTGAGGTCACTGTGGTAAGCTTGTTCGTGTTAGTAGCACCATGTGAGCTGAGTGTGAATGACAACATTGTCCACTCTTTTTTTAAAGTGGATGTAAACCCCAAAAAAATAAAATAATGAACACTTCTGCCTGTTAGAGTAGAGGATGTCATGTCCTCTGTGCCCAGTCTTGCCACAAAGAGTTAATCCAGCTCGAGCAATCCTCTTATCTTTTTCAGTAAGAAAATAAACTACACACAGATAAATATGTGCCAGTTTCTTTCCCGTGGGGAGTGACAGCTCATTTACTTATCTCATGCACGAGCGTACAGAGTTTATCACTCCCCTCTCCTTTCTTCTCCAGCTTTCCCAGGATTGGAAGCTCCACACCTCAGCATGATTGGGCATGCTAAAGTCATGTGGTGACTTTTCTGAGTTTTGAAAGGATGTTTCTCAAAACTCAGGAATAGGAAAGTAGGAGTGTGTAGAGGTGGGTGGGGAGTCAATAAATATTGGAAGCTTAATTGTTTACTGGACACAAGTTGCAGAGGTCCCACACCGCTGTCTCCCATCTCCTGAGACTGCACTCAGTGACTTGGCTGGAGATTATACAGACATATCCCTTCAGCCAGCACTGCCAGCAAACAACAGAGCAAGTAACCCTGGGAGAATTGCTCTGTCAGACATCTTGTCATACCCGGGTATGGGGCAGAAGACCCAAAACACATACCCAGGTGCCCAGCTCTAGTAACACCTATGCTGAAAATGAACATTTTGCTGCCAGCTGAACCCCAGAATCTCCATAAATGCAGTCTAGATACATAAATTGTGTCTGCAGCACAGAGAAGGAAGATTATCTGAGAGAAATACAGGACAGGGAACACAGCTCAGGAAAGTGACCAGGGGATTATAGGCTGATATCACCCAGTCCCCACCCTACTCTGGACCAATCAGTGAGCAGTATGGGTGGAGGAATGGATTTAGTGTTAATGACCCACCTGTGCTGATCTCTGTAGGAGGGTCCTCCTCTATAAATGTCCCCGTTATTCCATCCTCCTCCATAGACTGCTGATCATCCCTCACACACCTCTCTTCTTTTGCTTTACACTCAAATTCTATACCGATTGGATCTCCACTCTAAATCAAGAAAATTAGAGCGAATATCATCTTTAAGATATAAGCTTTAATATTGAGACAGCACATAAATATCCACACATCGTCTTAATGAGTCTGTGTTTTATAAGCTCCGTCCCACCAACCTTGTAACAGTGAGGGATGATGTGACCTTCCTGTGTGGAATCCCGGGAATACAGAGGACGGGGACATCTCTCTGGTGGGTTCCTGGTATTAGGTGGCTCCATCATATCCTTGTGTCCTTCTGAAAACTCCTCCATCACTCCATACTCCTCATCCTCCTCTTTATACTCTTCTTTAACATCAATATTATCATCCCCGAGGTTTCCACTCTGAATATATAATTAAACATTCATTGTAACAAACATGCTGTGTATAAATCAGAACTACCAATAATTGTCAATCATCTACCTGATGATGGTGAGGGATGGTGTGACCTTCCTGTGTGGAGTCCCGGGAATACAGAGGATCGGGACATCTCTCTGGTGGGTTTTTGTAGCTGGATGACTCCACCATGGTGTCCTGGTACAGAGCTTTATGTCCTAGAAACTCTGACTCCTCCATCACCCCATCCTCATCATCCTCTTCTTTTATCTCTTCTTTAACTTCAACTTTAGAATCTCTCAGGTTTCCACTCTGAATATAGAATAAAAATGACATCAATGGTAACAATGCAGATAATGTACAGATCCTAATGATACTATCAGTGATTGTTCCTCATCTACCTGATGATGGTGAGACCTTCCTGTGTGGAATCCCGGGAATACAGAGGACGGGGACATCTCTCTGGTGGGTTCCCATTACTGGATCCATCTGTAGGAAACACAACACTGACTGAATACATTGTTTCTATGTGTTTATCAGATGATGGGGGGTCTAGGTGGATCCTCTGTACTGCTCTCTCCTTTACAATAAAGTCTCCTCTTACCCGGTGATGTGAGGGGCGGCTGATTGTCCATCATGACGTCCTTGTAGAGATCCTTGTGTCCTTCTAAATACTCCCCCTCCTCCATGGAGAAATAGACAATGACATCCTGACACCTTATAGGAACCTGACACACACAATGATACAGTCACCATCCAGACACATCCCTTGTCTGTTACTGGATAATGTCCCAGAATTCCCAGCACCGCTCACCTCTCCTCCATGATCTCTCTGGTGACTTCTAGAATCTTCTTTTTCTTTCTCTATCAGGGAGGGAGGTGGAGGCAATGTGATGGTCATGTGATCTCCAGACTTCACAGAAGGAAAACTCTACATCTGAACACAAATAGTAAAATCAAATGATATTCCCAGAATCCTCCTCACCTCTCCATTCAGGTCTCCATTATATTAAAGCCTCACTTCAGATTGAGGTATAATTTACCCACACAGGACCCCCACACTATGCAGCTTCAAAGCTTGTTGCTGCCATTCTGACTTTATTGCATACAATGCAGAACCAACAGTCCCACTTTGCTAGTGAGGATGCCAGGGGTCCGCCCACATCCTAAGAGCATCAGAAAAAAGCCAGATGGAGGGACATTGGAAGGAGGAGCTGTGAGGTCAGTGTGATGTCATAGGACATATAGACTCTGGTTGGAGGGACGTTGGGGGGAGGAGCTGTGAGGTTTCTGTACATAGAATAATTTCATCCTCTCCTAAACTGAAAGATGAACATTGTTTTTGGTCTTTGCCAGGACACATCATATTTCTCTGTGTACTCCCGAGACATTACTGATCACATTTTAGGATGAATAGTCACTGGGATCATTATGGAGAAATTTGTTTTCAGGACATTTACAACAAATTACATTTTCCCTCTTTCTTCCTATTTGAATCTTATAAAATAAAAACATAGATAGTCCGATTCCCCCTAAATAACCCCCCACCCCCCACCACTAATAAAAGTCATATAATGCATTAGTATAGACTGATGAGGTGAGAAGGTGATTGGTGGGAAAGGTGACATCTCCAAAATGAAGAGAATGTCCCGGCCACGTAAATGGGGAAATGTTCTGCCCCTGAAGGGGTTAATCTAGGTTCCCACACTATATATGTGTGTATCATCATCTGCTGGAGATAAAAGACCTCACAGTGACTATGGAGGAAGAGGACGGACATGACGGGGGAGTTACTGGGTGTAAATAGAAAATAAGATCTTATTACCTCCTCTGCTGCCACTTCCAGCAACGTCTCCTCTCTACTTCCTCCCGACTCACCTCTCACCCGGAAATTCCTGTCTGTACCTGACATCACTTCCTGTCTATACCTGACATCACTTCCTGTCTATACCTGACATCACTTCCTGTCTGTACCTGACATCACTTCCTGTCTGTACCTGACATCACTTCCTGTTTTGTATTTATCACCCATTTCCATATGCTGGATAATGCAAGAAGCTGACACTCTATAAGAAGTCTTGTCTCTGCCAGCTGGGGAAATAGCAAGTGGGAAAACGAGTTGTTGAGGATTGGAATAGTAAAGTCCTTCATTGTTCTCAGCTGGGAGTGTCGGGGGTTTCATTGACTTGAGTTTTTTACTGACGTTTTGTGTTTTCTAATCCATTGCATTATTATTGTGTGACATAAATCATTGGAACTGCCGCCATTTTATTCTCTAATGGAGAAATGGGTACTAAGAGGCTGAAGGAGATCTGCTGAGACATAGAAAGGGAAATGGCTGCTAAATGATTGCAGGAGATCTGATAAAAAAAGGAGGGGTTTAAAAGAAGCAGATCTCCTACAGCATATTAGCACCCACCCCCTTTTTTTCAGCAGATCTCCCATTCCTATCTATCTATTTCCTCTGCTGAGAATAAAATGGTGGTGGAATTCTTTTTTCCTTTATTTCATTTTATTTTTCTTACTAAGTTGTGTGTTCATGTACCACCCACCAGGACATTATACCCACCCACCATAACATTATACCCACCCACCATAATATTATAACCACCAACCAGGACATTATACCCTCCCACCAGAACATTATACCCACCCACCAGAACATTATACCCACCCACCAGAACATTATAACACCCACCATAATATTATACCCACCCACCATAATATTATAACAGGACATTTTACCCACCCACCATAATATTATAACCACCCACCAGAACATTATACCCACCCACCGGGACATTTTACCCACCCACCATAATATTATAACCACCCACCAGAACATTATACACACTCACCATAACATTATACCCACCCACCAGGACATTTTACCCACCCACCATAACATTATACCACCCACTAGAACATTATACCCACCCACCAGAACATTATAACACCCACAATAATATTATACCCACCCACCATAATATTATAACCACCCACCAGAACATTATACCACCCACCAGAACATTATACAGACCACCCACCCATATTACAAGATCACCCACCATATTACAATACCACCCACCCATTTTACAGGACCACCCACCCATATTACAATACCACTCACACATATTACAAGACCACCCACCAATATTATAATACCACCCACCCATTTTACAGGGCCACCCACCCATATTAC
>BLSH010164449.1:27992-50132 GCA_018402905.1 Glandirana rugosa | reverse complement strand
CCCACAAGACTTGTCTGTACCTTGTGCAGAATAAACATTTAGACCGGACTCACACAGCCATTCATATACTTCTTTTTTTGAATAGGCCTCAATACAAAAAAAAACCATGTTGGCTACCTCCTCCTACTCCTCTACCACCGCCACTTCCACCTACACTGCCACGGTCACGGCCTAGTCAACCTCTAGGCTCCTACTCCACATCCACCCCCCTTCCCGTTTTTTTACTTTATTTTAATTTATTTTCCCTATCCCCATTTATTTGTAGGGCACTTGCCCTAGTTTGAAGATGATTTTAGAACAGTTATATGGCTTCTACCGTTAATTAATACTTTTCAGACACAGTTTGAAGATGATCCACATTCACCTCCATTTTTGCTTTTTTTATGTTTTTATTTTTTTAAAAATATTTACAGTTATTTCCCTGTCCCCATTTTTTTGTAGGGCACTTGCCCTACCCTTACCCCCATTTTACTTCCTTTTGCAGCCCTCTAGGGCTTTCCAGGACTTTGTTACAGCCATTTTTGTGCATAAAAGTTCGGGTCCCCATTGATTTCAATGGGGTTCGTTGTCCGTGCGATCGTTCGGGTTCCGTCCGGACCCGGACTTTGTCCCGAAGTTCGGACGGACCAGCAGAACCCGAACTTCCAGAGGTTCGCTCAACTCTACAAGTGACCAACATATTAATATACAGTAAATAAAACAGATTTGGACACCCCTATGGGAAGGGTGACACCATTATTTTTTAAAATCTTTTTTTACATTCTTGGTAGTGCTGCATTTTTTGTTGCATTTACATTAGGACTTTATTGCATCAAGTGATCGTGTTGCTCAAAAAACTTAATGTGAACCTTAAAAGCCATTTTCTATGTGGTAGTTTCACTGCTCTTTTTACAATGTGTGGGCACCCTTGGCGAAGCTTTTATAGGATGAAACATGTAGGGTCTTGTTGAGTCTTTTACTTTTTGGTGCACTTACCCGTTTTGCATTTTTTGGGTTTGCATGGTTTTGTGGGGAGTAGGCTTGATTACCCCATGATTACCACCTTCAGGTTTTGAATGATTTACATGAGTTTTTTTGAGCAAGAGGATTGGGAAGAGGTATTCAAATATTTTTAATGGGTGGGTTATTTGATACTCTCACTGTTAGGAGAAGAACTTCATTTGTCATCCAGCTGTCATTGGCGCTCGCGCGCACTCGGCCCGGAAACGGCGCCAAAAGGTTCTATTCTCTCCACTCCCAGCAGTCAGTGCTGTCCGTTCTACAGCATTACTGTGTTACTGAGTGACCCATTCTGAGCTTCCTGTTTCCTGTGACCCGGCCTGAATCTGCTTTCTGATTGAACTGTGCCCGCACCGACCCTTGGCTTGCCTACGACCACCCTTCTGCCTGCTCCTCGTGTACTTTTGCCTACCCGCCTGTTGACGACCCTGTCTGCACCTGACCACCCAATTGCCTGCTCCTTCTGTACTGCTTTGCCCGCCAGTTACCGACCCGTCCTGCATCACTATTCTGTCTAACACAGGCTATCGGACTACGTCTTGCATCACCTGTGTTCATACCAGCCCTCGTGCCCCCCCCTATGCTCCAGCGCTCCCTGCCTGCTCTATCAGCAGTGTTGCCAACCTACCAGATTGAAATTTACTGACATGACACGCAAAATTTACTGGCACAGCCACGTTTTTACTGGCATTTTACAAAAGTTACAAAATTACAGTTTTCAGTTCAAATTTCATTATTTAGGCTACAAGCAATCACACTGTGCAAATAACAATGTGATTTAAGGTAGATAACAAGGTAAAAAAAAACATATTTCTGTTATTTTCAATATAATAAGGGCAGTTTATTTAGTCTATCAGTTGTGTCACCCGTGTCAAATTGTAGAGATTTCCCCTTAATTTCTGTTCCATAACCACCACAGAAAGTGAGGTGAAATCCCTGGTAGCCATTAGGATCACCAGAATTTAGGTCCCCACTTCTAAAGACCTCCTGTCTCCATCACCTCCTGTTTTTATCCCTCCAGTCTCCATCCTTCCATCACCCATCATCTCCATCACACCATCCCCCCCGTCTCCATCCCTCCATCACCTCTTGTCTCCATCACACAATCCCCCCATCACTTCCTGTCACCATCCCTCCATTTCCATCACACCATCCCCATCACCTCCATTACACCATCCTTCCATTACCTCCTGACACTTATCCAGTGCACACTCACACTAAGAGAGAGACTCCTGCAGCCTGGCTCACAGTTTTCTGTCAGAGTGAGCAGAGACAGTGTGGGTGTCAAGCAGTCCCACACTCACTGTCCCGACTCCTTTTGGATGGCTTGAAGAGGAAGGGTACTGCACTCACCACTGTCACCAGGAGGGCTGAAAGGTCAGCCAGAGCAGGGAGGCAGGCAGGAATCAGGAGGATCCATCCATCCAGAGTGTCTGCTCTGGTCAGGTGCTGGCTGGCGGTGGTGTGGCGGGAAAATATAGTAACCTCATTTGAGGGCGGATGGGCTGGGCAGAGGCGCTAGCTGGCAGCAGGAGGGAGTGGTCGTCCAACTCGTCTCAGGGTCAGGATCGGATTTTCTCACTCGCTGCTCAGGAATTTCCATAATTGCACATGCACAGCTCTGACCGGAGCCAATGGCCACCATTTTTACTGGCACTTTTCGGCTGCTGCGGACTTTTACTGACACCCAAAAAACTGCCCTGTTTTTACTGGCTGTCCGTAAATTTATGGACGGTTGGCAACACTGTCTATCAGGGGTTCTGGAACCAGGGCCGTAAGAGAGGTTGCCTACTGCATAAGCCAGACTCCACCACCAGGTACGTGACACTCACATAATATCCTGCCTGTATGTAATGGGTCATAGCAAATTCTCTCTTGGAAATAGACCCAGATAAGTGGGAATTATGGGTGATAGGAACCATTTTACACTCAGGGCCTTATTCCCTATAAGGCCTAGTCAGAGAATGTGCGAATGCATGATCACAATCGGCTAAAAGTGGATGGATTTAGTCAGAATCTGCATTCGCTATAGCTCGCGTGAAAAAGTAGTCACAAAAGCAAATTTGTGGAAACCGCAATGATCGCGGGACATCCAGCTGGCGGCCAGGTGGCTGACAAGATGGCAATCAGCCAATAACACTGGCAGCCTTCACTGCGGTCTCTTGTCTCCTTCCAAAGTGAGGCTGTTGCACTCCCCCCTACCCATCCACAGGGGACCCTAAATGCCTCCCACCAGGTTCACCTGGGATGTCTCCAGGGACCACTGCAGGCTAGAGGGCAGGTTTCCAGGGAGGCTTCTAGGCAGTGGCAGTCTGTTTATCATTGCAGAGCTGTTCCTGGAAGCGGGAGCGGAGCCCTTGCGGTGTGTCCCTGCGCTGCCACCAGCCTCCATTATACTCGTGGGAATCCTCCGCAGGTATGGGGGTGAGTCTATGGTGGTGCTTCAACCCCACCCCCTGCCAGTGCCGAGTACCCAATTTTAGGAATGGCTGCGCCGGGCTTGTTTTACTGCTCCTATGGTGTGATGATGCCAGAAGGCGTCTGCTCCGGCTCCCGCCGACCTCCCCGTAATGGAAGGAAGCTTGCAGGGGGAGTGGTGAAGGCGGCATCGGAGGTGGAAGCAGGTACTACCGCTCCTGTCTTGAAACCCGTGTTCCTATATGGGTATGACTAAGAAGGATGGCTTGAGGGTCCATCTCCTAGGCTTCAATATGAAGATTTTGGTGGTTATACACCCAAGGGCAGCATTTTAAATGAAAGTGATAGTCTAGCTCCTAAAGGCACCTGGATGGACATTAGATATCAAACAGACAGTAAAAAGAAGAGCTCAGGAAAGAGGACCGTTTCCCTCCTGGAAAGCATAAAGTCACTGGACTCATTTTTCTTCTCTTTTGAAAGTTTTAAATGCTACAATATAGATATACACTGACTGTTTGAAAAATAATAAGCTGCCTATAAGAAGGTAACCTACCTCTCAAACTCAAAGGAGCCAGCTAGCAGTGTACCGAAAAACAAATTAATATAAGAATCCCCCTATATATAGCCCAGGAAGGACAGTGTCATGCCTCCCCAAAGGTTCTCAAGCACAAAAGGCTAAAAAAACTATCCGTGGGCCCCAAGGATGGAAACACCCCCAAAGTGCAAACTCCACAAAATACAGATATTAACGAATACTTTCAGCAATCCCAACAGCAGATGGAGACCTCTAATGTGAGAGTGGAGGACAATAGCACACACAGAAAAAGAAATAAAAGATCAGGATACAAACTAGAAGGATGAAAGATAGAATGAACAACATGGAAATAAGAGTAACAAAACTGGAAGAGAAATGAAGTCAATCTGAAAAAGAAAAACAAGAAATGATCCAGTGTTTAAGAAGAGCCATACTAGAAATAGATGATCAAGAAAATGGAAGCAGAAGAAATATTAGAATTAAAGGCCTACCTGAGGCATCAGGGCCTAAGGATCTGATACTATCCCTCCAAGGCATTTTTAATACTGTTACAACAACCCACAACAGAAGAAATATTATTACACCATTCACATAGATCATTGGGGCCTGTGAATCAAGACCCACAGAGGCCAAGAGACTTTACATGTAGAGTGCATTTCTTCCATATAAAAGGAAAAAATTATGCAGGCTGCACGGCAACAAAAAATAATTGACTTCAATGGTGCGCAGATCATTTTTGTTACAGGATCTTTCCAGATATACTTTAACCTTAAGGAAGGTGGTAAACCCATTGCTTACAATGATGAGAGAAAGGAACATCTTGTATAAATGGAAATTTCCATTTCAGATCCAAGTGTTCTATAAAAGAAAAAAAACAGAATTTCAGTACATTGAGGAACTTCCAGACTTCTTGAGAATTTTACAGCTCCTGGACATCGAGTTACCACTTTGGCCCCCAAAATACCCGGGATATCCGAACAATCGTGCTAAAAGAAATGAACATTTAACTGATCTTAGTGTCAGGGTCCTGGTAGGGAAGGAGGGAGGATATGGTGATGATTTTTTTTTCTTTAAATTTTTTTTTTTTTGGCACACTTTTTTATAATCCATAATAGTTATGGTCCTTTTGCACAATATTTGTAGATACTCCCCTGATTTTTTTTTTTTTTGAACATTTTATATTATTCTTCTGTTCACTGACAGACGCAGCCTTCTTATGACACGTGGGGTTATGCTCATATTGCTAGGAGTAGACTAGGCAAAAATAAAACAAAAGCATAGGTTGGCCCCTCCCAGGGGGCCGTCCTCACATTAGCATACAATCCCCCTGCTCTGCATAGCACATCAGTTTTTAATTGCCTGGTGCAAGGAGTAGACCTGGTTCCCTATGGGATCTGCGGTCTCCTGAAGATTTTTTTCTGATGAAGACTGCTATCAAGAAGCCGGCTGGTGGTATAGAGGATATCTAGAATCCAAAAACTTTCCCCAGTCCGGCCGACACTATGCGGGCTACCCTTAGCGGGGGCTCGCCGCATAGCGCCCGTTCCGTGCGGGCGGCCAGTGGCTAAAACCCACTAGAGCCCAGTGACTGGTTTTGTTCCTGTCCAGGGGCCTGGCCAGCAGCATGCCTCTCTATGGAGAAGTAAGTCTGCTCCGGGTGGATACCCGCTGCGCCCGTTGGATTGGTGAGTGGACCCCTCTTCCGTCTTAGGGGCGCGGAGAGTGGGCACCTGGGCAGCTTCTGTGGTAGTCGGCCGGTGGGGGTCTGTTAGTGGGGACACACTGGGTGGTACCCCTTTGAGGATTATCTCCCCCCACTCCCCCCCCCCCCCGCAGTACCGCACCTTGTACTGACCGTTCGGAGCACTGCATTAAGCAGTTCGCCGCCATTCGGTGTGGATCACCGTTCGTTCGTCCGCCCGCCGACCACGCCATTTTTCTATAAGCTCTGCTTGTGTTAATGGCAGCATCCATTGTTTGGTAGCCCGTGCGGTTTTCAGCCTGTCCTCTGGCGGCCCCCAGTGGTCATTTTTGGTATTACAGGAAGTGATAAAAACAGTAGTAGTACTTCCGGTTTCACTTGGACAACGTGGCTGACACTCGGTGGTGCAGGCTCTTGAAGTACAGTGGATTTTTGGGCATTGCTCATTCCGGTCACAGTGCGGAGGCATTTAAAGCAGCAAGTATAGCTCGCTCTCCCTGGGTGCTGGTAGCGGTGGGTGCAATCCTCCCAGGTTGATTGGTGGGGTAGAGGCGGTGGTCACACAGTGGGGGTGCCGGAAGGCTGGGATGTCAGAGACCGGCAAGGCTATGGCAATTGTACCTGCGGATCAACAATCCACCCCGGGAACCTTGGTGTCCTTGGAACAGCTGAGGGTGGTATCCGGGGAGTTCTTTCCCCGGGCGGGGGCCCGGTTCTGGGGGGCCCCAAAAAAGCCCACCCCCCTCATTCCTCAGGGGAGGATTCGGATCCAGAAAGTACCTCAGTGGTCACACCTGCGGACCTATCAGAGGGTGAACTGCCCTCAGAGGGCGAAGGTGATCAGGAGGCTCCTTTTTCACGTGATAGTGGCCGCTCTGATCACTGATATCCGTGACTCCATGCGGCTTGACCAAGCAGGGGAGTCGCATGAGTCCACATATAGTTGTGGATCACTTAAACCCACTAGGTCCCCTAGGGCTTACCCTTATGATCAGGTGTTTGAACAGGCAGTGTTCAAGGAATGGCCACCAAATTCCTTTGCTTTTCCTAAAAGCTTTGCTGTTCGCTACCCCTTTGAGGATAGCTTTACTAAGAGATGGGCTTCCCCAACGGTGGACCCCCCAGTGGCCCGTCTGAATAAGGCAACGACCATTCCCTTGGAGGGAATGTGTCTAAGGCACTGTTCTTGTTGGCTGGGTCAGCCATGCAGCCGGCTCTAGCGGCTGCGATGGCGGCACAATCTCTTCCACGAGCACACTGCCACACTGCACACTGGTTTAACTTGTGAGTGTGCACAGGCTGAGGTGCAGCGGGCACAACATTTGGAAGAGGGTCTCCGCTACATATGGCATGCTGCTTTGGACCTTCTTCCCATATTGTCAAACATTTCTGTTTTTGCAATTGTTATCAGGCGGGTGCTGTGGCTCCGCTCTTGGTCGACGACCAGGCTTCAAAGAAAGCTCTTGCAGATCTTCCCTTTCAGGGAGGGCGTCTGTTTGGCCCACAGTTGGATGAAATCATTAAGGATTTCACGGGAGGGAAGAGTACTTTCCTTCCAGAGCCAAAGCGGCAGGATTTTTGCCGTAGGCAGGGCCCTATTTCTTCAGGTCAGAAGAAGTTTTTTCAGGCACCCAGCTCAGCGGGTAAGGGCTTCAAGTCCGGTAAGGCTTCTGCTGGGCCCAGTAAAAGGCCCTGGCAGCATAAGTCTGAAAAAAGCGAAGGATAAATCAACCTCCGCATGATGGGTTGCCCCCGCCCTACTCACAGGTGGGGGGCCGGTTGCTGGGGTTTGCAGACAGATGGACTGCCCGCATCACCGATCGGTGGGTACTGGAGGTGGTGTCCTCCGGGTACAGGATAGAATTCATCTCTCTGCCCCCAGAAAGGTTCTTCCCTTCAAACTTGAGACTCCCTCAGGGGCGTCGGGAGGCGCTTCTAGGCGCAGTTCGGGCGCTTGCCGAACAGGGGATGATTGTACCGGTACCTATGGTGGAAAGATTTCACGGGTTTTACTCAAACCTCTTTGTGGTGCCCAAAAAGGGCGGTGTCAGGCCAGTTCTGGACCTGAAGGCATTAAACCGCTTTTCGTAAAGAAGAGATTCAGGATGGAGTCCATCTGCTCGGTCGTGGCCACCCTGCACCAAGGGGAATTCATGGCACCCCTGGATATCAGGGACGCGTATCTCCATGTTCCAGTTTGACACAGTCACCAGCGTTTTCTACTCTTCGCAGTAGGGGACCTGCATTACCAGTTTGTGGCACTTCCCTTCGGGCTGGCTTCATCTCCCCGAGTGTCCACCAAGGTGGTGGCCCCGATGCTGGCGCTGCTGAGACAGAGAGGTATCGTGGTAGTAGCATACCTCAATGATTTACTCCTGAGAGCAGAGTCTGCTGCGGCTCTGGAGGAGAACGTGACAATCACGGTGTCCACGTTAGAGGAGTTTGGTTGGCTAATTAACCTACAGAAATCATTGACTCCATCCTGCCGGCTGGAATACCTGGGTCTGATTCTGGATACGGTGCAAGCAAGGGTGTTTTTACCACCAATCAAGCTCCTGACACTTCAGGCAGCAGTGTGAACCCTGTTATCACGCCAGTGGCCCACCATACGGTTCTGTATGTGAGTGTTGGGGCTCATGGTGTCGACTTTCGAAGCGATACCTTATGCCCAGAGTCACACTCGGCTCCTGCAGAAGGCGATTTTGTCGCAATGGGACAAATCTCCCCTATCCCTAGACAGATGGATCAGGTTGGATCATCAGTCCCGAGGATCCTTGATTTGGTGGATTCGGGCTCCGGCCCTAAAGTTGGGAAAATGTTTTCTCCCCCTCAATTGGTAGCTGGCGTCCGTCGTTATTATCGGGCTGGGGAGGGGTCCTGGGTCAGTTCTCTGCCCAAGGTTGTTGGTCAGTGCAGGAAGCTTGCCTTCCAATAAATGTACTGGAACTGAGAGCGATCAGGCTTTGTCTGTCCCGTTGGTCGGAAAGGCTGCGAGGCCTCGCTGTTCGGATTCAGTCAGACAATGCCACGGCGGTGGCATATGTGAACAACCAGGGCGGAACAAGAAGCTCGTCAGCAGCCGAGGAGGTGGCTCTGATCCTTCGGTGGGCAGAACTTCACGTGCCAGCCCTCCCTGCAATCTACATCACAGGCGTGGAAAAATGGCAGGCGGACTTTCTCAGCCGCCGGACTCTGGATCAGGGGAAATGGTCCCTACATCCAGAAGTGTTCTGCCAGATTTGCCTCAAGTGGGGCACGCCAGAGGTAGACCTCATGGCCTCCAGGTTCAATCACAAGGTACAGACCTTTGTGTGTAGAAAAAGAGATCGGTTGGCGGTCGCCTCAGACACGCTGGTAGCACCCTGGGGTCGGTATCAGCTACTGTATGTCTTTCCTCCTTTTAAAGCTTCTACCGCGGGCTTTGCGCAGGATAGAAGCAGAGGGAATCCCGACAATCCTGGTAGCTCCGGATTGGCCTCGGCGTCCTTGGTACGCCGAAGTGGTGCGGATGGTGACAGATTTTCCGTGGCGTCTTCCGCTTCGCGGAGACCTACTGTCTCAGGGGCCCATTTTGCACCCTGCTTTACCCTCGCTGGCTTTGACGATTTGGCTATTGAGTCCCAGGTGTTGAGGGATAGGGGTGTCTCGGACTCTGTGATCCCTACTATGATTGAAGCACATAAAGGTACTTCACGTAAGATTTATCATGGGACCTGGAAGGCCTATACTACCTGGTGTGAGGCAGGGGGTTGAAATCCCCGCTCTTATATAGTGTCCAGAGTACTGACTTTTTTGCAGCAGGGACTGAACAAGAACCTGGCGTTAAGTACGCTTAAGGGTCCGATTTCGGCCCTGGCGGTTCTTTTTCAATGGCCCTTGGCGTCTCATTCGTTGATCCGTACATTTGTACAGGGTGTACGTCATGTGGCTCCTCAGATACGGTCGACCTTGGCGCCGTGGGATTTGAATCTGGTACTTTCTGTGCTGCAGAAACCACCATATGAAAAGATTAGGGACATTCCCTTGTGACTGTTGTCGCAGAAAGTGGCTTTTCTGGTGGCTGTCACATCCGATAGGCGGGTGTCTGAGTTAGCAGCATTATCCTACAAGTCACCTTACTTGGTCCTTCATAAGGACAAGGCAGTTTTGCAACCTTCCCCTTCATTTTCTTCCGAAGGTGGTTTCTTCTTTTCATTTAAATGAGGATATTGTTCTTCCCTCATTGTGCCCACACCCGTCGCATCCCGAAGAAGTTGAACTGTATTCTTTGGAAGTGGTGAGGGCTTTGCGGATGTATTTGTTTTTTTACAGCTTCTTTTCGGAAGTCTGATTCTTTATTTGTGCTGACGGAAGGGTCGCGTTGGGTAAGGAAGACCGTGACTCATGCATATAAGATTAGGGGCAAGGTTCCCCCGTTTCCAGTCACGGCTCATTCCACCAGGGCAGTTAGTACTTCCTGGGCGTTTAGACACCAGGCCTTGGTGTCTCAGGTGTGCAAAGCGACTACTTGGGCCTCAGTGCACACGTTTACTAAGTTTTACAAAATTGATGTTTCAGCATCTTCGGATGCTGCCTTTGGCACGCAAAGTATTACAAGCGGCAGTGTAGGCGCGATTAGCGCCGCCTGAGAGGGCTTTTTCTGTTGGGTACAGTTGTTATAGTTTGCCCACCCCTCTTGATTGGCACAGCTTTGGGACGTCCCCACGTATCATAAGAAGGCTGCGTCTGTCAGTGAACGGAAGAGTAAAAGGGATTTTATTATAACTTACCGTAAAATCCTTTTCTCAGAGTTCACTGACAGACGCAGCACCCACCCCTCTGTGTTGAGTTTGTACGGCTTGTTACGAACTGATGTTCTATGCAGAGCAGGGGGATTATATGCTAAGGTGAGGACGGCCCCCTGGGAGGGGCCAACCTATGCTTTTGTTTTATTTTTGCCTAGTCTACTCCTAGTAATATGAGCATAAACCCATGTGTCATAAGAAGGCTGCGTCTGTCAGTGAACTCAGAGAAAAGGATTTTACGGTAAGTTATAATAAAATCCCTTTATTCCACATATTTGTTCCTCATGCACAACACTCACAAACATTTTCCTGTGTGTTTTTTTCTTTTCTCTTACCTTACAAAGGGTACATTTTTACATATTTTTCATGTTTTTTACGCACATAAAGTGTGATGGAGAAAAGCGATATTTTTCCATCCTTCTGTGGATTAGATGACAATGGACAGGCGGATCGGTTTCATCCGATTTCCCACAGAGGAGAGCGGCGCTCTGACGGATCCGTCTCTGATCCCCTGTCTAAATAAAAAGTTGATTCTTTTTGCATTATGTTGGACTTTTTCAAACTATAAATCCATTTTTTAAAAGCAGTGGTGGCTGGTCCATAAGGGGCGCTTTGGCACCGCCTCCCCACTGGGAAGAAAAAAAAACCTCCGTCTGACCTCCTAAAGGAGGCTCCAATATATTGACTTTTTTTTTCTTCCTTGGCTCCTTGCTGTCTGTTGACAGCAAGTAGTGAGCCTATTGGCCAGTCTTAAAAGTGAAAGTAGGCCAAAGAGGCGCACTTACTTTCACTAATTGGCTGCCCTGAGCACTGGACTGCCAGTGATTTTGTGCAGGGGGCGGGACTGTGTGGCGATGGACAGGAGTGCTGTCTGAGCTGACATGGAGCAGCTACTCCATATTCAGTAAGGCAGCACTGCAGCATTGTTAGCTGAAGAGAGCAGAACTGCTCTCCCTCTACATGGCAGTGTCAGCTAGAGCCCATGGGGAGGGTGGGATGGGGGTTGTTGTAATGCTAGTTCTTGTCTAAAACTCCCCACGGGCTCCAGCCGACACTGCCATGTGGAGAGCCCTGCCCTTTCTCATATGTTCACTGACAGACGCAGCCCTTAATTGACAAGTGGGGTTATATGCACATCCTACGAGGAGTAGACCTAGGCAAATAGAAAGAAAGCAAGCTGACCCCTCCCAGGGGGCCATCCTCACTCTAACATATAACCCCCCTGTTCTGCATAGCATATCAGTTTTATTATGCCTAGTGCAAGTAGTTAGACCTGGTTCCTTTATGGGATCTGCGGTTTCCCTTTATTTTTTTTATTTTTTTTTATACTATTTTGCTTTTACTCAAGCTATCTGATGAAGACTGCTATCAAGAAGCCGGCTGGGGCATAGAGGATATCCAGAATCCTGAACTTTCCCCAGCACGGCCGACAGATGCGAGCCACCCTTAGCCTTGGCGGGGTCCGCCGCGTCGTGCCCGTTCCATGCGGGTGACCAGTGGGTGATCCCCACTTGTGCCCAGTGACCGGACTCTGTTCCCGTTGAGGGGCCTTTGGCCTGCAGCATCCCTCTCCGGCAGTGGGAGGAATTGTCTGCAACCGGGTGGCTACCCGCTATGCCCATCGGACTGGTGAGTGACCCCCTCTCCCCCCCTAGGGGCGCGGAGGGGGGGCTGGGCGTATTTTAGCAGTTTAGGCCGGTGGAGGGTTTCTTCTAGGGCTCAGGTCCCCCCTGGGTGTCCTCGCTCTCCTCTCCAGCACCACACCCCGCGCCTTAGAGTTGCCATTTTGCCGTAGCCGCGGCCATTTTGTTGGTGATTTTGGCCTCTAGTGATGAACAGCGGCCATTTTGCTGTAGTCGCGGCCTGTATTACAGGCTTTTGGCCTCTTGTGACCGCTCGGCGGTCATTTTGGATGTGCCTGGGAAGAAAAATGCGCGGCTAAGCCGATGCTTCTTCTTTCACTCTGGGACAGCGTGGATGGAACAGGCGGCGCAGGCTTTCTGACTTGCGGTGACTAAGCACTCCTACTGGGATGCAGCGCTTGAGAGGCAACTAACAGCAAGTATAGCTGGGCTCTCCCTGGGGTGCTGGTAGCGGTGGGTGCAGTCCTCCTGGGTGTCCTTCCGGGTTGATATGTGGGGCAGCGTTGGGGCTACATTGTGGGGGTGTCAGGGCTTTTCTGCCTGTCAGTGTTCAGTGGGGCAATGGCAGCTGAACCTGAAGGTCCTTCCAAGGAGGAGCCAGTGGAAGCGCAACCTGCGCTGGGGACTCTGGTGTCCCTGGACCAGTTGAGATCAGTATTTGGGGAATTTTTTCCCCGGGATGTGCCAGGCCGTGCTAAGGGGGCCCCTAATCGGGGGAGGAATCTGAACCGGAAGTGGTCACGGAGACCCCCGTGGAGCTCTGAGGGTGAGCTGAGGCTCTCAGATGGCGAGGAAGACCAGGGGGCCTCGGTAGCACGCAAGAAGGTGCTGGTGGGCGCACTGATCGCTAATATTCGTGCGTCCTTGCCACTGGACCAAGCAAGGGAGTCGCAGGAGACTGCATACGTTTGTGGATCTGCTACCCTTATGATCAATTCTTTGACCATCTGGTCTAAGGAATGGCAGCGTCCGCAGAATCCCTTCACCCTGCCCAAACGTTTCGCTTTACACTACCCATTTGGGGATAGTTTTGTGAAGAAGTGGGCATTCCCCGCAGTGGACCCTCCAGTGGCTCGCCTGAATAAGGCAACGACCATCCCCTTGGAGGGGTCTCCCTCTTGTAAGGATCCGGCCGATAGGCGGACTGAGGTGGTGTCCAAAGCACTGTTCTTGTTGGCGGGGTCAGCCATGAGACCAGCTCTGGCGGCCAATCTCTTACCGAGTGTGCAACTGAGTTGCACAACGAGTTAAGCTGCGGGAGGTCGCTTGAGGCGTCGCAGCGAGCAGAGCATCTGATAGAGGGTCTTCCGTACCTGTGTGACGCAGCTTTGGACCTACTTCCCATGTTGTCTAAAATGTCTGTTTTCGCAGTCATTATCAGACGGGTACTATGGTTACGCTCTTGGTTGGGTGACCACGTGTCTAAGAAGGGTCTCACGGATCCCCCGTTTAAGGGCGGTCGACTCTTTGGGGCGCAGTTGGATGAAATCATTAAGGATTTCACTGGCGGGAAGAGTACTTTTCTCCCGGAGCCCAGACGGCAGGAGTTCTGCCGTAAGCAGGGTCCTACTTCTTTGGGTCAGAAGAGGTTTTTTTTGTGCACCCGGTGCAGCGGGCAAGGGTTCAAGGCCCGGAAAGTCTGCCTTGGGGTCCGGTAAATGGCCCTGGCAGCGCAAGAGCGAAAAGGCGGAGGATAAGTCCTCCACCGCATGATGGGTTGCCCCCACTTGATTTTTGGGTGGGGGGGCGTCTTCCGGGGACTGCCCGCATTTTCGACCGGTGGGTGCAGGAAGTGGTGTCCTCCGGGTACAGGATAGAGTTCAACACTCTACCCCCAGACAGGTTCTTCCCATCGAAATTGAGACTCCCTCAAGGGCGTCAGGAGGCTCTCCTAGAGGCGGTTCAGTCGCTCTCCGAACAAGGGGTAATTGTGCCGGTACCTCCGCTGGAAAAATTCCGCGGCTTCTATTCAAATATATTTGTGGTACCCAAAAAGGGTGGAGTCAGGCCAGTTCTGGACCTAAAAGCGCTAACCACTTTGTGAAGGCGCGAAAATTCAGAATGGAATCTGTCCGTTCGGTCGTGGCCGCCCTGCACCAAGAGGACTTCATGGCGTCTCTGGATATCAGTGACGCATACCTCCCATTTGTCTCCGGCACCAGCGCTTCCTGCACTTTGCGGTGGGAGATCTACATTACCAGTTTGTGGCACTTCCCTTCGGTCTGGCCTCGGCTCCTCGGGTGTTCACCAAGCTGGTGGTCCCGGTTCTGGCGCTATTGAGGCAGAGAGGCATCGCGGTGGTAGCTTACCTCGACGACTTACTCCTAAGAGCAGAGTCTGCCTCGGCTCTGGAGGAGAACGTGTCTATCACCATGGCCTTGTTGAAAGACTTCGGCTGGCTGATCAACCTGCAGAAGTCGACGTTGACTCCATCCTGTTGCCTGGAATACCTGGGTCTGATTCTGGACACGGAGCAGGCGAAGGTGTTCTTACCTCCGGCCAAGTTACTGACCTTTCAAGCAGCGGTGCGAACCCTACTGTCACGCCAGTGGTCCTCCTTACGGTTCTGTATTCGGGTGTTGGGGCTCATGGTTTCAGCCTTCGAGGTAATACCTTACGCCCAGAATCACACTTGGCTCCTACAGCGAGCGATTCTGTCACGGTGGGACACGTCTCCGCTGTCCCTGGACCAGCTGATCAGATTGGATTATCAGACCAGAGGATCGTTGACCTGGTGGCTTCGGGCCCCGGCTCTAATGTTGGGGAAGTCTTTCCTTCCACTGAATTAGGCTGGCGTCCGTCATGACTATCGACCATCGGCCTGGGGGGGTCCTGGGGCAGCTATCTGCTCAGGGCCGTTGGTCGGCGCAGGAATTCCGCCTTCCGATCAATGTGCTGGAGTTGAGGGCGATCAGGCTCTGCTTCTCCCACTGGACGGTAAGGCTGCACAGCCTCCCAGTTCGGGTTCAGTCGGACAACGCCATGGCAGTGGTGTACGTGAACCACCAGGGCGGAACAAGGAGCTCGGCAGCGGCTGCGGAAGCGGCTCTTATTCTGAGATGGGCAGAACTTCACGTGCCGGCAATCTCTGCCATTTACATTCCGGGCAGATAAAATTGGCAGGCAGACTTTCTCAGTCGCTGGATCGGGGGAATGGTCCCTACATCCATAGGTGTTCCACCAGATTTGCCACAAGTGGGGCACGCCAGACGTGGAGCTCATGGCATCCAGATTCAATCACAAGGTGCAGACCTTCGTGTGCAGGACAAGGGACCCGCTGGTGGCCGACACGGACGCGTTGGTAGCGCCTTGGGGTCAGTATCGGCTTCTGTACGCCTTCCCTCCCATCAAGCTTCTACCATGGCTACTGCGCAGGGTAGAAGCCGAGGGTATTCCAACAATACTGGTAGCTCCAGATTGGTCTCGGCGCCCTTGGTACGCCGACGTGGTGCGAATGGTGACAGATGCTCCCTGGCGTCTTCCACTGCAAGAAGATCTCCTGTCACAGGGACCCATCCTGCACCCTGCTTTACCCTCACTGGCTTTGATGGCTTGACTATTGAGTCCCAGGTGTTGAAGGATAGGGGTGTCGCTGACTTCGTGATCCCTACCATGCTTAAAGTGCACAAGTGTACTTCGCGCAAGATTTATCATCGCACCTGGAAGGCCTATATTGCCTGGTGTCAGGCGGGGGGTTGGAACCCTCACTCTTACGTTGTGTCCCGGTCCTGGCTTTTTTGCAGCAGGGCCTTGATAAAAAATTGGCATTGAGTACTCTCAAGGGTCAGATTTCGGCTCTGGTGATTTCTTTTTCAGCGGCCTTTGGCGTCACATTCTTTGATTCGTACATTTTTACAGGGTGTACGCCATGTGGCTCCTCACATACGGTCGCCTTTGGCGCCGTGGGATTTGAATTTGGTGCTTACTGGTCTGCAGAAACCGCCATATGAGAAGATCAGGGATATTCCCTTACAATTGCTGTCACAGAAAGTGGCTTTCTTGGTGGCCATTACATCCGCTAGGCGGGTGTCCTGCAAGTCTCCTTACCTTTTCCTTCACAAGGACAAGGCGGTCTTGTGCCCTTCTCCTTTGTTTCTACCGAAGGTGGTCTCTTCTTTTCACATTAATGAAGATATTGTTCTTCCTTATGTCCGCACCCGTCGCATCCCAAGGAAGTTGAGTTACATTCTTTTGGAAGTCGTGAGGGCTTTGCGGGTGTACTTGGAGGCTACAGCTTCCTTTCGGAAGTCTGATGCGTTGTTTGTGCTGACGGATGGTCCGTGCAAAGGCTTGGCGGCCTCGTCAGCTACTGTTTCCCATTGGATCAGGCAGACCGTGACCCATGCGTATACTGTTCGGGGCAAAGTCCCCCCTTTTCCAGTCACGGCTCATTCCACCAGGGCAGTTAGCACTTCCTGGGCTTTGGTGTCACAGGTGTGCAAGGCGGCTACTTGGGCCTCGGTGCACACGTTTACTAAGTTTTACAAAGTTGATATCTCAGCATCTGTGGATGCTGCCTTTGGCTGCAAAGTTTTGCAGGCGGCGGTGTAGGCGCGGCTGGCGCCTCCTGAGAGGACTCTGTTGGGTACAGTTGTTGTTGTTGTTTACCCACCCCTCTTGACTGACACAGCTTTGGGACATCCCCACTTGTCAATGAAGGGCTGCGTCTGTCAGTGAATGTAAGAGAGAAAAGGATTTTATGGTAAGTTTTAATAAAATCCCTTTTTCTGAGTTCACTGACAGACGCAGCACCCACCCCTCTGTGTTGCGCTTGTACGGCTTGTTACGAACTGATATGCTATGCAGAGCAGGGGGGTTATATGTTAGAAAGAAAGCAAGCTGACCCCCCCAGGGGGGTCGTCCTCACTCTATTTGCCTAGGTCTACTCCTGGTAGGATGTGCATATAACCCCACTTGTCAATGAAGGGCTGCGTCTGTCAGTGAACTCAGAGAAAAGGATTTTACGGTAAGTTTTAATAAAATCCCTTTATCTGGTGCTATGTATACACCTATCTGGTGACTGTATACCCTATCTGGGACATTGTATACCCCTATCTGGTGACTCTGTATACACCTATCTGGTGCTATGTATGCTGTGATATGGTGATTTTGTATACTGCTATATGGTGACTCTGTATACTGCTATATGGTGATGCTGTATACCCTATCTGGTGATGCTGTTTACTCCTGACACAAGGGGTGGGAAGGGGTGGGGCTTATGAGAAGTGGGAGGGGTCAAAAAAGGAAGGGCTGGGGCAGGCACCCCCCATCCTGAGATTTCACCAGCTGCCGTTGTTTATAAGTGGAAACTATTCCCATCCCTTCAAATCTGTATTAAATCTAGTTGCATACAAAAGCATTTTGTGTACACATGCAAGTCATTGAATAGAGCGAGTGCAATGAGGAAAAAATAATTTAAAAAAACCACAAAATAAGTCAACTAAATCTTAATTCTTGCTTTAAACACCCGCAAAAAAAGAAAATAAAACCTTATGATAAAATATATTGCGACGCAGGCACTTTAAGTAGCATTCGCGATGGCGCTTATTTATTCTGCCGTTCGGCTTCGAAAAATTGGTCTTTGGGTGTCGTTGGCGCCTTCACACTGTAACCCTATAGAGGTACTCTTGATGAAAGCAAGAATTGACCTTGCTATCAAAAATTGCAATGCATGGAGTAGGACGCTCTGAGCACCAGCTCCAATGTTGACCCTTGCAATTATCCTGTCCGAGCTATCCTGACATGGCCAATCCAGCTACTTTTGCCCTCAGAGTGTGCCTGACACCTGTGCCTAAGCTCCGTTGAACGATTTAGCCGTTCTGAAATGTCTTGCAGTGGGGAAGAATTGTTGACATCATAGGCAAGATGGCGCCCGTTCAGAGCCGGCGATGAAACTATTTGCCAAGACCCCTGGTGAAGTTGTGCCTCCTAAAGCTGCACCTACACAGGTGGAACCGATGGACTCAGATGGAGATAGCAATCCGGACGCTGTCTGGGCAGAAGATCCAATGGATTCCATCATGTGGGACAAAGTAAGTGCTCAAACCCCAGCAGTTAGGTGCAATGATAACCATAAAGGAGACACCCCTGAACCTACCCTCTAGGACATATTGGCAGTGGTTACATCATGTAACACAGCAATCATCATAACATGCAAAAACTATGCAACCACACTACAGCTTTAGAGGACAGAATGAGTAACATGGAGGATAAAGTGGTGCCATTGCAGAGGGAATTACACCATGTATGGTCTATTACCACAGGGAACGTGGCGCGTATGGAGGACATGGAGAATAGACTGAGACGCAACAATATAAAGGTGGTGGGAATCCCTAAGAAAGCAGCGGGGAAAATCCAGTAGCTTTTATTGAAAGCTGGCTTACTAACACATTTTGGCGCTGGATCCTTCTCACATATGTTTGCAGTGGAAAGGGCCCATAGAGTTCTTGCTAAGCCTCCTAGACCAGGAGAACCCCCATGCACATTTCTTTTCAAGATCCTTAATTTCAAGACAGAGATGCAGTGTTATAACAAGCCAGGACCAAGGGAGACCTCATGAAAATCGATAATTCACGTACATGGTTCTATCTGGATTTCTCGGCTGAAGTACAGCGCAGGAGAGCAATATTTACAGAAGTGAAAAAGCGCCTAAGAAAATATGAAGTAGCTAATAACGAAACAATTCTTTTGAAAATCCTGCTTCTGCCTGCCTAGACAGAATGGAGCAGACCTTAAAAAATACACCTGCATCAGGAATGTGATATGCTATTGCTCAAACCATAAAAAGGCCAACCTAATATCTCTGATATACAATTTACTTGATATCTCATACAAGGCAGAAGAGAGAGCTGATTGCTATTCTGCACCATGTGGAATGTGAAAGTTGCGCTAAAAACTGATGCAAGTTCATTCGGATCACATATTAATCAGAAACATTGGGGCGCCCCATTCCGGTTGTCCTGAGTGGATGTGTTTTTTTTTTTCTTCTTTTTTTTTTCCTTTCTCTCTTTTTTTTTTTTGTAAGGGATGTAAGTCTCATACTACGTGCTTAGAGAAATGCAAAGTAGCGGTGATCCCACACTAGTTACTTCCCTATTCTCTTGCTATCTAACCTCTGCTGGTTGCGGAGGACAGTTATTTAAAAAAGAACTCTGGGAAAAATAGTTTTTCCATGTTCTGGTTGCTGATCTCCTACCTTCACCAACTATGCCATCATCTGCTGGGCTCTGTAGTTCCTCTGTAGTAGCCTGCTGAAGTTGCTGAAAAACCGTTATTCCCCAGTGGTTTCAGGTTTGTAAGACCGCTGGGCTCTCGCCATGCTGTCCTAGCTGCTGCGGTCTGACACGCCCGCCCTGTAGTTCTGTAGAACGAGCAGCGGAGGAGATAAAAGTGTAGTGAGAGTGGAGGGGGTTTCCCCAGCCCCTGGTCTGTGCCGCCCATGGAGGAGGTGTCCGCCCACCGGCATTGCGATTGACCGCTCACTGTTTCAATTCTGGCCGGAGGCGGGACATTACACTGATCTGTGATTCACATACAATACAGTCACAGCCCGAGATCCCCGCTGTGCCATCCGATGCTTTCTGTCAAGTGTCCTGCTCTGCACAGGTACTGACATGCAGGCATCCAGCCATGTCTGTTCTGTTTACTTGATAGCTTCTGTATATTAAGACCATCCAGTTTTTCACATTCCCCCACAGCTGAAAAAGAGGTGTTTGGGCTGAACTTGCTATCATCAGTGCTACAAAGCTTCTTAAAGGGAAAGCATAGTGTATTTTAGGAGTACATATTTTATATTATGCATAATTGCAGTGTTAATCTTAACAGGTGGTCACGGCTGACACAGTACACAGGTGGTTGAAGTATCTCTAGCCCATACCCAGAAAACTAAATTATGGAAGATAAACCCCTTTTGGTACACATTGTTTCCTGCCTCACACCCGATCCATAAATAAATAACAAACTTCCTCAGAAATAATAGAGGGTCACCTAGGCCCATAGTAATGTGGGACACTCTTAAGGCCTAAGAGGTCTCTTTATTAGGCAGATCTCTGAAATAAAAACTAAAACCAGGGAGTGGGAGGCACTAGTGTTCAGCAAGGCTAGTGAGGCTGAAGCAGAATATGTGAACGCCCCCATGGGGAAAGAAGATAGCTAGAGGCACAAGAGTTATACAGACGGGTTTCTATGAATGCAGCAGAAAATATGATTTTTACTTCAATGAGGGAAAACACAGGACACCTACTAGCAATGATTGTGCGCAACAGGGAGCCACTCATATTAATGCCATACAGTCAGACACAAGAGGGTATAGCCACAGTATTTACAAACTTTTTTAAAGATGTACAGTATCTCACAAAAGTGAGTACACCCCTCACATTATTGTAAATATTTCATTATATCTTTTCATGTGGCAACACTGAAGAAGTGACACTTTTACACTGTTATACAAGCTGTACACTCACTACTTTACATTGTGGCAATTTGCTGTCCCCTCAAAATAACTCAACACACAGCCATTAATGTCTAAACCACTGGCAACAAAAGTGAGTACACCTCTAAGTGAAAATGTCTAAATTGGGCCCAAAGTGTCAATATTTTGTGTGGCCACCATTATTTTACAGCACTGCCTTAACCCTCTTGGGCATGGGAGTTCACCAGAGCTTCACAAGTTGCCACTGGAGTTCTCTTCCACTCCTCCATGACGACATCATGGAGCTGGTGGATGTTAGAGACTTTGCGCTCCTCTACCTGCCCAACAGATGCTCAATATTGTTTAGGTCTGGAGACATGCTTGGCCAGTCCATCACCTTTACCCTCAGCTCGTCTGGAAGGTGTGTTTGGGGTCATCATCATGTTGGAATACTGCCCTGTGGCCCAGTCACTGAAGGGAGGGGATCATGCTCTGCTTCAGTATGTCAAAGTACAAGTTGGCATTCATGGTTCCCTCAATGAACTGTAGCTCCCCAGTGCCAGAAGTGCTCGTGCATCCCCAGACCATGACACTCCCACCACCATGCTTGACTGTAGGCAAGACACACTTGTCTTTGTATTCCTTACCTGGTTGCTGCCACACATGCTTGACACAATCTGAACTAAATAAGTTTATCTTGGTCTCCATCAGACCACATGACATGGTTCCAGTAATCCATGACCTTAGACTGCTTGTGTTCAGCAAACTGTTTGTGGGCTTTCCTGTGCATCATCTTTAGAAGAGGCTTCCTTCTGGGATGACAGCCATGCAGACCAATTTGATGCAGTATGCGGCGTATGATCTAAGCACTGACAGGCTGACCCCCCCCCCTTCAACCATTGCAGCAATGCTGGCAGCACTCATACATCTATTTCCCAGAGACAACCTCTGCATATGACGCTGTGCACATGCACTCAAATTCTTTGGTCGACCATGGCAAGGTCTGTTCTGAGTGGAACCTGTCCTGCTAAACCATCTTGGCTACAGTGTTGCAGCTCAGTTTCAGGGTCTTAGCAATCGTCTTATAGCCTAGGCCATCTTTATGTAGAGCAACAATCCTTTTTTTCAAATCCTCAGAGAGTAATTTGCCATGAGGTGCCATGTTGAACTCCCAGGGACCAGTATGAGAGAGTGAGAGCAATAACACCAAATTGAACACACCTGCTTCCCATTCACACCTGAGACCTTGTAACACTAACGAGTCACATGACACCGGGGAGGGAAAATGGCTGATGGGGCCCAATTTGGACATTTTCACTTAGGGGTGTACTCACTTTTGTTGCCAGTGGTTTAGACATTAATGGCTATGTGTTGAGTTACTTTGAGGGGACAACAAATTTACACTGTTATACAGAATTGAATTAAATAGAACTTCTATTCTATTTCCAGATGTATGAAGTACAGATGTAATGTGTGAAGAACATCTTTTCTAGGCAAAGAAAAGATGTTGGAGTACCGTTTAATGAGAGACTCCTAAACTTTTTTTCCTAACAACGAGATGTATTTCTACCGGATCCGATATTCTGCTAACGATTCTGGGACTTTGACTCGACGTTGTGACATCGGTTCTACCAAATCGTCCTGTCCAA
>BLSH010164388.1:8191-21217 GCA_018402905.1 Glandirana rugosa | reverse complement strand
GCATGGATGGATGGATGGATGAGCACGGCTGGGTGGATGAGCATGCATGGCTGGATGGGTGAGCACGGCTGGGTGGATGAGCATGCATGGCTGGATGGATGGGTGAGCATCGATGGATGGATGGATGGATGGGTGGGTGGGTGAGGATGGATTGGGTGAGGATGGGTGGAGGGTGGATGGCTGGGTGGGTGGGGGGTGGCTGATGATGGCTGGGTGGGTGGTGGGTGGCTGATGGTGGCTGGGGGGTGGTGGGTGGGTGGTAAACAGATGGTGGGGGGGAGTATTTTGTTACTAGGCAGCGCTGTGGGCATTGCACATCGCCCACAGCGCTGCTGCACGTCTTCTCTCCCCCCTCTCTCCTCTCACACTGCACCGATCGGTGCGGAGAGGAGAGACAAGCCGGCGCTTCCGCCGGCTTGTTTACATGTGATCGCGCCGTCATTTGACGGCGCGATCACGTGGTGAAAGGCCGCGCAAAGCGGCCATTCACCCCGATCCATGATCAGTCGGGTCCCCCGGACCCGACGGTCACGGATGTTCCCGTGTGCGCGCCCCAGGGGGGGCGCGGGAACCGCGATTCTGGGAGGACGTCAATAGACGTCCTCCCAGAATTAAGCAACCGCCCTGTAGACGTCAATTGTCTATGGGGCGGTTGTTAAGCGGTTAAATCAGCTTTGAGAGATCTAAACCTTTGTTACAGCATAAACACAAACTACAGCCGTGGCCAAAGGTTTTGAGAATGACACAAATATTAATTTTCACAAAGTCTGCCGAGTCAGTGTTTTTAGAAATTTTTGTCAGGTGTTCCTATGGTATACTAAAGTATAATTACAAGCATTTGATAAGTGTCAAAGGCTTTTATTGGCAATTACATTAGTACAACTAAAGGCACCATACACATTTTAGTAAAGCCTCATATAAATACTTGATAGTTACACATGGTAATAATCATAATAACTGAAATGATTATTTTCCTACCATATAGCTGGGAATGGGGTCTCTAATCTCCTCCACCTGTTTTCCTTTGCTAGATAATGCTAGTGATGATGGGAGGAGTTCTGCAGAGTTGGCATGTCATTTCCTTCTATGTGCTATAATCTGCATCTCCCACAGGGCAATACAATTCCCAGAACTCCTTTGGCCTTCTATCATGCTCAGTGTATTTTACATAACACACACCAATCTGCCAATCAATAGATGGGTCCGTGTGTACTATGTAAAACAGTACAAGGTATGTGCTGCTACAGCAATGCTGGAAGATGGAATAGTTGTCACTGGTGCTTATCTTTATAAAGTCAATTTATATTAGTATTTGACCTAATATTTTTAAAGGTTTAAATATGGTTTATGTATTTTTAAAGAAGGAGAATGAAAGAGATAAAGGAGAGAGAAAACACTACAAAGAGAGATGGACTGAGGGAGAGAGAGAAAAGGGAGAGGGATAAAGAGCAAGAGAGAGAGGGGAAAGGGAAAGGAGAAGAAAATGAGAAGAAAAAGGAATAGAGGAAAGTAGAGGAGGAGTGGCAGCCAGGTGGAGAAGAGGACGGAGCAAGGTTCACAAGGAGAGGAGGAGTGGCAACCAGGTGGAGGGGACGACGGAGCCAGGTGTACAGAGGAGAGAGGGAATTGCAGTCAGGTGGAGGAGAGGACAGAGCAAGGTGCACAGAGGAGAGGAGGGGTGGCAGCCAGGTAGAGGGGGGGGACAGAGCCAGGTGCACAGAGGAGAGGGGGAGTTGCAGTCCGGTGGAGGGGAGGATGGAGCCAGGTGCACAGAGGAGAGGAGTGGCAGCCGGGTGGAGGAGAGGATAGAGCCAGGTGCACAGAGGAGAGGAGGAGTGGAAGCCAGGTGGAGGGGAGGGCAGAGCCAGGTGCACAGGTGAGAGGGAGTTGCAGTCAGGTGGAGGGGAGGACAGAACCAGATGCACAGAAGAGAGAGGGAGTGCAGGCAGGTGGAGAGGAGGACAGAGCCAGGTGCAGAGAGAAGAGGGGGAGCTGCAGTTAGGAAGAGGGAAGGACGGAGCCAGGTGCACAGAGGCCCTCTCCTCTGCAGCAGTGACAGCCAGGTGGAGGGGAGGATGGAGCCAGGTGCACAGAGGAGAGTGAGAGTGGCAGCCATTTGGAGGGGAGGATGGAGCCAGGTGCACAGAGGAGAGTGGGAGTGGCAGCCATTTGAAGGGGAGGATGGAGCAAGGTGCACAGAGGAGAGGGAGAGTGGCAGCAAGGTGGAGGAGAGGACAGAGCCAAGTGCACAGAGGAGAGGAAGAGTGGCAGCCAGGTGGAGGAGAGGATGAAGCCAGGTGCACAGAGGCGGATGAGTGGAAGCCAGGTGGAGGGGAGGATGCAGCAAGGTGCACAGCGGAGAGGGAATGTTGTAGTCAGGTAGATGGGAGGACAGGGCCAGGTGCACAGAGAACCTCTGCTCTGCAGCAGTGGCAACAGAGGAGAGGGGGAGTTGCAGCCAGGTGGAGGGGAGGATGAAGCCAGGTATACAGAGGAGAGGGGGAGTGGCAGCCTGGCAGAGGGGAGGACTGAGCAAGGTGCACAGATGAGAGGAGGAGCCAGGTAGAGGGGAGGATGGACAGGGTGCATAGAGCAGAGGGGGAGTGGCAGGCAGGTGGAGGGGAGGACAGAGCCAGGTACACAGAGGAGAGGAGGAGTGGCAGCCAGGTGGAGGGGAGGATGGAGCCAGGAGCACAAAGGAGTGGCAGCCAGGTGGAAGGGAGGACGGAGCCTGGTGCACAGAGGAGAGGGGAAGTGGCAGCCAGGTGGAGGACAGGACAGAGCCAGGTGCACAGAGGAGAGGAGAAGTGGTAGCCAAGTGGAAGAGAGGACGGAGCCTGGTGCACAGAGGAGAGGAGGAGTGGCAGCCAGGTGGAGGGGAGGATGGGGCCAGGTACAAAGAGCAGATGGGGAGTGGCAGCCAGGTGGAGGGGGAGGACAGAGCAAGGAGCTCAAAGGAGTGGCAGCCAGGTGGATGACAGGAAAGAGCCTGGTGCACAGAGGAGAGGAGAAGTGGCAGCTAGGTGGAGGGGAGGATGGAGCCAGGAGCACAGATGAGAGGAGGAGTGGCAGCTAGGTGGAGGAGAGGGCAGAGCCAGGTGCGCAGAATAGAGGAGTGGCAGCCAGGTGGAGGGGAGGGCAGAGCCAGGTGCACAGGTGAGAGGGAGTTGCAGTCAGGTGGAGGGGAGGACAGAGCCAGGTGCACAGAAGAGAGAGGGAGTGCAGGCAGGTGGAGAGGAGGACAGAGCCAGGTGCAGAGAGAAGAGGGGGAGCTGCAGTTAGGAAGAGGGAAGGACGGAGCCAGGTGCACAGAGGCCCTCTCCTCTGCAGCAGTGACAGCCAGGTGGAGGGGAGGATGGAGCCAGGTGCACAGAGGAGAGTGGGAGTGGCAGCCATTTGGAGGGGAGGATGGAGCCAGGTGCACAGAGGAGAGTGGGAGTGGCAGCCATTTGGAGGGGAGGAGGGAGCCAGGTGCACAGAGGAGAGGAAGAGTGGCAGCAAGGTGGAGGAGAGGACGGAGACAAGTGCACAGAGAGGGGGAGTTGCAGCCAGGTGGAGGGGAGGACGGAGTCAGGTGCACAGAGGAGAGGAAGAGTGGCAGCCAGGTGGAGGAGAGGATGGAGACAGGTGCACAGAGAGGGGGAGTTGCAGCCAGGTGGAGGGGCGGGAGGACGGAGCCACAGTACACATAGGAGTGAGGGAGTGGCAGGCAGGTGGAGGGCAGGATGGAGCCAGGTGCACAGAGGAGAGGAGGAGTGGCAGTCAGGTGGAGGGAAGGATGAAGCCAGGTGCACAGAGGCGGATGAGTGGCAGCCAGGTGGAGGGTAGGATGCAGCAAGGTGCACAGCGGAGAGGGAACGTTGCAGTCAGGTGGATGGGAGGACAGGGCCAGGTGCACAGAGAACCTCTGCTCTGCAGCAGTGGCAACAAGGTGGAGGGGAGGACGGAGCCAGGTGCACAGAGGAGAGGAGTGGCAGCCAGGTGCACAGAGGAGAGGGGGAGTTGCAGCCAGGTGGAGGGGAGGATGAAGCCAGGTATACAGAGGAGAGGGGGAGTGGCAGCCTGGCAGAGGGGAGGATGGAGCAGGGTGCACAAAGGAGTGGCAGCCAGGTGGAAGGGAGGATGGAGTCTGGTGCACAGAGGAGAGGGGGAGTGGCAGCCAGGTGGAGGACAGGACAGAGCCAGGTGCACAGAGGAGAGGAGAAGTGGTAGCCAAGTGGAGGAGAGGACAGAGCCTGGTGCACAGAGGAGAGGAGGAGTGGCAGCTAGGTGGAGGGGAGGATGGAGCCAGGTGCAAAGAGCAGATGGGGAGTGGCAGCCAGGTGGAGGGGAGGACAGAGCAAGGAGCTCAAAGGAGTGGCAGCCAGGTGGATGACAGGAAAGAGCCTGGTGAACAGAGGAGAGGAGAAGTGGCAGCTAGGTGGAGGGGAGGATGGAGCCAGGAGCACAGAGGAGAGGAGGAGTGGCAGCTAGGTGGGGGGGAGGGCAGAGCCAGGTGCGTAGAATAGAGGAGTGGCAGCCAGGTGGAGGGGAGGACAGAGCTAGTTGCACAGAGGAGAGGGGGAGTGGCAGCCAGGTGGAGGACAGGACAGAGACAGGTGCAAAGAGGAGAGGAGAAGTGGCAGCATGGTGGAGGGGAGGATGGAGCCAGGTGCAGAGGAGAGGGGGAGTGGCAGCCAGATGAAGGGGAGGATGTGGCCAGGAACACAAAGGAGAGGGGAGTGGCAGCCAGGTAGAGAGGATGACGCAGCCAGATGCACAGAAGAGAGGAAGAGTTGCAGTCAGGTGGAGGGGAGAATAGAGCCAGGTGATCAGATAACCTCCCCTCTGCAGCAGTGGCAACCAGGTGGAGGGGAGGATGGAGCATGGTGCACAGAGGAGAGGAAGAGTGGCAGCAAGGTGGAGGAGAGGACGGAGCAAGGTGCACAGAGAGGGGGAGTTCTAGCCAAGTGGAGGGGAGGATGGAGCTAGCTACACAGAGGAGAGGGGGGAGTGGCAGCCAGGTGGAGGACAGGATGGAGCCAGGTGCACAGAGGAGAGGAGGAGTGGCAGCCAGGTCGAGGGGAGGAAGGAGCCAGGTGCACAGAGGAGAGGTGGTAATTGCAGCCAGGTGGAGTTGAGGACGGAGCCAGGTACATATAGGAGTGAGGGAGTGGCAGGCAGGTGGAAGGCAGGATGGAGCCCAGTGCACAGAGGGTAGCAGGAGTGGCAGACAGGTGGAGGGGAGGATGCAGCCAGGTGCACAGTGGAAAGGGGAAGTTGCAGTCAGGTGGATGGGAGGACAGGACATGCACAGAGAACCTCTGCTCTGCAGCAAAGAGCCAGGCGGAGGGAAGGATGGAGCCAGGTGCACAGAGGATAGGAGGAGTGGCAGCCAGGTGGAGGGGAGGATTAAGCCAGGTACACAGAGGAGAGGAGTGGCAGCCAGGTTGAGAGAAGGACAGAGCTAGGTGAACAGAGGAGAGGAGGAGTTGCAGTCAGGTGGAGGGGAGGATGAAGCCAGGTGCACAGAGAGGGGGAGTTGCAGCCAGGTGGAGGGGTGGGAGGACGGAGCCAGGTACACAGAGGAGAGGAGGAGTGGCAACCAGGTGGAGCACAGGACGGAGCCAGGTGCACAGAGGAGAGGAGGAGTGGCAGTCAGGTGGAGAGAAGGATGGAGCCAGGTGCACAGAGGCGGATGAGTGGCAGCCAAGTGGAGGGGAGGATGCAGCAAGGTGCACAGCAGAGAGGGAAAGTTGCAGTCAGGTGGATGGGAGGACAGGGCCAGGTGCACAGAGAACCTCTGCTCTGCAGCAGTGGCAACCAGGTGGAGGGGAGGACGGAGCCAGGTGCACAGAGGAGAGGAGTGGCAGCCAGGTTGAGAGGACAGAGTCAGGTGCACAGAGTTGCAGCCAAATGGAGGGGAGGATGAAGTCAGGTATACAGAGGGGAGGACTGAGCCAGGTGCACAGATGAGAGGAGGAGTGGCAGCCAGGTAGAGGGGAGGATGGAGCAGGGTGCACAGAGCAGAGGGAGAGTGGCAGGTAGGTGGAGGGGAGGACGGAGGCAGGTACACAGAGGAGAGGGGGAGTGGCAGCCAGGTGGAGGGGAGGATGGAGACAGGAGCACAAAGGAGTGCCAGCCAGATGGAAGGGAGGATGGAGCCAGGTGCACAGAGGACAGGGGTAGTAGCAGCCAGGTGGATGGGAGGACAGAGCCAGGTGTACAGAGGACAGGGGTAGTGGCAGCCAGGTGGAGGGGAGTACAGAGCTAGTTGCACAGAGGAGAGGAGGAGTGGTAGCCAGGTGGAGGAGAGGACAGAGCCTGGTGCACAGAGGAGAGGAGAAGTGGTAGCCAGGTGGAGGAGAGGACAGAGCCTGGTGCACAGAGGAGAGGAGGAGTGGCAGCTAGTTGGAGAGGAGGATGGAGCCAGGTGCAAAGAGCAGATGGGGAGTGGCAGCCAGGTGGAGGGGAGGACAGAGCAAGGAGCTCAAAGGAGTGGCAGCCAGGTGGATGACAGGAAAGAGCCTGGTGCACAGAGGAGAAGTGGCAGCCAGGTGGAGAGGAGGATGGAACCAGGAGCACAGAGGAGAGGAGGAGTGGCAGCTAGGTGGAGGGGAGGGCAGAGCCAGATGTGCAGAATAGAGGAGTGGCAGCCAGGTGGAGGGGAGGACAGAGCTAGTTGCACAGAGGAAAGGAGGAGTGGCAGCCAGGTGGAGGACAGGACAGAGACAGGTGCAAAGAGGAGAGGAGAAATGGCAGCATGGTGGAGGGGAGGATGGAGGCAGGTGTACAGAGGAGAGGGGGAGTGGCAGCCAGATGAAGGGGAGGACGCGGCCAGGAACACAAAGGAGAGGGGAGTGGCAGCCAGGTGGAGAGGAGGACGCAGCCAAGTGCACAAAAGAGAGGAAGAGTTCCAGTCAGGTGGAGGGGAGAATAGAGCCAGGTGCACAGATAACCTCCCCTCTGCAGCAGTGGCAACCAGGTGGAGGGGAGGATGGAGCCAGGTGCACAGAGGAGAGGAAAAGTGGCAGCAAGGTGGAGGAGAGGACGGAGCCAGGTGCACAGAAAGGGGGAGTTGCAGCCAGGTGGAGGGGAGGATGGAGTCAGGTACACAGAGGAGCGGGGGAGTTGCAGTCAGGTGGAGGGGAGGACGGAGCAAGCTACATAGAGGAGAGGGGGAGTGGCAGCCAGGTGGAGGACAGAAATATAAGGAATGAGCCAAAAATGAGGTGTATAAATTGTAGTATGTGCCATCATCCAGAGAGAGACAATTAAGGAATTGGATGTAGGGGTATGGGTGTCCCACTAGCACCCAGACACCATAACTAGAGTAGGCATGCACTATCTCGGCACTCAAGGGTAACACAAGTATGTATAAGAAATTTAAAACAATTTATTTGAAAAATATGACATACAAAAGCACACAATAAAATCAAAGGTACAACATTGGGTACAAACTCCAATGATTTTTACACATAGTGCCTAAAGTGGTCCCCACAGGGGGTACCACCGGCCCTTGGCATGTAAGCTGTGGATGGTGTAGATGCTCTTGACCGGTTTCACGGGACTTCCGCTTCTTCAGGAGATTTGAACAGCATACAGCTATATTGTTTGAGAACTATGTATACACAAAAGATAGCAGGACATTAGTATTCACAGAAAATGAATAAGGCTGGGAACAATCAAAGTATAAACGTACCCACAGTGATCACAGCCAACTAGAAGGGTCAAGAACACTCCCACTAAGGGGCTATCCCCCCACGGCGGACATGTGGGACAAGAGGAGCTGTATAACTAGATTTAGAAAGAAAGTAGCATACAATTCAGTCAGTTAAAAGTGCCGAGATAGTCCATGCCTACTCTAGTTATGGTGTCTGGGTGCTAGTGGGACACCCATACCCCTACATCCAATTCCTTAATTGTCTCTCTCTGGATGATGGCACATACTACAATTTATACACCCCTCTCCTCTATGTAGCTTGCTCCGTCCTCCCCTCCACCTGACTGCAACTCCCCCGCTCCTCTGTGTACCTGACTCCATCCTCCCCTCCACCTGGCTGCAACTCCCCCTCTCTGTGCACCTGGCTCTGTCCTCTCCTCCACCTTGCTGCCACTTTTCCTCTCCTCTGTGCACCTGGCTCCATCCTCCCCTCAGCCTGGTTGCCACTGCTGCAGAGGGGAGGTTATCTGTGCACCTGGCTCTATTCTCCCCTCCACCTGACTGGAACTCTTCCTCTCTTTTGTGCACTTGTCCTCCTCTCCACCTGGCTGCCACTCCCCTCTCCTTTGTGTTCCTGGCCGCGTCCTCCCCTTCATCTAGCTGCCACTCCCCCTCTCCTCTGTACACCTGGCTCCATCCTCCCCTCCACCATGCTGCCATTTCTCCTCTCCTCTTTGCACCTGTCTCTGTCCTGTCCTCCACCTGGCTGCCATTCCCCCTCTCCTCTGTGTACCTGGCTTCCTCCTCCCCTCCACCTGGCTGCCACTCCTCCTTTCCTCTGTGCAACTAGCTCTGTCCTCCCCTCCACCTGGCTGCCACTCCTCTATTCTGCACATCTGGCTCTGCCCTCCCCTCCACCTAACTGCCACTCCTCCTCTCCTCTGTGCTCCTGGTTCCATCCTCCCCTCCACCTGGCTGCCACTTCTCCTCTGTGCACCAGGCTCTTTCCTGTCATCCAACTGGCTGCCACTCCTTTGAGCTCCTTGCTCTGTCCTCCCCTCCACCTGGCTGCCACTCCCATCTGCTCTTTGCACCTGGCTCCATCCTCCTCTCCAACTAGCTGCCACTCCTCCTCTCCTCTGTGCACCAGGCTTTGTCCTCTCCTCCACCTGGCTACCACTTCTCCTCTCCTCTGTGCACCAGGCTCTGTCCTCTCCTCCACCTGGCTACCACTTCTCCTCTCCTCTGTGCAACTAGCTCTGTCTTCCCCTCCACCTGGCTGCTACTACCCCTCTCCTCTGTGCACCTGGCTCCGTCCTCCCTTCCACCTGGCTGCCACTCCTTTGTGCTCCTGGCTCCATCCTCCCCTCCACCTGGCTGCCACTCCTCCTCTCCTCTGTGTACCTGCCTCCGTCCTCCCCTCCACCTACCTGCCACTTTCCCTCTGCTCTGTGCACCCTGCTCCATCCTCCCCTCCACCTACCTGCCACTCTCCCTCTGCTCTGTGCACCCTGCTCCATCCTCCCCTCTACCTGGCTGCCACTCCTCCTCTCATCTGTGCACCTGGCTCAGTCCTCCCCTCTGCCAGGCTGCCACTCCCCCTCTCCTCTGTATACCTGACTTCATCCTCCCCTCCACTTGGCTGCAACTCCCCCTCTCCTCTGTGCACCTGGCTCTGTCCTCTCAACCTGGCTGCCACTCCTCTCCTCTGTGCACCTGGCTCCGTCCTCCCCTCCACCTGGTTGCCACTGCTGCAGAGCAGAGCAGAGGTTCACCTGGCCCTGTCCTCCCATCCACCTGACTGCAACTTTCCCTCTCTGCTGTGCACCTTGCTGCATCCTCCCCTCCACCTGGCTGCCACTCATCCGCCTCTGTGCACCTGGCTCCATCCTTCCCTCCACCTGACTGCCACTCCTCCTCTCCTCTGTGCACCTGGCTCCGTCCTGCCCTCCATCTGGTTGCCACTCCTCCTCTCCTCTGTGCACCTAGCTCCATCCTGCCCTCCACTTGCCTGCCACTCCCTCACTCCTATGTGTACCTGGCTCCGTCCTCCCGCCCCTCCACCTGGCTGCAACTCCCCCTCTCTGTGCACCTGCCTTCATCCTCCCCTCCACCTGACTGCAACTCCTCCTCTCCTCTGTGCACCTGGCTCCATCCTCCCCTCCCACCTGGCTGCAACTCCTCCTCTCCTCTGTTCACCTAGCTCTGTCCTCCTCTCAACCTGGCTGCCACTCCTCTCCTCTGTGTACCTGGCTTAATCCTCCCCTCCACCTGGCTGCCACTCCTCCTATCCTCTGTGCACCTGGCTCCATCCTTCCCTCCGCCTGGCTCTTTGCTGCAGAGCAGAGGTTCTCTGTGCACCTGGCCCTGTCCTCCCATCCACCTGACTGCAACTTCCCCTCTCCACTGTGCACCTGGCTGCATCCTCCCCTCCACCTGTCTGCCACTCCTGCTACCCTCTGTGCACCGGGCTCCATCCTGCCTTCCACCTGCCTGCCACTCCCTCACTCCTATATGTACCTGGCTCCGTCCTCAACTCCACCTGGCTGCAATTACCACCTCTCCTCTGTGCACCTGGCTCCTTCCTCCCCTCGACCTGGCTGCCACTCCTCCTCTCCTCTGTGCACCTGGCTCCATCCTGTCCTCCACCTGGCTGCCACTCCCCCCTCTCCTCTGTGTAGCTAGCTCCATCCTCCCCTCCACCTGGCTAGAACTCCCCCTCTCCTCTGTGCACCTGACTTCATCCTCCCCTCCACCTGGCTGCAACTCCCCCTCTCTGTGCACCTTCCTCGGTCCTCTCCTCCACCTTGCTGCCACTCTTCCTCTCCTCTGTGCACCATGCTCCATCCTCCCCTCCACCTGGTTGCCACTGCTGCAGAGGGGAGGTTATCTGTTCACCTGGCTCTATTCTCCCCTCCACCTGACTGCAACTCTTCCTCTCTTTTGTGCACTTGGCTGCGTCCTCCTCTCCACCTGGCTGCCACTCCCCTCTCCTTTGTGTTCCTGGCCGCGTCCTCCCCTTCATCTGGCTGCCACTCCCCCTCTCCTCTGTACACCTGGCTCCATCCTCCCCTCCACCATGCTGCCATTTCTCCTCTCCTCTTTGCACCTGTCTCTGTCCTGTCCTCCACCTGGCTGCCACTCCCCCTCTCCTCTGTGTACCTGGCTTCCTCCTCCCCTCCACCTGGCTGCCACTCCTCCTTTCCTCTGTGCAACTAGCTCTGTCCTCCCCTCCACCTGCCTGCCACTCCTCTATTCTGCACATCTGGCTCTGCCCTCCCCTCCACCTAGCTGCCACTCCTCCTCTCCTCTGTGCTCCTGGTTCCATCCTCCCCTCCACCTGGCTGCCACTTCTCCTCTGTTCACCAGGCTCTTTCCTGTCATCCACCTGGCTGCCACTCCTTTGAGCTCCTTGCTCTGTCCTCCCCTCCACCTGGCTGCCACTCCCCATCTGCTCTTTGCACCTGGCTCCATCCTCCTCTCCAACTAGCTGCCACTCCTCCTCTCCTCTGTGCACCAGGCTCTGTCCTCACCTCCACCTGGCTACCACTTCTCCTCTCCTCTGTGCACCAGGCTCTGTCCTCTCCTCCACCTGGCTACCACTTCTCCTCTCCTCTGTGCAACTAGCTCTGTCCTCCCCTCCACCTGGCTGCCACTACCCCTCTCCTCTGTGCACCTGGCTCCATCCTCCCTTCCACCTGGCTGCCACTCCTTTGTGCTCCTGGCTCCATCCTCCCCTCCACCTGGCTGCCACTCCTCCTCTCCTCTGTGTACCTGCCTCCGTCCTCCCCTCCACCTACCTGCCACTCTCCCTCTGCTCTGTGCACCCTGCTCCATCCTCCCCTCCACCTACCTGCCACTCTCCCTCTGCTCTGTGCACCCTGCTCCATCCTCCCCTCTACCTGGCTGCCACTCCTCCTCTCATCTGTGCTCCTGGCTCAGTCCTCTCTCTGCCAGGCTGCCACTCCCCCTCTCCTCTGTATACCTGACTTCATCCTCCCCTCCACTTGGCTGCAACCCCCCCTCTCCTCTGTGCACCTGGCTCTGTCCTCTCAACCTGGCTGCCACTCCTCCCCTCTGTGCACCTGGCTCCATCCTCCCCTCCACCTGGTTGCCACTGCTGCAGAGCAGAGGTTCTCTGTGCACCAGGCCCTGCCCTCCCATCCACCTGACTGCAACTTTCCCTCTCTGCTGTGCACCTTGCTGCTCTATCCTTTCCTCCACCCGGCTTCCACTCCTCCTCTCCTCTGTGCACCTTGCTCCATCCTCCCCTCCACCTGACTGCAACTCCCCCTATCCTCTGTGCACCTAGCTCTGTCCTCCTCTCAACCTGGCTGCCACTCCTCTCTTCTATTCACCTGGCTTAATCCTCCCCTCCACCTGGCTGCCACTCCTCCTATCCTCTGTGCACCTGGCTCTGTCCTCCCCTCCGCCTGGTTCTTTGCGGCAGAGCAGAAGTTCTCTGTGCACCTGGCCCTGTCCTCCCATCCACCTGACTGCAACTTCTCCTCTCCGCTGTGCACCTGGCTGCATCATCCCCTCCACCTGTCTGCCACTCCTGCTACCGTCTGTGCACCTGGCTTCATCCTGCCCTCCACCTGCCTGCCACTCTCTCACTCCTATATGTACCTGGCTCTGTCCTCAACTCCACCTGGCTGCAACTACCCCCTCTCCTCTGTGCACCTGGCTCCATCCTGTCCTCCACCTGAGGAATTGGATGTAGGGGTATGGGTGTCCCACTAGCACCCAGGCACCATAACTAGAGTAGGCATGGACTATCTCGGCACTCAAGGGTAACACAAGTATGTATAAGAAATTTAAAACAATTTATTTGAAAAATATGACATACAAAAGCACACAATAAAATCAAAGGTACAACATTGGGTACAAACTCCAATGATTTTTACACATAGTGCCTAAAGTGGTCCCCACAGGGGGTACCACCGGCCCTTGGCATGTAAGCTGTGGATGGTGTAGATGCTCTCGACCGGTTTCGCGGGACTTCCTCTTCTTCAGGAGATTTGAACAGCATACAGCTATATTGTTTGAGGACTATGTATACACAAAATATAGCAGGACATTAGTATTCACAGAAAATGAATAAGGCTGGGAACAATCAAAGTATAAACGTACCCACAGTGATCACCCCTGGTGAAATCCGTGATACACATTTTTAGTAACCTCAAACATGGGTTACAACATGGAAACTAAAATAACACACGAAAACATACAGTATAAAAAGTTTATTTAACAAAATTTAAAGAATATGTATGAACACAATGGGAACTCACGGCTCTATCAGGTACGGATGAGATCAATACCACGGACCCACGATCACCCTGTGGGTATGGGGATGTAGGTTAAGGAGTCCACCTCCTGTCCTA
>BLSH010164374.1:3963-18257 GCA_018402905.1 Glandirana rugosa | reverse complement strand
TCCTGCCTTGGGCTTGATTGCGTGCCTGGGGCTTGGGGTAACTTTAGTTACCCCTGGGCTTGAAAATCCGTGTTTTTACCGACATTGTTACAGGACCGTTCACGATCTCATGACGTTTTCCTTCATTTTACCCCGATTCACGTCCCGTTCACGGGATGTTTTTTTACCCTTATCCCTTTTATTTAATTTTAGTTTATTTTTTTACCCTTCCCCCCACCTACACCTCATCCTCGGATCTCCAACTGATCCGGCACTGGTACCGTCACATCCACCTTCACCGCCACCATCTCCTCATCCTCCTCCATCGGTTGTACCGTAAAAAAAAAAACATAACTCCGGATAAGTCTTTTTGTTTATACACTCCAACGTGGACAAGCTAACCTTTATTAAAATGAATCAGGCATGGATCCCACAAGACTTGTCTGTACTTTGTGCAGAATAAACATTTAGACCAGACTCACACAGCCATTCACATATTTGTTTTTCTGAATAGGCCTCAATACAAAAAAAAAAATGCCATGTTGGCTACCTCCTCCTACTCCTCTACCACCGCCACTTCCACCTACACTGCCATGGTCACGGCCTAGTCAACCTCTAGGCTCCTACTCCACATCCACCCCCCTTCCCATTTTTTTATTTGATTTTAATTTATTTTCCCTATTCCCATTTTTTTGTAGGGCACTTGCCCTGCACTTAGCCCCATTTTACTTCCTTTTGCAGTACTCTAGCACTTGCCAGGACATTGTTACAGCCATTTTTGTGCCTAAAAGTTCGGGTCCCCATTGATTTCAATGGGGTTCGGGGTCCGTGCGTTAGTTCGGGTTCCGTCCTGACCCGAACCCGGACTTTGTCCCGAAGTTCGGCCAGACCAGCAGAACCCAAACTTCCAGAGGTTCGCTCAACTCTAGTGAACACGCAAACCCTAATAAAGTCAATGGGACACGAACATGAAAGATCAAAAGTGCTCATTTTAAAGGCTTACATGCAAGTTATTGTCATAAAAAGTGTATGAGGACCTGAGGCCTGCCCTAGGGGACATGTATCAATGCAAAAAAAGTTTTTAAATCAATTGTTTTTCAGGAGCAGTGATTTTAATATTGCTTAAAATGAAACAATAAAAATTAAATATTCCTTTAAATATCATGCCTGGGGGGGTCCCCTTAGTACGCCTATAAAGTGGTGCATCTGTGTGATGTTTAGAACAGTGCCACAGCAAAATTACATTTGTAAAGGAAAAGTTATCACTTAAAATTGCTTGCGGCTGTAATGTATTGCCGATTCCTGGCAATATAGAAAAAAATCACTGAAAAAATTGTGTGGGGGGTCTCCCCAGTCCAAACCAGGCCCTTCGAGTCCGGTATGGATTTTAAGGGGAACACCGCACCAATTTTTTTTCTAAAAAATGACGTAAGGGCCCCCAAAGTCCGTACCAGGCCCTTCAGGTCTGGTATGGATTTTAAGGGGAACCCCACTCCAATTTTTTTTAAAAATGGCATCCGGGGTCCTCCACAACCCACATCAGACCCTTATCCGAGCACACTGCCTGGCAGGGCAAGAGTGGGGATGAGCAAGCGCCCCTCCTTTGAACCGTACCAGGCCACATACCCTCAACATGAGGAGGTTGCTTTGGGGTCCCCCCAAAGCACCTTGTCCTCATGTTGATGGGCAGAAGGGTCTCATCCACACAACCCTTGGTGGTAGTTGTGGGGGTCTGGGGGTGAGGGGCTTATTGGTATCTGGAAGCCCCCCTAAATAAGGGGGCCCCCAGATCCCGCTCCCCATGTGAATGAGTATGGGGTACATTGTACTCCTACTAATTCACCAAAAAAGTGTAAAAAAAGAAGAAACCTCAGGAGGCCATTAGGCACAAGTCCTTTATTAAAAAAAGTGCCCCCCCCCCCGTTGTAATCCATCGTCAAATAACGGCACCGACGACCCGAAGAAAAAAAAGAAACAATTCCTCCCTAATGGTGATGTGATCTCAGAGGAGGTTTGGGTCTTGTGACGTCACATGATGTCAGAATGGGGCAGGGTCATCCGCTTACTTCAGTGGGTGTCCCCACCTTAGCCTTTATAAGAGCTGTCAAACAGCAAAAGACAGCAGTCGGCGGCAGCCCTTCCATCTTATTTTTTTTTCTTCAGGTAGTTGCCCCTGTGATTGACAATGGATTACAACGGGAGACACTTTTTTTTAATTTTTAATAAAGGACTTGTTGTGGGGAAGAGGCCCTTCTCTCCATCACCATAGGGGCAAGGTTCTTTGGGGGACCCCAAAGCACCCTCCCCATGTTGAGGGCATGTGGCCAGGTATGGTTATACCAGACCTAAATACTCTATCTACACTGTATACTGTATACTACACTGCCTACACGTCACTAACTAAACTGCCTCACCTCTCCATATCTCTGTTATTATACACTATATATGGCCACTGTTTAAGCGGCCTTATATAGTGTGGGGCGTGGACTTAGCCCCCTGAGCCATGATTGGCCAAAGGCAACCTGCCTTTGGCCAATCATGTCTCTAACAGCAGATTGTGCTGTGATTGGCTAAAGCATGCAGGTCATGTGCATGCTTTGGCCAATCACCGGGCGGCATTCCCCCGTGATCTACCAGTGCATTATGGGGCGCCCCGCGGCGGACGAACTCGCCGCAAGCTCCCCGTAAAATTCGCTGCTCGGTGAATGGGCGAACACCCGATGTTTGAGTCAAACTTACGTTTGACTCGAACATTGGGTCCATCCCTAGTTAGAAGGAAGCCACTAGAGGTTCTGAAGGGCATAGGGAAGTCTGGCATGGGTCCTAACTGCGTGGATGCACTGTGGTGCAGGTGGATGGCACTTCAGTGCTTGCCCTGATGGGCACTGTGACACTGATGGGCACTGTGACAATAATGGGCACTGACCTTGATGGGCACTGTGACACTGACCCTGATGGGCACTGTGACACTGATGGGTACTGTGACACTGATGGGCACTGTTTGGGAACTGTTTTGCTCATTGTATTCACTGCTGAATAAAATCAAATCACTTATGTTGCAGCACAGATCCTCTCTCTCCTCACACGCGGTCTCTGGGTGAGGAGGGAGAGTGGTCAAACAGAGACAATCTCATGTTTACATATGAGATTATCTCTCATTGGACACACCAATCACATGGTAAATGGCTACTGTGATTGTAAGATAATACAGAATGTTGTATATAGAAAATAATTCATAAAGCATAATATTCAACAAGCCAAACCTATTTTTAGTTAGGTGTTCTAAAATCATAAAATAATTTAATAATTAAGTTATTTTTGCACACCAATTGAAGACTATAAAGGCTGGCTACAAAGCAACAAAGCACACTTACAAGCACCTGACTGTAACAGAAGATATGACAACTGACAACAGAGAATAAAACAACAGATTGCTTTGGAATGTTTCCTAAAGCTGTTCTTGTATCTGTTGTATATTATACTTTTATTCTTCTGGCACAATGTCAAAAAGTAGGCTCTGGTCCTTCGTGTTTTATAAACAAAAGAAAACTTTTATTTGAGTCTGACAATATTCAGGAAGGGAATATTACTATTGGAGGAATATTCTCAGTAAGCTATTTTTTTTATGAACAGTGCATACATTTTAACTCGACTTTCTTTGCTCTTTGCATCATGTAAGCATGTACTCTTTTTATGATAATATGTAGAAAGCAGTAAGGGTGCCCCAGTAATGGTAATGCTGCATTACTTGCTGGAGCTAAAATTTGACATTGTATCTAAAACATTTTTAAATCTCATGGAGTCCAGACAGTCTTTCAAGTTTTATAACATGATGATCAGGGAAGTGTATAAACCCTCAAAACGCATTGACTAGTATTCTCTAACATTTAAAGCACTCTGTATTCTTTAGCACCCTTCTTTGCTTGGGGTTACATTGGTATATGGGAGTAGCCTCACCGAAGTAATTCAAATTAATAAGATGGTAGTTTAAAACACTGGACATTAATAATAAGATTGCCTCTTATCCATGTACACATTTTTATGATGAGACAATCTGTGTTTTTCAATTAAAGGTAGTCAACAAAAATATACAGATTAGTATATGAAGGCAAATGCATGCATGTGCAGAAACCTAAATAAACTATTTAAAAATGTTTTAGTAGTCTTGCTGCTCTAATTTTGGCTGTCAAAACCTCAAATGCAAATTTTTCACCCAGGGACACATTTCTAGAAATTGGATCTATGAAGTCACATTTTTTAGTTAATTGTCTAATATACTGAATAACATGATCTGCGAATGTTCATTGTTAAGAGTAGTATCTGAAAACAGAATAATCAAGGTGGGTCTTAGAGAAATGTTGACTTTCAATCTCATTGAGCAGAAAAAACCTTTGGCAGATGTATTTTCTCTTATGTGATTTACATTGTACATTAACCACATAGCATCTACTGATGTCCTCCTGTGATCGCACAGCCTTCACGTCCCCCTGCGGTGTGCAGGCAGCACAATTTGTGATCAGTGAGTCCTTTGGACTCAGCTCTTCACAGATCAGTGTAAAGGGCCAATCACAGTGGTCCTTTACCACATGATGAGCTGTGTCTAATGACAGCTGATCACTGAAATAAATACAAGCCAGTAATTGGCTTTTCTTTCCTCACGCTGGCTGAGAAGAGAAGATGAGAGCCGATAACCGGCTTATGTTAAAGAGACTTTGGCACTGATAATCGGGGCACTGATTATCAGTTTCCCGTTTATCAGTGCAGACCCATCAGTGCCTCCTCCTCAGTGTTACCTATCAGTGCTGCCTATCAGTGCCCATGAGTGCAGCCTATCAGTGCCCACCAGTGCCACCTTATCAGTGCCCATCAATGCCACCTATCAGTGCCCATCAATGCCGCCTCATCAGTGCCCATCAGTGCAGCCTTATAACTGCCCATCAGTGCAGCCTATTCAGCGCACATCATTGAAGGAGAAAAATTACCTGTTTGCAAACATTTTATAACAAACTATGAAAATGATTTTTTTTTTTAAATTTAGGACTTTTTCTTTAGCTTAGCAAAAAATAAAAAACCTCAGTAATTGTTAAATACCACCAAAAGAAAGCTTTATTTGTGTGAAAAAATGCTAAAAATGTAATTTGGTGAACAGTGTTGTATGACTGTGCAGTTGTCATTTAAAATGTGACAGCGCTGAAAGCTGAAAATTGGCCTGGGCAGGAAGGGGGCGAACGTGCCCTGTAGGCAAGTGGTTAATACGGTGTCTCACAAGTAGTTTGTAGTTTTCATTTTGTCCTAAATTGTTTGATACATTGTTCCTAAGAATTTCAACTATTTTTTTAAATTACTATGCCTTTGACTTACTATGACTATTTGTTACTATGACTGCTAACTAAGAATTTTTCTTCTTTTACTAGAGATACTTGAATTGTTTAGCATTTCCCAGCTGTGGAAGAGTAGGGATATTGCAGCGTGTTTTATATAATTAACAAAAAATGCAAATTAAGAAAAAATCCCTCTCCTCTGCATTTAGAGAGGTGGAATGACCCTACAGCATGGTTCAACTTTTCAATAAGCCCCCAAGCAGGACGAATACTTTTTTTTTCTTAAAGCGGAGTTCCACCCACAAAAACATATTTAGATTTTTCAAGTCCTCTAATCAGCATGAATCACATTTGGAGAGAAAAAAAATTATACTCACCCTAAGTGCCCTGTTGCTATGTGGTCCCTGTAATCTTCCACTACCTGGTCCATGGTGCTCTGCATCACTTCCTGCCTCGCCTGGGCTTCTGGGAGATGTGAGTCATCATTTCCCGGGGATTCACTGCGCATGCGCGAGATCGGGAGGTGCATGCTGGTTACCTAGCATTTATCCAGGAGGAAGGTGTGAGTGGGCTTCAGATGCCCACAATCAAAATGGGAACGCTCTGGGACATGAAATTCAGCAATGTAAGTCAAGCTTACATATTTAGACTAATCAGAATGAAATATTGCAATACTTTTATTTAACTTATTTATATAGACTGTGGGGATGCTAAGAAAAAAAAAAAGTATGTGGCCGGAACTCCGCTTTAATGGCACACTTTTTTCCTTTATTGTTGCAGTCATTTTTTATTTTGATTTATATTTAATATGCATAAAAATATAGCCACAGTGCTTGGACACATGTGGTTAGCTTCAGTGACAAGTATTCAACCTGTGCAATGCAGTTGAGGATTAATTATTATTAATTAAGTAATTATTTTCTGTTAGAACATCCTGCAGCCCAGCGAAACTTGTGCGATTTACTCCATATTCTCATATAATGTTGTTTAATGCGCATTCATACTCAATGCTTTTCTGGTTTTAGAAAAGGTATTTCCATTATAAGGAAATCCTTTGCTTACTTTAGCCTAGTTTACATCCCCTTATTTTTATAAACAACACAAAACCATCAATGACTACATTATGTTGCATATAAGAAAGTCCTATGAAGGGAAACCAGATTCTTTATTGGGGAAAACTTCATCATGAAATATAAAACATCCCTCCTCTTTAGTTTTGCAAAGTTTGGGGAAGGTCTTGAACCCCTGTCCGGTTTTTATTGTTTTCTCTTTTCCCGATAGGAAGATTTACCACTCATTTGTCAGGTTGACCACAGTCACCGAGACAGAAATTAATTAAAAATCCAACATTTTTATTATTCACCAGAACAAAAAGGTTAAAATCTTTATTGGGGACACCTGTTCCAGTGACAAGTGTCTAGAGGAGGGGGCATGCCCTCACTTTGCAGAATATTTATTTTGCTTCATCTTACATTTCAAGGAGAGGAAGTGAAGAGAAATTTTCTCACTGGGATTGAAACAGCAAAAAAATGTAAGGGTAGGGGTTCTAAACATTCCTTTCTTTTTTATTCTATTCAATATAAAAAAATTTGGTTTTACATATATATTTTAACCTTGTACTGCCCGCATATCTCATATGTGCAATGGCAAATAAAGTGGGCTCAAATGTCGCACATATGATGAAATGAAAAGAGGCTATCCCAATATAAGTGACAAAAACCTCTTTACTAATCATATACCATATACAGTATAGTGTACATAATATGATAGAATGCCCATGCAAAAACAAAACAAAACAAAATGTACTGTACATGTGTATTATAAGTTCGTAACGAATCAACGTGAATCCAATCACCGTGTTGCAGAGCAGATAAAATGTAGTCCTCAAAAAAATATTGCAGTCACCACACCAATCAGGTCAACAAGCAGCTTATTATCAATTCAGCATGTTAATCTAAAAGAAGTCATCCACACACATATGTTTGTTCTTCTCCTGGTGGGTCCCAATGTTGCTCATATATCAGATATGGAGAACAAAAAGTTCCAACAAGTTGGAGGTATATAGTGTAATACTGTTTATTTGCGCAATAAAACATATAAAATGTATGCAAATGCCCTCACATGTTTGATGCTATAAAAACACAAACAGCTCCCCCTAGTCTGTAAGATAATGCACTGCTGCTCGCAATTCACCAGAGCTGGTGTGCGTTCCACAGACCTGGAAATGATTCAAAAGTAGGAAATGACATCAACCTCTCAGCCTCTGTGTATTTTGCACATTTGTGCGGATTTAGGAAGCAAATCCAAACAGGCGCAATTATGTGACCACTGTGACCACTGTGACAGCCAATCGCAATGGTCATGTGATCGGACAGTCCTTCATGCCCCCCCCAGGGGACAAAAAAAAATCTGTGAGAAGAGATGAGAAAAATGCTAATACTGCAGAAGTAAGGTAAGAAAATGTTTTCTAGTTCTTCATTGCCGCCACTGTATACCAAGAATGAGAATAGTCTCCCTGAGTTTATTATCTTCTGTGGTGTTATTTTACACATAAAAATATATACATATTTTGGATTAGGTACCGTGTTTCCCCGAATATAAGACCTACCCCGAAAATAAGACCTATCTCAACGTTCTAGAATGGCTGAAATATAAGCCCTACCCTGAAAATAAGCCTTAGTTAAAGTCCTTGAAAAATCATGTAATCCACGCTGTAAATGGATTATATAATATCCAGTGTGTGTCTTTATGTAACATTATTGTAGAAAATACCTTATTTACAGTGCCGCTGGGCGCACGTTTGACCCTCTGTCACTCTGAGTGTTAAAGCTATCTGGCTATTACCATATAATTGAATAAACATCATATTTCTTTTATCACAGGTGCATCTGTTTGTGCTTTTTCATCATTAATCTCTTATTTTTTTCAAATACTGCTTTTTCACAGGCCTTCCCCTTTTAACTACAAATATATATTGGCTTTTAAATTTTCCATAGATGAGATAAACAAGAACCCCAATATTTTACCCAATGTGACTCTGGGATATCACATATATGATTCCTGTGATGACGTAAACAAGGCCATAGAGAGTGTCTTGAACATCCTATCTGGTGCCAAAGCCAAAATTCCAAACTACTTCTGTATGGAGCAATATAAACTGGCTGGTGTTATTGGAGATTGGTCTGCAGAAATATCTATGCACATAGCACAAGTGCTAAACCTATATGGAATCTCACAGGTGGGAAGAAATGATTGCTACAAAATAGTCCTGATATTTGATACTATTTGATAATAGTATGGAAATAAAAGGCACTTTTTTGGATTGGGTCCAGGTCACTAGAAGGGATTCGTTGTTGCCATGGAAGGTTTATGTGAAATCTTCATGAACAGATGTAAATGATCTTTTAATTAGAAATGTATTTATTTAGAGTTTGATCAATATGGATGTGTAATATGTCTCCTTATCTGTCTATGGAATTGCTCCTGGTGATGCTGAGAATGTGATGATTTTAACATAAACATGCCAGGGAGGTATCTTGATTACAGTGGATGCCAGTAGGCAACTGAGTGTCAAGTTCACTTATCTAGACAATGAGAACTAACTCTCTCTTGCCCTCCAGCTTCAGAGTACACTCTTGTTCAGACAGGCTATTGGTCAGCTTTAACATACCTGTGTAAATTCATCTCCAAGGGAATGGGCTGTTCGGTATTTAATACCTTCTCATGAAAAGCAGTTGGGTTCATTAGATTTGCTTAGATTAATTGGATAGATTCCATCAATAACAGGCTGGGGCTTTAATACAATGGTTAAGATACTACAGAGGACGCATCAGTGTAAAATTGGACAGTTTCATCAGGATAACAGGCCAAAATGTACTAGAGACAGAGGGGTTGATTTACTAAAGGCAAATAGAATGTTCATAGACTTTGTAAGCAGAGGTGTACGTACAGGGGTTGTCATTGCGACCCTGCCTCCTTCTCCAGGGAGCCGTGCAGCCCCTTCTGTATGCCTGGATAGGAAGGCAGCGGGGGTGGCGGCATGTAGAGAAACTGAACCATTCCATGAACCGGCCAATATCCGCTTCTCCTCCTCTCCCTCCTGCAGACATATCCAAGGTCTGCAGGAGGGAAATGAAGGACATGGATTCCTCTACATGCTGCTCCCACTGCCTTCCTATCCCTGTCCTGCTGCCCCCGACTCCTGGGTGCTTCTTTGCTCCCCCACAGCATTGCCAAGTTTCCTGCTCCTGCCTCCCTCCAGCTGCCCGGGGACCTGTCAGGATAAGGAGTGGGAAAGGAGCAGGTAAATGTGTAATTTACCGGATCCTTCCTTGTTGTGATGAATAGAGTCAGTGATCGGTACCGTACACTGACTCTGTTTTTTATTTTTTGTTTTTCAGTGATTCATAGTTGGGGCATGGTAAACTGTGTTTTCTATGCCTCAGTTTATGAATGAATGGGAAGCCCTGTACAGATTTATTCCTGAGGCTGCGGAGAAAAGAACTGATGAATTTGTCCTCAGTCCCTTTCTCGGTCTCAAAAGTGAGACATCAGGGGTCTGATATTTCACAAAAGCCCCCCAATGGGGGTCCTAAAAAATATGTAAAAAATAAAAAATGTAGCACTGTCCCCACAGGGCTTGGTGGGTGTTGACTTCTTAGGCCTCCGTCTGATTAATTGCAGACAGTTGCTGGAGATTTTTCATATATCCCCCCTTACTCCCATTTGCTTGGTACTCAATAAACAGTGCAGGGTATTTGTTTTCTTTTTTATATTTATTGTGGAACTTAGATGGGAGAAGGTAATAGCGGGGTACTCCAACTGAACTATTCACAGTAGATAAGGAAAACTCTCACTTGGCCTCAAAAGAGTACTTGTGGAAGCAGACACACGGCTTTTACCATACTGCCACTAATATGGAAGAATTAAGTCTTCTTGCTCTCTCTGGCAGCAGACTTCAGGACACTCTCTAGCAGGGTGCAACTACTTCAAGACACTCTCTAGCATCCTCTTGACTGACACCCATCCACTGACTCTTCTAGCTGAAGGGATGCCCCTCACAGGACAAGCCCCATGACACAGATCTGTACTCACATTAAGCATATTCAGATCCTCTCTGGTGTCTCCCTTCCAGTTAGCTCTGCAGGACCTTTGGGTTCAGCATCTCTCTCTAACTTTTAGGCCCTCAGGTTGGCTACCCAAGACCACATGGCATCTTCTACAGAGGAGGGGCACAGTCCTCCGGGACCCCGCTCTCCAGCTTAAGACCCCAAACACATGTGCCCTTGGCATTTATACAGTCACCCAGCATGCAACGAGGCACTTTCCTCTGCCAATAGCCAGGGCTGTAACAATGCCTGTGCCCTCACTTGGTTTCCTCGCACTGTCCAATATGCCTCCCTATTGGACTAGTGTGAAACATTTAGACATGCTGAGCTGCACCTGAGCACCATGAGCAGACCTCACTAAAAGATCCTGCTCTCTGGTCAGCAGAAGAAAGCCTTCTAAATTTACTTAATGGCCCTTCTGTTAGGCAGAAAGACCCAAAACCATACTCTCTTCTAGCACCTACCTAGGAGGGTGCTACATAAAAAATAAGTTTGTAAAAAAAAAGATAAAATAAAATGGTAAAAAAATTATAAAAAACAAAACAACAAAAATAAAAAAAACTACTGACACCAGTGGGGGAACAACCAGGGTCGCAAAGGTCACACTTGTGACTGGGATCTGGGATTCCGCCACTGTGAGGGTACGGCAGGAAGGTGGCCCGCTGTTAGACCATAGCAAAGGGTTTCCACAATGGGAGTAAAGGGCCCTGTGATCATTGAGAGGGGCCCCAGTCGGGAGTAAGGGGAGCCGTTCATGGTTTCTTGCACTGGGGCCCTAAAGGCTTTAGTTACATCTCTTCTTGCAAGGCAACATTTCCCAGAGCCAAGTAAGTGAGGTGAAGTTCTGCTGACTTTCATCAACCAATCATGTGCAAGTAGAAATGTTGTTTTTTTTCATAAACAAAAATTTCCTATTACACTTACCAGCTAGCCTGCAAAACAATGAACTGACACTGTCTAACAATTCACATGAAAAACAGAGAGTTCTTTTGCACACATTTGAAAATATTTGCATGAGCTGCACTGTTCACATCAATGCTCCTCTGTATACTGTGGTCCAAACTCAATAATTTTCAGACTATCCAAGTTGGAGTACATACAGCAGCAGATAGATTAGGGCAGGCTTTCCTGGAGAGAGCTTTCTTTCTTTTTTTTTTTTTTTTTTCCATGAAAATTTTATTGAAGAAAAAAAAATGTTTGAGCATACAGAGTATCACATAAAGTACAATTACTCTTTCCAGAGACAAGATCTGGGTTTACATTTAACTCATGTATAGGCACGTAATGAGCCAAAACAGTGCTTTTTTGTTTGAGACTAATATGAAGTGAGACTTACCACCTCAGGAACTTAAAGTATATTGTTTCCTGATGGTGGGTCGCTGTTTGCACCCTATACTCGACAACAGGAACTTCTGGTGTACAATCCGTCTATTGATGTGTACAAGGTTTAGAAGCTTGAGTGAGGTATGTTACACGGTGCTGGAGCTTCCTTTTGTCGCTCAGGATCTATTTTTAATTGAAATTGAAATAGGTCCGGCTTCCACCCTCTTGGAGTGGGGGGGGGGGGAGAAAGGGGGGGGTGGTCAGGGATATAGCTAGCTTTTGGGGGGGTATATATGTGGTCAGTACTGTTAGGAGAATCGAGGGAGGGGGTGATCTTCTCACCGACAACCCTCCCTCAATTTAGGTCTCCCCCTTTTGGTCAGGTAGGCCCATTGGTGTTATCCTTCTGGGGTCTATGCTGTCGGGGTGAGGTGGGTCTGATAGTCCTGGGAGTTTTTAAACGACACCCATGGCTCCCATGTTGTTGTGTATTGCGTGAGGTTGTCACAAGCGATGTAAATCAGCTCTTCCATCTCTGCTACTCTGTTTACTCTGCAGAACCATTCCTTTAAACTGGGTACATTAGCGGATCTCCAGTGCACTGGAACGCACATCCGTGCCGCATTTATCAGGTGTATGGACAACGACTTCCGATAATGTTTAATTGTTTTTTTTAGTCAAATGGAGCAAAAATTGCCCTGGTGTGAATTCTATCGGGACTGGTGATAGTTGCAATACTATTTCATAGACCTTCCTCCGGAATGGCTGGATCCCACCATATGTGAAGGAAGGTGCCTTTTGCTCGTCCACATCTCCAACAGTGATCAGGGACTGCCGGGGAGAATTTGTGTACAACATCAGGTGTTCTGTACCAGCGGGACTTCAGCTTATAACCATTCTCCTGTATCGAGACATTCTGTGACCCCTTGTGTATGAGGAAGTTAATTTTGTCCCAACTTTCTTTTGTAATTTCTGAATTCAGGGCAGATTCCCAGTAGGTACGCTCTGCTTCCGTGACCCTCAAGTGGTCTTTGAACATCTCGGTGTACAGGAGAGAGATCATATGGCTTTGTGGCTGCTCACTTGTGCAGGTTGACTCAAAAGTTGTTAGTTCTCGTGTTAGGTTTCCTTTATTGGCCAGGGCCGTGATAAAGTGCCTGATCTGCATATATGACCAGAACGGGATTTGGCCAGTGTTTGAGCATTCTGCTAGTTTTGATTGTGTCATGAAATGTCCGTCTCTGTGTACATGTTTGGCCAGAAAATCTCTATGTGGCCATTCCCCCTTAAGAAACGCAGACGAGAGGCCCGGGGTGAAGTCTGGGTTGTTTCTGATAGGGGTGAGCGCGCCTATACAGGACGAGATAGAATACGCTGAACATGCCTTGTCGAAAGCGTGGAGCGTGGGACCAATGGTTGGATGTTCCGGGATCTTCTGAACAAAAGATCTCCTTAGCATCCGGGGGGTCTTGCTCAGGTTGGTGCCTGCTATCTGTTCCTCCAGCGGTACCCAGTGTTTACGTTCGGCGTGTACATTCCAATCCACGATATGGGTCAGATGCGATGCCCAGTAGTATCGCTGGATATCAGGAAGCCCAATACCCCCCTTGGATTTTGGTAATACTAATCTGTTCCATCCTATTCGCGCCGGTTTGTTGTTCCATAGGAATGTCCTACATATGGATTTGTAACTGGTGAAGAAGGCTGGCGGGAGACGTATTGGGATGGTTTGGAGTTTATATAAGAGGCGAGGGAGTATTGACATTTTAAGGATAGATGCCCTCCCAAACCATGATATCTGGGAGTTTCCCCATTTGAGGGTATCTTGTTTAATGGTCTGCAGTTCTGTCAAGAAGTTCCTTTGGTAAAGTTCTGACAGTTGAGCTGGGAGTTGGATTCCGAGATATGGGATTGCATCACTTTTCCAACGAAATGGGAAAGTGTCTTGGCAGTGTTTTGCCAGTGTCGAGGGTAGAGAGATATTTAGCGCAAAGGATTTAGTATAGTTGAGTTTTAGATTCGATATCTTTTTAAATTGTTCAAAAGTGTGTATGAGGTTGGGAAGAGATGTTAAAGGGGCGGTGAGAAAAAGTAAGACATCGTCCGCGAAGGCCGCAATCTTATATTCCCGGTCCTGGACCCTCACGCCCTTTATGTCGGGGTTGGCTCTTATGCAGCGTAGTAGGGGTTCGAGTGTGAGGACGTATAATAGGGGAGATAGTGGACACCCCTGCCTAGTTCCGTTGCGGATGGGGAAGGCGTTTGACAGGTGGCCATTCACTTTCACTCTAGCACTGGGATTCGTGTAGAGTGACATGATAAATGTAAGCATGCGGGGTCCGAGCCCCAAAGACTTCAGGACCGCTTCCATATAATCCCAAGCCACTCTGTCAAACTCCTCCGCATCCACTGACAGAAATAAGCCCTCTTGTTTGCGTGAGGAAAGCCAGTAGTGAAGGTTTAGAGCTTTCACTGTATTGTCCCTGGCTTAATATGCAGGAGTGTGAGCTTGGGGATGATGCGACGTATTCTCGGTTGGGGCTGTATTTCCCGCACTCCCAGG
>BLSH010164317.1:102923-115033 GCA_018402905.1 Glandirana rugosa | reverse complement strand
TATATATATGTATATATATATACATATATATATATATATACATTTTTTTTTTTTTTGGTTGAACTGGATGGACTTGTGTCTTTTTTCAACCTGACTAACTATGTAACTATGTAACTATGTTTTTAGAATGATAAACTCTCCCTCAGAGCACCAACAGGAACCTCTCCCTAATGCAGTAGGAGATGGTTTTAGAATGATAAGCTCTCTCCTTCAGAGCACCAACAGGAACCTCTCCCTAGTGTTGTAATAGAATGGTTTTATAACGATAAACTCTCCCTCATAGCACCAACAGGAACCTCTCCCTAATGCAGTAGTAGATGGTTTTATAACGATAAACTCTCCCTCAGAGCACCAACAGGAACCTCTCCCTAATACAGTAGTAGATGGTTTTAGAACAATAATCTCTCTCTCAGAGCAACACCAGGAACCTCTCCCTAATGCAGTAATAGATGGTTTTATAACGATAAACTCTCCCTTAGAGCACCAACAGGAACCTCTCCCTAATGCATTAGTAGATTGTTTTAGAACACTAAACTCTCCCTCAGAGCACCAACAGGAACCTCTCCCTAATGCAATAGGAGATGGTTTTAGAACGATAAACTCTCCCTCAGAGCACCAACAGGAACCAGTCCTTAATGCAGTAGTAGATGGTTTTAGAATGATAATCCCTCCATCAGAGCACCAACAGGAACCTTTCCCTAATGCAGTAGGAGATGGTTTTAGAACGATAAACTCTCCCTCAGAGCACCAACAGGAACCTCTCCCTAATGCTGTAGTAGATGGTTTTAGAATGATAAACTCTCCCTCAGAGCACCAACAGGAACCTCTCCCTAATGCATTAGGAGATGGTTTTAGAACGATAAACTCTCCCTCAGAGCACCAACAGGTACCTCTCACTAATGCTGTAGTAGATGGTTTTAGAATGATAATCTCTCCCTCCGAGCACCAACAGGAACTTCTCCCTAATGCAGTAGGAGATAGTCTTAGAATGATAAACTCTCCCTCAGAGCACAAACAGGAACCTCTCCCTAATGCAGTAGTAGATGGTTTTAGAACGATAAACTCTCCCTCAGAGTACCAACAGGAACCTCTCCCTAATGCAGTAGGAGATGGTTTTCTAACGATAAACTCTCCCTCACAGCACGAACAGGAACCTCTCTCTAATGCAGTAGTAGATGGTTTTAGAATGATAATCTTTCCCTCAGAGCACAAACAGGAACTTCTCCCTCATGCAGTAGTAGATAGTTTTAGAATGATAAAATCTCCCTCAGAACACCAACAGGGACTTCTCCCTAATGCAGTAGGAGATGGTTTTAGAACGATAAACTCTCCCTCAGAGCACCAACAAGAACCTTTCCCTAATGCAGTAGTAGATTTTTTTTAATGATAATCTCTCCCTCAGAGCACCAACAGGAACCTCTCCCTTATTCTGTAGTAGATGGTTTTATAACGATAAACTCTCCCTCAGAGCACCAACAGGAACCTCTCCCTAATGCAATAGGAAATGGTTTTAGAATGATAAACTCTCCCTCAGCGCACCAACAGGAACCTCTCCCTAATGCTGTAATAGTTGGTTTTATAATGATAGACTCTCCCTCAGAACACCAACAGGAACCTGTCCCTTATGCAGTGGTAGATGGTTTTAGAATCATAATCTCGTGCTCATAGCACCAACAGGAACCGCTCCTTAATGCTGTAGTAGATGGTTTTATAACGATAAACTCTCCCTTAGAGCACCAACAGGAACCTCTCCCTAATGCAGTAATAGATGGTTTTATAACGATTAACTCTCCCTTAGAGCACCAACAGGAACCTCTCCCTAATGCAGTAGTAGATTGTTTTAGAACAATAAACTCTACCTCAGAGTACCAACAGGAACCTCTCCTTAATGCAGTAGGAGATGGTTTTAGAACGATAAACTCTCCCTCAGAGCACAAACAGGTACCTGCCCCTAATGCAATAGTTGATAGTTTTAGAACGATAATCTCTCCCTCAGAGCACCAACAGTAACCTCTCCCTAATGCTGTAGTAGATGGTTTTATAATGATAAACTCTCCCTCAGAGCACCAACAGGAGCCTCTCCCTAATGCAGTAGTGGATGGTTTTAGAACGATAAACTCTCCCTCAGAGCACCAACAGGAACCTGTCCCTAATACAGCAGGAGATGGTTTTAGAATGATAATCTCTCCCTCAGAGAACAAACAGGAACCTTTACCTAATGCTGTAGTAGATGGTTTTATAACAATAAACTCTCCCTCAGAGCACCAACGTACCACATTTACATACTGCTAGAGATAGAAGTTCCTGCTGGTGCTGTAAGGGACAGATTATTGTTCTAAAATCATCTCCTAGTTCTATAGGGAGAGGTTCCTGCTTTTGCTGTAAGGGACAGATTATTGTTCTTAAATCATCACATACTGCTAGAGGGAGAAGTTCCTGCTGGTGCTGTGAGGGACAGATTATTGTTCTGAAATCATCACATACTGCTAGAGGGAGAGGTTCCTGCTGGTGCTGTAAGGGACAGATTATTGTTGTAAAATCATCTCCTAGTTCTATAGGGAGAGGTTCCTGCTGGTTCTGTGAGGGACATATTATTGTTCTAAAATCATCTCCTAGTTCAATAGGGAGAGGTTCTTGCTGGTGCTGTGAGGTAAAGATTATTGTTCTAAAATCAACACATACTCCAAGAGGGAGAGGTTCCTGCTGGTGCTGTGAGGGACAGATTATTGTTTTAAAATCCTCTCCTAGTTCTATAGGGAGATGTTCCTGCTGGTGCTGGGAGGGACAGATTATTGTTCTAAAATCATCTCATACTGTTAGAGAAAGAGGTTCCTGCTGGTTCTGTGAGGGACAGATTATTGTTCTAAAATCATCTCCTAGTTCTATAGTGAGAGGTTCCTGCTGGTGCTGTGAGGGACAGATTATTGCTCTAAAATCCTCTCCTAATGCTATAGGGAGAGGTGCCCGGTGGTGTTGTGAGGGACAGATTATTGTTCTAAAATCATCACGTACTGCTAGAGTGAGTGGTTCCTGCTGGTACTGTGAGGGACAGATTATTGTTCTAAAATCATCTCCTATTGCTATAGGGAGACGTTCCTGCTGGTGCTGTGATTGATAGATTATTGTTCTAAAATCATCTCCTAGTTATATAGTGAGAGGTTCCTGCTTGATGCTGTAAGGGACAGATTATTGTTCTAAAATCATCACATACTGCTAGAGGGAGAGGTTTCTGCTGGTGCTGTCAGGTACAGATTATTGTTCTAAAATATCACATACTGCTAGAGGGAGAGGTTCCTGTTGGTGCTGTAATGCACAGATTATTGTTCTAAAATCATCTCCTAGTTCTATAGGTAGAGGTTCCTGCTGGTGCTGTGAGGGACAGATTATTGTTCTAAAATCATCTCATTGTTCTATAGGGAGAGGTTCCTGCTGGTGCTGTGAGGGACAGATTATTGTTCTAAAATCATCACATACTGCTAGAGGGAGATGTTCCTGCTGGTGCTGTGAGGGACAGATTATTTTTCTAAAATCATCACATACTGCTAGAGGGAGAGGTTCCTGCTGGTGCTGAGAGTGACAGATTATTGTTCTTAAATCATCACTAACTGCTAGAGGGAGAGGTTTCGGCTGGTGCTGTGAATGACAGCTTATTTTTCTAAAATCATTTCCTAATACTATAGGGAGAGTTTCCTGCTGGTGCTTTGAGGGATAGATTATTGTTCTAAAATCATCACATACTGCTAGAGGGAGATGTTCCTGCTGGTGCTGTGAGGGACAGATAATTGTTCTAAAATCATCTCCTAGTTCCATAGGGAGAGGTTCTTGCTGGTGCTGTGAAGGACAGTTTATTTTTTAAAATAATTTCCTACTGCTTTAGGGAGAGATGTACCTGCTGGTGCTGTAAGGACAGATTATTGTTCTAAAATCATCTCATACTGCTATAAGGAGAGGTTCCTGCAGGTGCTGTAAGGGACAGATTATTGTTCTAAAATCATCTCCTAGTTCTACAGGGAGAGGTTCCTGCTGGTGCTGTGACTGACAGATTATTGTTCTAAAATCATCACATACTGCTAGAGGGAGAGGTTCCTGTTTGTGCAGTAAAGGACAGATTATTGTTGTAAAATAATCTACTAGTTCTATAGGGAGAGGTTCCTGCTGGTGCTGTGAGGGACAGATTATTGTTCTAAAATCATCTCCTAGTTCTATAGGGAGAGGTTGCTGCTGGTGATGTAAGGGACAGATTATTGTTCTAAAATCCTCACATACTGCTAGAGGGAGAAGTTCCTGCCGTTGCTGTGAGGGAAAGATTATTGTTCTATAATCAACACATACTGCTAGAGGGAAAGGTTCCTGCTGGTGCTGTGAGGGACAGATTATTTTTCTAAAATCATCTCCTTGTGCTAAAGGGGGAGGTTCCTGCTGGTGCTGTACGGGACAGATTATTGTTCTACAATCATCTCCTAGATTTATAGTGAGAGATTCATGTTGGTGCTTTAAGGGACAGGTTGTTGTTCTTAAATAATTACATACAGCTAGAAGGAGAGGTTCCTGCTGGTGTTGTGAGGGACAGATTTTTGTTCTAAAATCATCACATACTGCTAGAGGGAGAGGTTCCTGCTGGTGCTGTAAATGATAGATTATTGTTCTAAAATCAACACATACTGCTAGAGGGAGAGGTTCCTGCTGGTGCTGTAAGGGAAAGATTATTGTTCTCAAATCATCACATACTGCTAGAGGGAGAGTTTCCTGCTGGTACTATGAGGGACAGATTATTGTTCTAAAATCATCTCCTAGTTCTATAGTGATAGGTTTCTGCTGGTGCTGTGAGGGACAGATTATTGTTCTAAAATCATCACATACTGCTAGAGGGAGGGGTTAATGCTGGTGCTGTAAGGGACAGATAATTGTTCTCAAATCATCACATACTGCTAGAGGGAGAGTTTCCTGCTGTTACTGTGAGGGACAGATTATTGTTCTAAAATCATCTCCTAGTTCTATAGGGAAAGGAACCTGCTGGTGCTGTGAGGGATAGATTATTGTTCTAAAATCATCTCCTAGTTCTATAGGGAGAGGTTCCTGCTGGTGCTGTGAGGGACAGATTATTGTTCTAAAATAATCTCCTTGTTCAATAGGGAGAGGTTCCTGCTGGTGCTGTAAGGGGCAGATTATTGTTCTAAAATCCTGACATACTTCTAGATGGATAGGTTCCTGCTGGTGCTGTGAGGGAAAGTTTATTGTTCTAAAATCAACACATACTGCTAGAGGGAGAGGTTTCTGCTGGTGCTGTGAGGGACAGATTGTTGTTCTAAAATAATCTCCTACTGCTATAGGGAGAGGTTCCTGCTTGATGCTGTAAGGGACAGATTATTGTTCTAAAATCATCACATACTGCGAGAGGGAGAGGTTTCTGTTGGTGCTGTCAGGTACAGATTATTGTTCTAAAATATCACATACTGCTAGAAGGAGAGGTTCCTGTTGGTGCTGTAATGCACAGACTATTGTTCTAAAATCATATACTGCTAGAGGGAGAGGTTCCTGCTGGTGCTGTGAGGGAAAGATTATTGTCCTAAAATCAACACATACTGCTAGAGGGAGAGGTTCCTGCTGGTGCTGTGAAGGACAGATTTTTGTACTAAAATCATCTCCTAGTTCTATAGTGAGAGGTTCCTGCTGGTGCTGTGAGGGACAGATTATTGTTCTAAAATCATCTCCTAGTGCTATAGGGAGAGGTTCCTGGTGGTGCCTTGAGGGACAGATTATTGTTCTAAAATCATCACGTACTGCTGGAGGGAGAGGTTCCTGCTGGTACTGTGAGGAACAGATTATTGTTCTAAAATCATTTCCTACTGCTATAGGGAGACGTTCCTGCTGGTGCTGTAATGGACAGATTATTGTTTTAAAATCATATCCTAGTTCTATAGGAAGAGGTTACTGCTGGTGCTGCGAGGGACAGCTTATTGTTCTAAAATCATCTCCTACTGCTATAGAGAGAGCTTCCTGCTGGTTCTGTGATTGATAGATTATTGTTCTAAAATCATCTCCTAGTTCTATAGGGAGAGGTTCCTGCTTGATGCTGTAAGGGACAGATTATTGTTCTAAAATCATCACATACTGCTAGAGGGAGAGGTTTCTGCTGGTGCTGTCAGGTACAGATTATTGTTCTAAAATATCACATACTGCTAGAGGGAGAGGTTCCTTTTGGTGCTGTAATGCACAGATTATTGTTCTAAAATCATCTCCTAGTTCTATAGGTAGAGGTTCCTGCTGGTGCTATGAGGGACAGATTATTGTTCTTAAATCATCTCGTAGTTCTATAGGGAGAGGTTCCTGCTGGTGCTGTAAGGGACAGATTATTGTTCTATAATCATCACATACTGCTAGAGGGAGAGGTTCCTGCTGGTGCTGTGAGGGAAAGATTATTGTCCTAAAATCAACACATACTGCTAGAGGGAGAGGTTCCTGCTGGTGCTGTGAGGGACAGATTTTTGTACTAAAATCATCTCCTAGTACTATAGGGAGAGATTCCTGCTAGTGCTGTGAGGGACAGATTATTGTTCTAAAATCATCTCCTAGATTTATAGTGAGAGGTTCATGTTGGTGCTTTAAGGGACAGGTTGTTGTTCTTAAATAATTACATACAGCTAGAAGGAGAGGTTCCTGCTGGTGTTGTGAGGGACAGATTATTGATCTAAAATCATCACATACTGCTAGAGGGAGAGGTTCCTGCTGGTGCTGTAAGGGAAAGATTATTGTTCTCAAATCATCACATACTGCTAGAGGGAGAGTTTCCTGCTGGTACTATGAGGGACAGATTATTGTTCTAAAATCATCTCCTAGTTCTATAGTGATAGGTTTCTGCTGGTGCTGTGAGGGACAGATTATTGTTCTAAAATCATCACATACTGCTAGAGGGAGGGGTTAATGCTGGTGCTGTAAGGGACAGATAATTGTTCTCAAATCATCACATACTGCTAGAGGGAGAGTTTCCTGCTGGTGCTGTGAGGGACAGATTATTGTTCTAAAATCATCTCCTAGTGCTATAGGGAGAGGTTCCCGGTGGTGCTGTGAGGGACAGATTATTGTTCTAAAATCATCATGTACTGCTAGAGGGAGAGGTTCCTGCTGGTACTGTGAGGGACAGATTTTTGTTCTAAAATCATTTCCTACTGCTATAGGGAGACGTTCCTGCTGGTGCTGTAATGGACAGGTTATTGTTTTAAAATCATATCCTAGTTCTATAGGAAGAGGTTACTGCTGGTGCTGTAATGGACAGATTATTGTTTTAAAATCATATCCTAGTTCTATAGGAAGAGGTTACTGCTGGTGCTGCGAGGGACAGCTTATTGTTCTAAAATCATCTTCTAGTGCTATAGAGAGAGCTTCCTGCTGGTGCTGTGATTGATAGATTATTGTTCTAAAATCATCTCCTAGCTCTATAGTGAGATGTTCCTGCTGGTGCTGTAAAGGACAGATTATTGTTCTAAAATAATCACATACTGCTAGAGGGAGAGGTTCCTGCTTGTGCTGTGAGGGACAGATTATTTTTCTAAAATCATCACATACTGCTAGAGTGAGAGGTTCCTGCTGGTGCTGAGAGTGACAGATTATTGTTTCTAAATCATCACATACTGCTAGAGGGAGAGGTTCCTGCTAGTGCTGTGAATGACAGATTATTTTTCTAAAATCATTTCCTAATACTATAGGGAGAGTTTCCTACTGGTGCTTTGAGGGACAGATTATTGTTCTAAAATCATCACATACTGCTAGAGGGAGATGTTCCTGCTGGTGCTGTGAGGGACAGATTATTGTTCTAAAATCATCTCCTAGTTCCATAGGGAGAGGTTCTTGCTGGTGCTGTGAAGGACAGTTTATTTTTTTAAATCATTTCCTACTGCTTTATGGAGAAATTTTCCTGCTGGTGCTGTAAGGACAGATTATTGTTCTAAAATCATCTCCTACTGCTATAAGGAGAGGTTCCTGCTGGTACAGTAAGGGAAAGATTATTGTTCTAAAATCATCTCCTAGTTCTATTGAGAGAGGTTCATGCTGGTGCTGTGAGGGACAGATTATTGTTCTAAAATAATCTCCTAGTTCTATAGGGAGAGGTTCCTGCTGGTGCTGTGAGGGACAGATTATTGTTCTAAAATCATCACATACTGCTAGAAGGAGAGGTTCCTGCTGGTGCTGTAAGGGACAGATTATTGTTGTAAAGTCATCTCCTAGTTCTATATGGAGAGGTTCCTGCTGGTGCTGTGAGGGACAGATTATTGTTCTAAAATCATCTCCTTGTTCTATAGGGAGAGGTTCCTGCTGGTGCTGTGAGGGACAGATTATTGTTCTAAAATCATCTCCTAGTGCTATAGGGAGAGGTTTCTGCTGGTGGTGTGAGGGACAGATTATTGTTCTAAAATCATCACATACTGCTAGAGGGAGAGGTTCCTGCTGTTGCTGTAAGGGACAGATTATTGTTCTAAAATCATCTCCTAGTTCTATAGGGAGAGGTTCCTGCTGGTGATGTGAGGGACCGATTATTGTTCTAAAATCATCACATACTGCTAGAGGGAGAGGTTCCTGCTGCTCCTGTGAGGGAAAGATTATTGTTCTAAAATCATATCATACTGCTATAGGGAGAGGTTCCTGCTGCTCCTTAGAGGGACAGATTATTGTTCTAAAATCATTTCCTACTGCTATAGGGAGAGGTTCTTGCTTCTCCTGTGAGGTACAGATTATTGTTCTAAAATCATCTCATAGTGCTATAGCGAGTGGTTCCTGCTGCTCCTTTGGGGGACAGAATATTTTTCAAAAATCATATCATTATAGTGCTTTAGGGAGAGGTTCCTAATGCTCCTGTGAGAGACATATTATTGTTCTAAAACCATCTCATAGTGCTATAGGGAGAGGTTCCTGATGCTCCTGTGAGGGACAGATTATTGTTTTAAAATAATTTTATAGTACTATAGGGAGAGGTTCCTGCTGCTCCCGTGAGAGACAGATTATTGTTCTAAAATCATCTCATAGTGCTATAGGGAGAGGTTCCTGCTGCTCCTGTGAGGGACAGATTATTTTTCTAAAACCATCTCATAGTGCTATGGGGAGAGGTTCCTGCTGCTCCTGTGAGGGACAGATTATTGTTCTAAAATCATCTCATCATAGTGCTACATGTAGAGGTTCTTGTTGCTCCTGTGAGGTACAGATTATTGTTTCTAAAATCATCTCATACTACTAGAGGGAGAGGTTCCTGCTGCTCCTGTGAGGGACAGATTATTGTTCTGAAATAATCTCATACTGCTAGAGGGAGAGGTTCCTGCTGCTCATGTGAACAATAATAGAACACTAATCTCTCCCTCACAGGAGCAGCAGGAAACTCTCCCTATAGCAATATGAGATGATTGTAGAACCATAACCTGTCCCTCACAGTAGCAGCAGGAACCTCTCCCTATAGCAGTAAGAGATGATTTTAGAACAATAATCTGTCCCTCACAGGAGCAGCAGGAACCTATCCCTCTAGCAGTAGGAGCCGATTTTAGAACAATAATCTGTCCCTCAATTGAGCAGCAGGAACCTCTCCCTATAGCACTATGATGAGATGATTTTAGAACAATAATCTGTCCCTCACAGGAGCAACAGGAACCTCTACCTGTAGCACTATGATGAGATGATTTTAGAACAATAATTTGTTCCTCCCCTTAGCATCAGGAACCTCTCCCTATTGCAATATGAGATGATTGTAGAACAATAACCTGTCCCTCACAGGAGCAGCAGGAACCTCTCCCTATAGCAGTAAGAGACGATTTTAGAACAATAATCTGTCCCTCACAGGAGCAGCAGGAACCTATCCCTTTAGCAGTATGAGACGATTTTAGAAGAATAATCTGTCCTTCACATTAGCAGCAGGGTCCTCTCCCTGTAGCACTATGATGAGATGATTTTAGGACAATAATCTGTCCTTAACAGGAGCAGCAGGAACCTCTCCCTATAGCACCATGAGATGATTTTAGAACAATAATCTGTCCCTCACAGGAGCAGCAGGAACCTCTCCCTCTAGCAGTATGACATAATTTTAGAACAATGATCTGTACCTCACAGGAGCAACAGGAACCTCTACCTGTAGCACTATGATGAGATGATTTTAGAACAATAATCTGTCCCTCAAAGGAGCAGCAGGAACCTCTCCCTATCGCACTATGAGATGATTTTAGAACAATAATCTGTCCCTCACAGGAGCAGCAGGAACCTCTCCCTATAGCACTATGATGAGATGATTTTAGAACAATAAGCTGTCCCTCATAGGAGCAGCAGGAACCTCTCTCTAGCAGTATGAGATGATTTTAGAACAATAATCTGTCCCTCACAGGAGCAGCAGGATCCTCTCCATGTAGCACTATGATGAGATGATTTTAGAACACTAATCTGTCCCTCACAACAGCAGCAGGAACCTCTCCCTATAGCACTATGAGTTGATTTTAGAACAATAATCTGTCCCTCACAGGAGCAGCAGGAACCTCTCACTATAGCAGTAAGAGATGATTTTAGAACAATAATCTGTCCCTCACAGGAGCAGCAGGAACCTATCCCTTTAGCAGTATGAGATGATTTTAGAACAATAATCTGTCCCTCACAGGAGCATCAGGAACCTCTCTCTATAGCACTATGATGAGATGATTTTAGAAAAATAATCTGTCCCTCACAGGAGCAGCAGGAACCTCTCCATGTAGCACTATGATGAGATGATTTTAGAACAATAATCTGTCCTTAACAGGAACAGCAGGAAACTCTCCCTATAGCACCATGATATGATTTTAGAACAATAATCTGCCCCTCACAGGAGCAGCAGGGACCGTTGCCTCTAGCAGTATGATATGATTTCAGAACAATAATCTGTTCCTCACAGGAGCAGCAGGGACCTCTCCCTCTAGCAGTATGAGAGGATTTTAGAACAATAATCTGTACCTCACATGAGCAACATTAACCTCTACCTGTAGCACTATGATGAGATGGTTTTAGAACAATAATTTGTCCCTCACAGGAGCAGCAGGAACCTCTCCCTATAGCACCATGATGAGATGATTTTAGAACAATAATCTGTCCTTCTTACAGAATCAAATAATCAAAAATTTAGTGCAGCGCAAACAGTCTCTGAATCTATAATGGTATGTGGCATAATGTTCTTTAAAGATGAGAGCAGTCTCAAATATCTTGTAAAGAGCAAACAGCGTATCCCAGTGATGAAAAAGTGCCAAATCCTATAAGCATGCAGGTGAGGGAACACGTGGATCCTGCCACCAAAGACACTCTCCGCCTCTCACCTCATCTACTCGACCCACATGGGTCACACAGCATGTAAAAAATCTCCCTGCAGTGAGATCGTCTGATCTTAGATGACCCAGTCAGGTACCTCCAAGGTGCGTCCAGGGGAGATGTCACAGGATTTATAAGTGGAAAGATAAAAACAAATCTAGTGCTCTCCGTATATTAAAAGGCTTATCGTTTATTTAAAGAAGCTTACTCACATTATACAGCACCTCCACTTCCTCTGCGTGAGAAGTCCACGCCTACCGGACGTAATGCGTAGGGAGTTGAAGCCACGCCAGTTGCCAGTTTGCACCGCTGCCCTTCTCTTATCGACTGTTTATTTACTTACACCAGTGGAGGTGCTGTATAATGTGAGTAAAGTTCTTTAAATAAACGATAAGCCTTTTAATATATGGAGAGCACTAGATTTGTTTTTATCTTTCCACTTATAAATCCCGTGACATCTCCCCTGGACGCACCTTGGAGGTACCTGACTGGGTCATCTAAGATCAGACGCTCTCACTGCAGGGAGATTTTTTACGTGCTGTGTGACCCATGTGGGTCGAGTAGATGAGGTGAGAGGCTGAGAGTTTCTTTGGTGGCAGGATCCACGTGTTCCCTCACCTGCATGCTTATAGGATTTGGCACTTTTTCATCACTGGGATACGCTGTTTGCTCTTTACAAGGTATTTGAGACTGCTCTCACTTTTAAAGAACATTATGCAACATACCATTATAGATTCAGAGACTGTTTGCGCTGCACTAAATTTTTGATTATTTGATTCTGTAAGAAGGTTCATGAATTGCCTTTTTTTGTG
>BLSH010164317.1:49523-66179 GCA_018402905.1 Glandirana rugosa | reverse complement strand
GCACTGATTCCCGGTTTCATTTAAAGTGATACACACATTTTGCAGAACAGTGATATGGGTACTCCCGGCTTATTTATACTTTTTTGACACAGTTTGAAGATGATTTTAGAACAGTTCTATGGCCTCTAATGTTAATTAATACTTTTCAGACCCAGTTTTAAGATGATCCCCATTCACCTCCATTTTTGCTTTTTTAGGTTTTTATTTTTTAAAAAATATTTAAAGTTATTTCCCTGTCCCCATTTCTTTGTAGGGCACTTGTCCCACCCTTACCCCCATTTCCTTCCCTTTGCAGACCTCTAGGACCTTCCTGGGCTTTTTTACAGCATTTTTAAGATTTTTCATTAAAATTACCAGAACCCCGGACCCGAACCCGGACTTTTTTTGAAAAGTCCGGGTCCGGGTCCCGGACACCCCAAAGTTCGGTACGGACCCGAACTTTACAGTCCGGGTTCGCTCAACTCTACTTATGACCAAATTGATCACAGTTAAGTAACCAATTTTTGGTCCAACTTCTCTTCTCCCTCCTTCTCCTGCGTTGGTTTTGGGTCCAAGCCAGGACTTGTAGGCCAACAATAGCAAGATTTCTCTCTCCAGACCTCAACATGGCTGGTTGATGAACAAATTGTCAGTAACAATCTGAAAGTCGCAAATCAATTGTCACCAACCTTCAACTAACATAAAATTAGATGAAGGGGTCCAAAGGGTGGCGCACGATAACGGAACTTCCTCTTTATACACTCGTAGCATATCACTACGTTCGGCTTGGTCGTACAATCGCTTAGTGCACGTCAGTACGCAAGACACAACAGCCAAAATACGATTTTGTCCGTTCGGTCGTATGACCATCGCACCACGTGTACGAGGCTTTAGTGGTAGCATTTTGGCTAGTAACTTGATATCCAAATTAAGAAGAGAGTGGTAATAGTGGGGCTAGGGTTTGCACAAATTTTCTAAAGTATGTGGCTGAGAGGCCATCTGGGCCTGGACGCTTATGCGGTTTGAGAGTTTTTATCGCTAAAAGAACTTCTTCAGAGGTAACAGGATGCTCCAAGGACTCTCGTTCAGCTTCAGAAATCTTAGGTATAGGTTTATCTTGAAAAATGTATTCTTCTTGGTACAGCGGAAAGGGAATCTTATCTTCATGTAGTTGTGACAACCGCTGGCGGAACTCAGAGAGTACTCTAACCGGGTTACTTGTGAAGATATCTTTGGCTAACTTGAGTCTAATAGGGGTGTGAACTTGTTCCGGTTGGCAAAGTCGGAGGTACAGAAAGGAGTCCGGCTTATTAGCTTTTTTATAAGTTGTATGACGGGACCTACGGATAGCTTTATCAGCAGACTCAGCTAAAAGCAAGTCCAGCTCAACTTTAGTTTATTCAAATGCAAGTCTATTGGGCTCAGTTGGGTGAGACTGAAATAGAAGGAAGTGTTGGTGATAATCTGTTTCAAGCTGTTGTAATTTCAGTTTCTTATCTCGGTTAAGCTGTGCGGATACTGAGATACAGGTGCCACGGATCACCGGTTTATGGGCTTTCCACAGAAGGACAAGTGAGATACCTGGTGTAGCATTGTGTAGGAGGTATTCCTTCAAAGCTAATTGTATGTCAAAGCAGTAAGATTTGTTTGGGAGATACATATCATTTATACACCAGGTCTAATCTCTAGATTGGGGGATCAGGGATGAACCTGTGGTAATAACAGTGCAGTGGTCGGACCATGAGATGGGGTGAATGTGGGAACCTAAAAAGAATGGAGAGGATGCTACTGGAATAAAGATATGGTCAATTTTGGAGAAAGACCTATGTGGGTAGGAATAAAAGGTATAGTTTTTCCTCAGTTGGTTACATTCCCTCCAGGTGTCAAGAAGTGCAGCTTGTTGAAGCTGTTTGCAAAACAGTACTGAAGGGGGGTGTGACTCAATGGTGTATGGAGATTTATCCAGGTGTGGGTGGATGACCTGGTTAGAGTCGCCACACAAAATCATGTGCCCTTACAGTGAGCCCTAATAACCTGTAAGAGATGGGAGAAGAAGGGATTAGGGTTATCATTAGCGGCATAGTAGGATTCAAAGGTGGTCTCAACATCCTGGAGGAGGCCCACTAGGATAATAATATAGCGGTCCTCGGGGTCTATGATCTTGGCAAGCTTATTAAATGGTATGGTGTGGTAAAATGACAGTAGAACTCCCCTGTGCTTAGTGTTGGCGGACTCAGTGAATACTTGCGGGTAGCGTGAACTGAAATATTTAGGGGTCATGTTGGTTTTAAAGTGAGTCTCTTGGAGGGCCCCCACACCTGCTTTAAAGATGTGTAAGTTCGAAAGGCCTTCACTCTTTTGTGATGTGAGTTCAGGCCCTTCACGTTTAAGGATACAATGTTTAGAGGAGCCATGTTAGGGTTGGGAAAAATTTGTCAAAGAGAAGCTCCGGGTCCATGGGAAACCAGTAACCCGGCGGTAAAATGAGAAAGCTAGAGAAGGAGTAGAAAAGAAGAGAGTTTTCCAAGGAGGAAGAGAAAGTTCTGTGAGGCATTCAATTGAAGAAGAAGTTGTTGTCGTTCAAATAATATTGCCCGACTGTGTAGTGTCCAGATGCCCAGGGCAGCCAGCTGGCCCGAGCGTGTAGGCACCAGAGGGTGGGTAGCAGTGAAAATTATCTGCAGCACCTGGAGTTAACGTAAATAATTCTTCTGTTTGTTCAAAATTGTGTAGCAATTTAGGTACCATAAACCTTAATCATTATAAACATATAAATTCTACAAATTCTCAGCTACACCATGTTAGTTGTCATATTTATGACCATGAGGGGAAGATAAAAAGGAAGGGTGGGGAAGGGAGAGGAGGGTATAGTCTGAGGGGGGAGGGTAGATGGGAAGGAGGGTAGGGGGTGAAGGTAGTGAAGGGGAGTCTAAGGGAGGGTAAAGGAGAAGGGGATATACTAAGGGATAGAATTGCGTTTCAGGTTCTAGATATTGCTAGGTAAATACGATTAGCCTAGCGAGGCACAATATATCAACTTGGGTATCGTTTTTATGGTTGAGTCCCCTAATGTAGGTGTTATCTGCTATACATGGTGTAGCAAAGCAGTATATTATAATCAGTATGGTAACAAGGGGGATAGAAAAAAAAGAACACATGGATTAATATAGATAAACTAGACCTGGGTCATTTTAACCCAGTGAGGTTAGTGAGTCAAATGCAGAGACAAAAACAGTGTTTCTTCTGCACGGCTGTTGAAGGCTAGCAAAGGAGCTTTTGCCCCTGGCCCCTGGTTACATAGGACCTATAGAAAATAACAGAAACTAAAGGGAATCATTTTTCAGGGATGCAGCCAGGGGAATCCCACAAAAAGATGAGACGTAAATTAGGCAGGTCAGCCCGGAGAGAAGGTGACCAGGACCCCAGAGCCAGATGCCATTGCCCAAAGTGGAGTGCCCTTCCGAATTGAGGACGGACCTAATGGGGTACTTTTTGGTGTTGTGTTGTATGGGTGGGTAGCCTGGCGAGGCGGTGTTCGGGGTAGTGAAGTCTCAGGTACCTGTTTAGGCGTCGTTAATTACAGAGATTCCAAGAGGCGTTGTAAGATTTCTGGAGATGTGCGGGAGTGCTGTTAACCATAATAGGTGAATTGTAGGGCGAATGGGAACCGCCATGTATACTTGAGCTGATGTTGTAGTAAGATCTGGAGCTGGGGCTTCATGGCTCGGCGTTTTGCCACAGTGAGGGGAGCCAGGTCAGAGAAAAGTTACCCATGAAACAGGAGAGCATCCTTTGTGTGGGCAGCCGATAGTAATTGTTCCTTTGTGTGGAAATAGTGGAGCTTGCCAATTATGTCACGTGGAGGGCCATCCTGCTGGCGGCCCTGTGAATTCTATCGAACTCCAGCCTTTCTATTGGTATGGAGGGTGACAGTTCCTGGAATAGAGCAGTGGTGAAGGAGTTCAGATCATTGACCGATTCTGGGATGCCAAGGATTCACAGGTTTGACCTGCGGGACTGATTCTTGGATCCTTCCAGGCGGGAGAGGAGCATTTTATTCTCCTTACGGAGCGCCTCCTGCTTACGGGCATGCTCTTGCAGAGTGAGCTCAACATCATCCACTCAGGTCTCTAGATCTGATGTACATTGGCCAGGTCTCTGATTTCTCTGGAGAGTCTATTTGTGATCTGCTCAGAGGTTGTTTTAAGCGCCTTCTGTAGCATCGTTTCCATATGTTTAAAAAATTCTTTCTGCGACACACCTGTGTAAGGCAAGGCAGGCAATCCACTGAGGGGGACATCTGTATCTGAATCATCCCCACTATCTCCGAGCCCAGAGCGGGAAGGTGACACCACCTGTTGCTGGGCTGTGGCCTTTGCCACCATCTTGTTGGAGGCACGGGCCAGAGCTTCCTTGATGGGCTTTGGCTTGTTTTTCCCACAGTGACCCGTGAGGACCATCGTGGGTGGGCTGTGGGTGCTCCAGGTGATGATCGCGGGGTTTGCGAGCGAAGGTCCATATAATGGTCCGGAGATGCTGCGAGAAGTGCCGAGCTCTAGTGGGTTGCCTCCGCCATGCTGAGCCTCGCACATGCACCCAGCACACTATTCTCAACCATCAGCCAAAGTCTTGACCTCGGGAACCCTTTCTTCAAAATTCATGATTACGAATGGCACCAGGCAAGGGTGTCCACTATCTCCACTCATTTTTGCATTAATCATGGATCTCCTAGCTCACACAATCGATACTTCCCCTTATGTGACAGGAATACAAATAGGCACCACACAGAATAAAATTGGACTGTTCGCGGTCGACGTGATCCTAATAGTCACAAACCCACTTCACGCACTCCAAGAACTTCAAAGATTGCTACATACCTTTAGCACAATCTCTTACTATAAACTTAATGAAAGTTAATCATAAATATTAGGTCTCAATATACCAGTCTCACTCAAAAAGATTAATATGGAAAGCTTCCCATTTACCTGGGTCAATACATCCATTAAATATCTAGGAATCAATATTCCCACCAATTCAGCCAAATACATTTTTAGAGAAATTGCCAGGAGAATTGACCTCTTTATCTAAATTGGAACCATCAGTAACTGGGAAGACATGTTTATTCAAAATGATTGTTCTCCCTAAATTATTGTACCTCTACCGAAGTATTCCCATCCCCATACTGCACTCCTTCTTCTCTAAAACACGCTCACTGATTCTTAATTTCATATGGAAAGGTAAGAGACATACAAGCACCACATCTATACTCATTAAACATCGAACTTCCGGTGGGCTATCACTCCCTGATGTGTATCACTATTACCTAGCCTCCATGCTAGACCAAACACGATATTGGTGGAACCCAGATCCACAAAAGATCTGGTCCATTATGGAAAGCTCCCTCTTGCCATCTAGACAATCCAGAACATATATAATAGCTTGTCTACGCCACACACAATCAAGCATGTCCCCCTACCTCTCTATTCAGTTGAGCATCCAATCATTCATACTAAACATCATCAGTCCAAGTCTCCACAACAAAATCTCCCTATCCCTATAAAATATCTAGAACTCCAAATTCCCGGTCCTCTCTTCATGGGTAAGACGTGGCATCCAAAAAACTCATCAACTAGTGGCAGAGGGACAGCTTATATCTTTTGTGGATATGCAAACAAAATACCATCTAACAAATTCTGAATATTATCGAATTATTCAAATATCACAACTGTTTAAGAAAGGTAAGGTCCCTATAACAATTTCTATGATCCAGCTGTTACGCTCAAAGGGATTGCTTTCTTTTATAAGAAAATTTGTCTTCATATAACTTTACCAAAACATCTACAATGCACAAGTGGGAATAAGACTTGGGTCAACAATACTCTGCACGCTCATGGCGATCAGCTTTACTCTGGACATATAAATCTACACTATGCGTAGACCACTGGTAACTTTACCAGAAAATAGTACATAGGTGGTATTACACCACATATATACTTTTGAAAATATCACCCAGCAGCTCTGGTAAATGCTGGAGAAAGGTTTGTTTTTTTGGGTCCGACAATTTTTTAATAAAGGACTTGTCCCTGACTGTCTCCTGTGTTTTTTTTCTTTTTTGACACTTTTAGTGAATTAGTGGGGGTACCCGATATTAATTCACATGGGGGGGTCGGGATCTGGGGACCACCTTATTAAAGGGGGCTTCCATATTCCGATAAGCCTCCCACCCGCAGACCCCCACAACCACAGCCCAGGGTTATGGGGAAGAGGCTCTTGTCCCCATCAACATGTCCTATGACGAAATGCATTAGGCGGGGCCAGCAAGCATGTTCGTCACGTCACTTCCGGGTTCACCGGCTGCGAGGCCTGGAACGCAAGCCGCGGAAAAGAGGAAGGGAGACGTCCCTTTCTCAAACATCAGCCACGCTGTTGTACATCCAAAAAACTTGCCACTGAACCTGTATTTATGGTGATGCATCTTTGAGTATGCAATAAATATATCTAAGAGGATACACACTATTGTGGATTTTCCTTCCTTTAACACCCTATGGATGGAGGAATATTCAGGGTGGAACATCTCGGGGACACAGACAGAGGAAACAGGAGATCGAGAACCTGATAGACCACTCGTGCACCGTAGAATAAATCTTAAAGGGAGGAACCCAACAGGACACCAGAAGCGTCCAGATAAGGCACCCACAGGTTTTTACCCCTGCAGGGGTGTCTGTTTCTGGTGAGTGGGGACACAGGAGGGGAGCACTGAGTGAAGTCACCTGTATTACCAGCACTAAGGAAGAAAGTCACACCATTGTATGCACGAAGTTATTTTGTACATATAAACCTGCTAGCACAAGCCTGGGATAGAAGTCTTCTATACAGTCTAGATACAGTGTTGACAATTTTTTTTAAATTTTTTTTATAATTATTCTTTAGTTTTATTTTTGTTTTGTTTTTTTTTGTTTTTCTCTGCACAATTGATGAATTTGTTTGATCTTTGTATAGCGTCACTACCAATTCAACCCCTAGGTGGTATATGTTGATTTTACACACAGTATATTTTTACATATATATATATTTATTTCACTGTATATATTTATTTTCACCAAACATATATCTTTTCACCGAATATATTTTTATGGATATCTTGGGCTTAGTATTTAATTAATTTTTATCATTATTTATAATATTTATACAAGTTCATAAAACACCGTAATTAAGTCACAATTTTTATTTACACCTAGTAGATTCCAAGGCACAGTCACTTTATCATTTATGCCAGCACTCAAACGGTGCAACCCCGCTTTATTGAGGCACAGGTCACTTTATATACAATCTTTGTATTTTCTTTGAACACCTGCATCTTTTAGTCCCCCTAGTGGTGAGAATGAGGGACTTACTCGGAGGTTAGCGCCATCTGCCCAGTGTTGGATTTTAATTATTTCTCCTTATTGGAGGATTTTGGCAGGGCAGCTTCCTCATAGACCAAATATATTTGTTTACCCCTTTCTATCCTAAGCGCGGAGATTTTAATTAATACCACAGAGATCTGCTTACCTACCGTTTAGGTTGAGCATTGCTCTTAATTGAGTATCACGCATTTTTTTGGTAACAGTCATTGTTGAGATTGTATCTGTATATTAAGCACAGAGTCACTTTTGTTTCTTATGCATATTTTGCACTTTTTCACTAAGCACATTATGAGGCACATTATGATGCACTATAGGTGATGTTATTTTTATTTATATCTATTTGTCATGTACTGAGTATCATAGTTTTCTGTATATCCCTTTGAGTAGGCAGTTATAAACTGATAGCATATGGGGGCTAGTATTTGTTGAATGGTCTTATAGTAAGCATATGGAAGCCTGTCGGGGCCAGGGGTTTTGTGAGAGGATAACTGTTTAAGCACTTGTGAGAGCTCTTCTGGGGTCACCACTTTGTTAAGAGATTTACGGGCTGACACCAAGAGTCTAGAGATATTGAGAGAGGAGCAGAATGCGTCAAATGTCTCTTGATTAAATTTATAGTTGAAGGTGAGTGAATGGCAGTTATATAGTTTATTGTAGAAGTCTCCAAAGACCTCTGTCATCTTCTGGGGGCAATGACTAGGGGTTCCATCTGTTTGAGATAGGTAATCTGGGAATGAAAGGAAGGGACAAGGTTTCAGCTTGTTTACTAGCATCCTATGAGGGTTATTGGAGTACTCGTAGAACTTTTGTTTGGACCACATAAGCGACCTGGCCACCCTATGTGTAGTGATATTGTTAAGTTGATTGCATAGGTTAGTGCCTTCTTGGAGGCGAGGAATCGCAGGGTTTAGAAGGAGAAGTTTCTCTGCAAGTCACAGTTGATAAGAACTGCAACCATTTTTGCATTAGAGTCTTTATTCATGTGCATGCCAATAGAGATACATTCATTAAGGTGCCAATGAAAGGTTTTAGTTGGCCTGTCAGGCAGGGTAATACCTAGGAAAACAGGGGCGTGGTCAGACCTTGTGAGAAAGCCTATCTCTGCAGAGACCACCTTAGTCAGGAGGGGAGTAGATATAAAGAAGTGATCTAGTCTGGAGTACAGTTTATGAACTGGGGAATAAAACGTGTATTGTTTACCTGTCGGGTGTTTAATCCGCCAGGAATCCAACAGAAGGTAGTTTCGTATATGTTTAGGAAAATAAACAGACAAAGCCTGTTCCCTAGTAAAGGTGTTAGGTCAAAAGAGGGTCCATCTGTCCTTCGTCACAGATTGTACCATGTTAAAGTCCCCTCTGACCATCATAAAGGTTTGAGCTAGTCCCTGGAGAGCTTCTAAAGCTGAATTCAAAAAAACAATCTGGCCTACATTTGGGGCATAGACATTCATGAGGGTTACAGGGGTGGTCATGTAATCACAGTAAAGGATCAAATAGCACCTGTGAGGATCCAGTTGGGATGATTTTGCTCTGACAGGGCAAGATTGTTTAATCAGGATAGCTACCCCTGCCTTGCCCGAGGAGTCAGATGCTATAAATGATGCGGGGTAATGTTTGGATGGGAACTTAAAAGATCCACCAAAACGAAAGTGGGTCTCCTGGACCATGACCACATCTGCACCAGAGTTTTTAAATTCTTTTAAAGCTATCCATCTTTTTCTGATAAAATTTAAACCTTTCACATTTAGCGACATAACTTTTAAAGTCATGTTGAAATATCTTTAACTACCTTAGTGTAGCTTTGATAAAATGGGAAGAACATTATGTTACATAACTTAAAGAAAGGCCTGAAAAAAAAAAGAAAAACAAAAAATTGAAACCTGAGACATTCAAGGTTCTCAGGATACCGGGTTGACAGACTCAGTCTAAGAGGGGGAACATGGGGATCACCTAAAACAGCCGGGAGGTCCAAATCCCCACCCTCCACTTTACAATTTATGTATATATTAAAAATAAAGTTAAACTGAACATTTAATTAACATCAGAGGTATCAGAACAACCCATGAATAAGGCATAACAAGGCAAGAAATAAGCAATGGGTTACTTTAGGTTCATTAACATAACTATAAGGTTACTGGTTACCCCAAAGGGGTCCCTGTATCCCAGATTTTTAACATGGAGTGAGCCTCTTGAGGAAAAGGAGAAAAGAGGCAAGGTTCCATATGTCAGGATTTCAGCATCAATAAAAAACAGCAATAGACTACAAGCAAAGAAATCAAACCAATCAGTCCACCAAATTCAGAAACCGGATGGCATGTTCGCAACAAACAACTTAGACATAGCTTCATATTTTGAACAATTTTACCATAATCTATATAACCTCCCACCCCCAGATATGCCCCAACACACAACGAAAGACAGATCTACGCTCATTAGAGACTTCCTCAGTCAATACTCGCCCAAACCCCTATCACAGGAGATATCCCAATCTCTTGACAACCCCATCTCCAAGGAAGAACTAACACAGGCAATTCAAAAATGAAGTCAGGGAAAAGCCCAGGCCCAGATGGCTTCATGGCCGCATACTATAAAACATTCCTAGACACGCTCACAAATCCTCTCTTATCCACGCTTAACTCCCTTGCTTCCTCATCAAAACCACACCACCATTTGCTGGAAGCGCATATTACAGTGCTGCCCAAAGATGGGAAGGACCCCTCACTAGTGTCCAACTATCGCCCCATATCCCTTCTCAATGTTGACACGAAAAAAAAATATTGGCTAACCGCCTTCTTTCACTCCTCCCGTCACTAGTATCAATGGACCAGGTTAAGCCAGGGACAACACCATCAAGGCCATTAACTTGCACTATCACCTGACAACCTCCAAACAAAAGGGCTTCTTCCTTTCACTTGACGCTGAGAAGGCATTCGACAGATTGGCCTAGGACTACATGTTTGAGACCCTCACGTGCATAGGCATCCAAGACCGCATGCTAGCTATGATCTCAACCTTGTACTCTAGCCCCTCCACTCAGGTAAGGGTCAACCGCCACCTGCTGAATGCCTTCTCTGTCAGAAATGGAATGCGACAAGGCTGCCCCTTGTCCCCGCTTCTCTACGTCCTAACGCTAGAACCTCTCCTCAACCGTCTCCATGATAACCAGAACATCAAGGGCCTTCTCATCTCTGACCATGAATATAAAATTGCAGCTTTCGCAGATGACATTCTGATGTTCCTGACGGATCCCCACATCACCTTACCCGACCTACTCCAAGACTTCTCGAACTTCCATGCCATCTCAAACCTTAAAATTAATTTTGACAAATCACATGCCCTGAATGTTTCCCTGACAACTGACGAGGTTTCCCACTGCCAAAGTAATTTCCCCTTTATATGAGAAGCAAAAGCTATCTCGTACCTGGGGATCCAATTACCTACTGACCTGTCTGATTTGTTCGCATCTAATTTTACTCCACTCTTGACATCCATAAAACATGACCTAAAATGTTGGGAGAACTCATCTCTCTCATGGTTTGGAAGGGCTGCTGTCCTCAAAATGAATGTCCTCCCAAGAATCCTTTATGTTATGCAAGCCATTCCCATACATCTACCCCCTCCCTTCTTCTCGACCTACAAAACCCTAAGTACCAACTTCCTCTGGCATAACAAACCCCCGCGCATTAAGTATGAGCACCTGACCCTCCCTAAGGCCAGAGGGGGCATTGGCTTACCAGACCTGAGAAACTAATATAGAGCGTGCCTCTTGACTAGAGTAGTGGACTGGAACGTGCATACCGCCCTCAAGCAATGGGTAGACTTAGAGAACTCCCTCTTCAACATCACCCTAGCTACAGCACCTTGGATACTCTCTCGCTCCATCCCCTCCGCTATCAAAGACCATCCTCTCATTGGTTCTACATTATGTTGCTTTCAAGACTTGAGCAATAAATGCCAACTTGCACCCATACCAGGCCCTCTAACCCCGCTCAGGTCCAACCCCAAATTCCCTCCAGGGCTTTTTACCCGATTCCTAGCAGAAAATTGGCCAGACAAGCATGTCTTAGCACGTCATTTTTTCCACAGGGACTCTCTACGAACCCGCGAAGACTTAGCCACACTAATAACAGACCTCAAATTCCCACTATGGACATACCTTCAAATCCAACACTTTCTCTCAGACCCGTGTCACAGATCTCTATGGCTTAAACAACTCACCCCCATGGAAATGTTATGCTCTGAACCCACCCCGCAAAAGCACCTAATATCCTCCATCTACATGCTACTTTTTCATCATTGCCCCTTGAAACACAGAACATGCCTTTCATGGGAAAAAGAACTCTCGCTGGACCTCTCAGAGGACCAGTGGGAACGGATATTCAACAATGTCCTTAAAGGTTCAATAAATGTATCCACCCAAGAAAATGGATATAAAGTCCTAAGTCGATGGTACAGAGTCCCTACCCTCATTCACAAATTTGCGCCAACGGCATCCAATCTGTGCTGGAGATGCAACTCGGAGCCTGGCTCGCTTGCCCATATATGATGGTCCTGCACCATGATCCACAAGTTCTGGCAGGAGGTTCACAGAATCAACTCAAAGGTGTCCACCCTAAACCTAGAATTCACACCCGCCCAATTTCTATTGCATCACAACACATTCCCCAAACACCGTTACTTCAGATCCCTGGCGATGCATATGCTTAGCGCCGCTAAGTTATGCATCCCAGTTTTATGGGGAAAGTCTAGGGCACCCTCAATTAAAGAATGGTTCCTATGAATAGATAGAATAGTTGAAATGGAAGAGCTCATTGCCATTTCCCACCACAGTATCTCCAAATACAACAATACTTGGGCTTGCTGGCTACATTTTAAGACAACCACGGAATACACCCAAGTAATAAATCCTCACAATAAATAGTCCTGTCGCACCTACACAAAAATGACCCTCTCAACTCCCACACAAGAGTTTACAGTCCACGAAGGCCACAGGGCCGAGGGGTTGGATCCCAGGGTTTGTTGGAGGCTTTCGCCCCTCCTGGACTGACTCACTCTGGTCCTTGGCCTTACAATAGCACACTTCATTGTAATCCCTGTGAGATACCGCATCATTGCTCCCCAAAAGCCCTCCCCATACCCTTCCCCCCTTCCACCACCCCATTGGGCCACTCCCCCCACAGTGTCCATGCTTGTCTCCCCATACATGGTCAACCTCCCCATACCAAAGATCCCCTTAGAGGCTACCAGCTGGTCTGCTAGCCTGAGCAACATCCCTTATCTCAACAATCCCCCACCTCTCTTCACTAGTTACCCCAGTTTCCCCCCCCCCACAGCCGCACACTACATATACCCTTAGGTGAGCAAGGATGACCCCCTGCTTCTCGCTCGAATCTCTAGCTCCAAACACCCCATCGGGTACTGCCCGGCTCAATAGGCCTTATAACCTGAGACTCGGATACTCATGCCTTGACAGGCTACTGAGGAAAGCTATACTGATGGCTATGATAACCTAACCCACCCCCCATCCTCTGGTTCGGTTTGTCTTCCGACGAGGTACTGCAGTGGGGGGTCTTCTCTGACAATGCTGGCTTATTGTTATCACAATTAATTACAGCTCAAGCCCCAAATGTAACCTCAGGGGCAACAACTTGACTTCTCAAATCTACACTGTTCACTATCTTATGCCTAACATACCTCTGTACTTGTTCTTCTTGAAAACCCAATAAAATCTTTTGAAATAAAAAACAGTAATAGAATGAGTTTGCTAATCAAGACACATGGATGAAGTGATTTGGAAGGCTTCCAGCTTTAGCAAGTCAGGGAGACTGCCTGGAGGAACGCTGACGCTGGGGAGTATTGATGGCCTTTTTAAATTTCTCTTTGGCTGGGGTCCAAATCCGAGGTGGGATAGCTTGTAGACGAGGAGTAGAATTGAGGGGAGTATATTCCTCCTCAGGTTAGCACCTCTTTGCTGTCATAGTAGTGAAAGCGAACTACAATGTCTCTCGCTCTCGCCCCCACTGGGGGTTTCGGTGCCAAAGAGCGGTGGGCTCTATCCAGTCTCCAGTCTATGTCCGCTATGTCAGGTTCCAGGAAATTGAATATGCCCAGTAAGTAGGGGTGTAAGTTTTTATCCGTCACTGTTTCAGGGACTCCCCTGATACGAAGATTTTGGTGTTTCTCTCTATATTCCAAATCCTCCTGCTGTTGCTGTATTTGAAGGACTGTGTGTTTAAGAGCAGCATTCTACTCCTCCAAGACATGAACATATTGGATGATATCATCCATTTTAGTTTCCAGAGTGTCTGTACGTTCCCCTGGTTGATCTATCTTACCCAGCAGCTCCTGATGTTTTTTCCAAAAGCTTGGGAGATAGACTGTGTAATTTGCAATAGAAGATCTTGTAGCTTTATGTCCAAGAGCTCAAGGGTTAGTACTGAGGGGTGTCAATCGGGGTGGAAGGTGGGTCTGTCAACAGTTCTGTAGTCTGAGAGGCCCTTTCCAGGAAGTCACCCAGATGGTCAGCTGGGTCGCCCTGAGTACTTGAGGCCGGGGATGATGGCCTGGTAAGGAATTTCTCACCATGAGATGTTCTCTTAAAATTGTGATCGGTCACAGTGGCCCCAGCAGATTTTGTAGCTAGAGATAAATTTAAAGGGGCTGTGGAGGGTGGGGAAGACCCCAGCGTTCAGTTAGTGGTCATTTGCCAGTTTAACACTTGTAGAGAGATCATTTTAGTAAATTTGACAGTCTGGCGGTGATGATGACCTTCTCTGAGGGACCCCTGTAGGCTATGGAAGTGATATGAGATATCAATGAAACAGGAAGGCTAAGCTGGCCGCCAGCTGTGGGCTTTCAGTGGGGTAGTTCAAGGCCTCTTATTTTGTGAGGAAATCCCACTTCAACAATCTCCACAGGGAGGGGGGATCCAGCCAATTCGGCAGCCCAGGTCCCTAGAGCTATTGAGGAGCTGGAGAAAGTCTGTACTAGTGGGGAGATGAGCGGCTGCACTAGGCCCCTGTAGGCCACGGCCGAGGCCTCAATTTAAGGAGCCCGATGGGCCACAAGTTTGCAGTGGGCAAAGCAATCTGGGGCCCAAGCCTTGGGATTATTGGTGCAGGGGTATCGATGGGACTGGAGGTGGCTTGAGGGTATCTGGGTCCCCGTGGATTTCAGCAAGGGGGATGCCTTGGGAGAAGGCCACAAGATGGCAGGGGCTAGAGTTCAATGGAGGCCCAATTGGGCCTGATCAGTGTGTGCCTGGGTGCTAAACTCACCAAAGGGACAGCTCCAACTGATGCCCCGTTGATGCTGCTTCGATCCCTGGGGTCGGGGGCACTCACTGAGGCCTGGAAGGGCTGGGTGGCTGCGGTTCATTCCCCAAGCTCCCGGAGCTCTCCGAAACACGGCCGCCAGTGGTGATGTCAGGACACGCCCCCCTGAAATGTGATTTTGTGGTTGATGAGGTTGTAGAATAGTGAGATGCCATTCAGTTGGGTCTTTTGAGCGCATAGGTAGTTCCATGCGAAAATGTGCATGGATCTTAAAAGGTGTTGGTTGCATAGCAGGCAATGAGTCATTTGTATATATTTGAAGTATTCAGAGGTGGGCAGTGAATATGTATCCTGCAATGTTGAGAATGGTTTGAGGATCCCCTGGGTGTAAAGATCATGGATGTCTGACAGCCCTCTGTAAGACCAAGAGTGCATGGATAGATCAGCTATAAGATATTGAAGTATAGAGAGGGGTAGTGACGGACAGGAGGAGGTTTCTACTGGTGTATTGTTGTCCATGAAGTATTGTAATGCTGCTATATATGCTATAATCGTGGGGGATAGATGTTTATGTATTTGGGATGGATGGTTAGTAGCCATGTTCTCAAATCATTGCTAGGAATCTGCAGTGATTCAATGTCTTTCCATGAGCTATTGCTATTTGGAGAGGTCCATGTCCTGAGCTGGGCTAGGATGGCTGCAGCATGATAATCATTGATGTCTACAAAACCTGAACTGCCTGCTTTCCAGTGCTTGGTTAGTGTGCTGCGAGAGCACCTGGCATTTTCACCTTGCCAGATGTAACGGCCTATAATGGTTTGGACTTCTTTGAAGAACGAGCTTGGGGCAGGAATGGAGAGTACCCTGAATGTGTATATCAACTGGGGGAGCTTGCACTAGAGTTGAGCGAACTTCTGGAAGTCCGGGTTCTGCTGGTTTGGCCGAACTTCGGGACAAAGTCTGGGTTCGGGTCTGGACAGAACCCGAACTTTGTCCCGGACCCCGAACCCCATTGAAATCAATGGGGATCCGAACTTTTAGGCACAAAAATGGCTGTAAAAAAGTCCTGGAAAGTCCCACAGGTCTGCAAAAGGAAGGAAATGGGGGTAAGGGTGGGACAAGTGCCCTACAACGAAATGGGGACAAGGAAATAACTAAAAGCATTTTTAAAAAAATAATTTCATAAAAACATCAAAAATGGAGGTGGATGTGGACCATCTTCAAACTGGGTCTGAAAAGTATTAATTAACAGTAGAAGCCATATCACTGTTCTAAAATCATCTTCAAACTGTGTCAAAAAAGTATAAATAAGCCGGGAGAACCCATATCACTGTTCTGCAAACATATGGAAACTGTGTGTAACACTTTAACTAAAAGCGGGAAAAACCATACTACTGTTCTGCAAACATCTGGAAACTGTGTGTAACACTTTAACTAAAACCGGGCGAACCCATATCACTGTTCTGCAAACATCGGGAAACTGTGTGTGACACTTTAACTAAAACTGGGACAAACTGTTCTGCAAACATCTGGAAACTGTGTGTAACACTTTAACTAAAACCGGGCGAACCCATATTACTGTTCTGCAAACATCTGGAAGCTGTGTGTAACACTTTAACTAAAACTGGGACAAACTGAACTAAGGTTCTGCAAACATCTGGAAACTGTGTGTAACACTTTAAATAAAACCGAGACAAACTGAACTACTGTTCTACAAACATCTGGAAACTGTGTGTAACACTTTAAATAAAACCGGGACAAACTGAACTACTGTTCTGCAAACATCGGGAAACTGTGTGTAACACTTTAAATAAAACCGGGACAAACTGAACTACTGTTCTGCAAACATCTGGAAACTGTGTGTAACACTTTAACTAAAACCGGGACAAACTGAAAATCAATTTCACAATGTGTGTCAAAGGTCTACAAACGTCTTGTCATCAAGTCAAACAGGGCCAAAATCAATTTCACAATGTGTGTCAAAGGTCTACAAACGTC
>BLSH010164317.1:0-38107 GCA_018402905.1 Glandirana rugosa | reverse complement strand
ACTCCCAGATCTTGGACCCCCTCCCCATGTCCTCCACAACCTATATCACCAACTGGGAGAAGGATTTAGAGATACAAATGGACCCAAAAGAATGGGCCGATATCTGGGCAGCTACTAAATCGTCCTCTCAGTCCATAGTAGCCGTAGAAACAAACTACAAGGTACTCATGAGATGGTACCTTGTTCCGGCTCGCATTGCCAAATTCACCCCGGCATACTCTCCTCTCTGCTTCAGAGGATGCTCTGAACCTGGTACCCATCTCCATATTTGGTGGGCATGTCCCCTAGTAAAAGCTTTCTGGGACCAAATCTTTCAAATTTTGTCACAATTGTTTGAAACTCCTCTCTGTCCAGACCCACTGACCGCCCTTTTGAACAAAAAACCTGATAATGTATCAAAGACCCAGTTCAAACTCCTTTTGCAGGTCTCAGCGGCTGCGAAGCAAACAATAGCAAAGGCGTGGAAAACTCCGTCCCTTAACATAACGGAAACCAAGAACAGGGTCACAAGAGCCATGATTCATGCTCGCGTGGAAGCTATTATATTAGATAAAACCAGACATCGAGATTAAGTTGGGGGATTTGAAAACCGAATCGCAAAGGGCCATAGAGTGGGACAAAGTAGAGGAGAGAATCGGGGAGAGAATCGGGGGTCTTATTTTATGAGGGACACCTTTCAGGAAGTCAATAGCATTGTGGGGAACTGCCTGTCTCTCTATTTTGACCCAATCCGGTGTATTCCCTCTGGTAAAGACGATTGAGAACTGTGCCAGTTGAGCCGCCTGGTAGTATTTGAATAGGTGTGGGAGTCCTAGGCCCCCTTGATTACATCTCCTATAGAGCACCTTAGCTGAGCATCTAAAGCCCTTACGGGCCCAAATGAATTTCAGAATCAGGGATTGCAGTTTTTGCAAATCGGACTTCCTAACCGGAATGGGAAGAGCCCTGAAGAAATAAAGAATCCTAGGAAGGAGGGTCATCTTGATTGCGTGTATCCTACCCAACCAAGACAGGCCCTCCTGATCCCAACTAGAGAGGTCCTGTATTAATTTCTTGAGAAGAGGGGGGTAATTAGCTTCAAATAGTTTGTTGATGTTGGCTGTCAGACTGACCCCCAAGTAAGGGATCTGGGAAGAATTCCAACTGAACTTATATTGGTCTTTTAGTCGGAGTAGAATTTGTTCTGGCAAAGATATATTTAAAGCTACTGATTTAGACCAGTTTACACAGAGACCTGAAATTTCACCAAATGTTCGGAGTAGCTGAATAACCCTGGGGGTAGACGTGAAGGGGCAGGAGATGAACAGAAGCAAGTCGTCTGCGAATAGTGCACATTTATGTGAGTACAGACCACAATCGATCCCTTGGATATCTGGGTTATCTCTGATGGAGATGACCAAAGACTCCATCACTATTGCGAAAATTAAAGGGGATAGAGGGCATCCTTGTCTAGTGCCACGAAAGATAGGGAAAGGTTCAGAATAAAAGTTATGCAATTTGACTTGGGCACTAGGACTTGAGTATAGGGCTTTTAGGGTTTGGATAAATCTAGGGCCAAAACCCCATCTCTTTAAGACTTCAAAGAGATAAGACCAATCTACCGTATCAAAGGCTTTTTGCAAGTCGACAGATAAAATATAACCCTCCCGAGCAGGGATCCCATCCCAATTTGAGTTAAGTAGCGACACAATATCCACTGCTATGGATCTGGTTGGGGCCTTGCCTGCCTGGGATAAAACCTACTTGGTCTTTATGAATATATTGCCCTATGAATTTAGTCAGTCTATTAGCTAAAACTTTAGTCATAATTTTGAGATGACTTTATCAAAGAGATGGGTCTTTAGTTGCTAACATCAGAATGATCCTTTCCAGGTTTGGGGATGACCGACACAAATGCTCTATTGGTATCACTTTGTAGGACTGTATCAGATCTTAAAGAATTGAAGAATTTTGTTAGGTAAGGAGCAATAACTGGGCCAAAGGTTTTATAGTAGCCTGTGGAGAAGCCATCTGGGCCAGGGGCCGAGCCTTTCTTAAGGTTTCTAATCACCTCCAACACCTCCACGTCATTGAAGGGCAATTCTAGAGAAGCTATGTGATCTTCCGACAATCTAGGAACGGTGATGGAATTCAAAAAGGCTTCGAGTGAAGGAGGGGGAGCCACTTGCCCCTTGTCATAAAGTTTAGTGTAGAAATTTTGAAAGATGGACATAATCCGTTTCGGGTTCTGAGTGAGAACGCCCGAATGGTCCCTGATCTTAGGAAAAGAAAAGGGGCGACACTTGGGTGACAATCTGGCAGCCAACTTGGGGCCTATGTGGTCTCTTTGCAAATACGAGTGAGCTCTGGACCATTGAATTTGTTTCTCAGCTTTGGTAGTGAGGGCGAGATTCAAGGCTACTCTTCCCGCTTCCAGTTGAGTCCACGAATGATGGGTTGGATTCTTTTTATGGGTTCTAGCAAGTTCTTGAAATTCCCTTTCCAGATTCTCTATATCTATCTTCCGTTCCCTTTTCAACCTGGCTGATAATTGGATGAGATTTCCCCTCATAACCCCTTTATGGGCTTCCCACAATATTGGGGGAGAGACTTCCCCATTGTCATTCCTAAGGAAATAGTCTTTAAGTTCCTTTTCTAACATTACACAATGTACTGCATTATTCAGGAGGGATTCGTTTAGGCGCCAATGAGGGTTCCTCAGAGAATGATCAGACAAGGGAGAGTCCTTAATGGAGGATTTAAAGACTAAGGGAGATATAGAGGCTGGGACAAAAATATGGTCTATTCTTGCCATACTCTTATGTGGAGCTGAATAGTGAGAGTAGTCCCTCACTGTAGGGTGTAATTCCCTCCAGATATCTATGAGACCTATGGAGAAAAGAAGTCTAGCGAGCTTAAGGCTATGTTTCAGGGGCCGGATTAGGCGGGGTGCTCCTGAGCCCGATTTGTCGAGCATGGGATCAAGGGCCAGATTAAAGTCCCCTCCCAATATTACATTCGCCTCGAGAAGGGGCAGGATACGATTAAATAACGCATGAAGAAATTTAGCTTGGCCGGTATTTGGAGCATAGTAGGACACAAGAGAATACATCAGACCCCCTATGGTCCCTTTCAGAAGAATAAATCTCCCCTCTGGGTCCTTAATTTCTTTCATAGGGGTAAAGGCTAGGTGCTTAGCGAAAAAGATTCCCACACCTCTTTTATTATCTAGTGCGTTTGCTAGAAAGAACTTTGGATAACTCGAATGTATATATTTGGGAACATATTGCTCTGGGAAGTGGGTTTCTTGAAGAATGAGTATGTCTAGATGATGAGAACAGGCTAAATTAAAATATTTTTTCCGTTTTACGGGAGAATTAAGGCCCTGTACATTATGCAATGCCACTCTCAGAAACGAAGGCGAATTAGCAGACATGGGAACTGTGTAAAGATCGATCCACAAACCACACTAACCAAGGACTCACCCGATCCTGAGCAGGTATAAAGAAGGACCTGCCCAACCAAGCAAATATGGAGCTGATCCGTAAGGGCCCTCTACGAAGTAGACTTTCCAGGTGTCTGAAAAGAGAAAATAGAAGCAGAAAGGTAACAATAGAATAGAACAGAAGAAATCGAAAAGAGGCAAAAGCAACAAACAGAAGGGGGAAGTGGCAAAAACTAGCCATGAATCCCCCCAAATTCCTGGGAGTGAAGGGACTAGAGGGCCCCCTCACAAGCAGGAAAAAGGACAAAAGTGTCTGCCCAAACAGCAGAACTACTTCTGACCAAGGGAGTATCATCGAGAATATCCCGGAGTCAGAGGGAGGAGCATGGCCACTCCTCTGGAGCCAAAACAAAAATTAAACTGATGGCTTACCCGGAAAATACAAAATTATTGGAGTTAGAAATATATTCAAACCCCCCCCCCCCGGAGGCTCCCGACTGGATATGTCGGGGTCACCAGGATGGACCCATAGGGACCAAGCCCGGGAGAGAGCGAGGATGTAAGCCAGCCCCAAACCGCCCAATGAGAAAGTAAAAAGGAAATCACGCTTTTAAACAATATTAGACTACCGAACGTTAGCCATCCTCAGTGAGGAGCGTTAAGATTCAAAGTTCTTTGAAAAAAATTAAGACAAAATTGGGGACCCAAAGCGAGGAGAGCTGGACATAAATCAAGGAGGATGGGAGTCCTTAGCTCTCTTCTGTTGCTGTTTCCGCCACATTGGAAGAACGGGACTCTGGGGGGAGGGTCTCTTGGAGGGACCCACATTCTTGTGTTGAGAAGCTGAAGTAGAATCCAGAGAGATGAAGTTGAGCTTGATCAGCAGCTGTTCTCCTTCTTGAAATGAGGAAAAGCTGAATTTCTTGCTTTTGTAAATAAAAGTCAGACGGAAGGGGAAGGACCACCACTATTTGATGGATGACTTATTGAGAATTTCTAGAAGAGGCTTAAGAGATCTTCTTGTCTGTATAGTAGTGGGAGATAAGTCAGCGAAGACCTGAACAGAGTGTCCTTGGATAGAATGGTTGGGGTTAGATCTAGAGGCCTTCATGACCTCCTCCTTAACTCCATAAAAGTGAGGTTTTACTACAATGTCTCTAGGTAGGCCTTCTGACCTCGGGGGCTGAAGAGCTCTTTGAGCCCTGTCTAGTTCCAGGCGGTGCTCTGGGATACCTGGGATGATTTCTTTAATAAAATCGCTCACTACCGCATGCGCATCTCTGATGGCCTCAGGGATCCCTCAGATTTGAAAGTTATAGTTATAAGTTATAGTTATAACTTAAAGTTTTCCAAATCGTCTATTTTGGAGAGAGCCGATTCCAGTTGGTCCTGAAGATCCTGGATACGTGCTGTGTTTTGATTGATTCTGGAGACTGATTGGTCCGTTTTCTGTTCTATTGCGTCTATTCTAGTTCCCAAGCCTTGAAGGTCAGCCTGGATAACAGAGGTGATTTGAGAGGCTGTTTGGGCAAGGCCTTTAGAGAACATTTTTGAAAATACCTCCATCATCATCTGAAAGTCTGAGTGAGGTATTAGGGCTTGGGGGGGAAACGGGTCCATTTGTGGGTTAACAGGACTCTGCTCTTTAAAAGGTGTTGTAATGAGTTCATCTAAAGTCCTCTCCAATAGCGAGATTGTAGAGGACGGGGAAAGGATCTGTGCCAAAGGTTGAGTACCCGGGGGAGGCCCTGGGGATGGTAATACATGGGAGCCCCCGTCTGACCCGGCTTCCATCTCCTCAATGGACCCTAGGGTAGGTTGGGGACCTTTAGACCCCTGATGGCCTTTCGGGGCGGGGGCATCAAAGCCAGGTTGACGAGAGAGGTCCCGTCTGACTGCTCCCAACTGCATGTTCCAAGGGGTTGGTGGATTATTATTAGAGGAAGGTAGAGGTGACCCCCCTTCCAGAAGATCCAAGTAAGAAGGGATGGAGTAACCTTGAAAACACGTTTGTGGCAGGATGAAAAAGTAAGCAAGATAGTGTTGTGGGGAAAGGAGAGTTCACTGCTGACATAATAAAATGTGATCCTGCAGTTTTTGTGGAAAGGAAAGTTTATGAATTTCCAAGATTCCGATTCTGTGTGATGCTGTAAGAATAGGCCTGAGCCTCAGGCACAGTTAATGTGTCCCACCCCAGTTGTTGCTCGTCCAGCCCCGTCAGTTGAGGTGTTTCTTATGTTTCTGGTGGGATACCCGGGTGCTTGGTATGCCACTAATGTCCCCCTTGGTGGTCCCCCACAGCCTCCAGAGATTCAGCTCACCCGCGGTTTAGATGCTCCACGAGCCGCTGGTTGAGTAGGCCCAAGCCACAGCCTCAATTTAGGAGGGGCGGCCAGATGCGGGGATCGTGTTGAGGTCCCAGTCTCCGCTTCGTTTTAGGATTGCTCCCAAGGCTGTCCCCCGCTCCCCTACCTCTTGAGCGGGATAGCCAAGCTCCGCTGCATGCGGTGTAGACTCTGAATGGCCGGGAAGGAACGGTGCTCCTGGCTCACACAGCCGCCATGGACGCTCCGCTCATGCGCACTGTTTTTCAAATTTTTAAGTAATAACTTTCTAAGTTCTAGTCATAGTCGATCTAACTTAGTTTTAAGGTTTGGGTATGGACATTGTTTGTTATTGTCATTAGTAATCTGAATTTCTGCAATGAGTTTCTCATCTGTTGCGCCCTTTCCCTCTTGGCCCTGGCACCTACCTTTAAAAAGATCCCGCGGCCCAAAGAGTCCCAGGATCAGAGACTGAGTTTGCGTTCATTTCAAAAAATTTGTCCAGATGTCCCTGTAGTTGGGTGACAATGTGAGTGGACTGAAGCAGTTGCGAGTTCATTTTCCATATGAAGGTCGGGTTAGATATTGGACAGTCTTCTATGGTGATGCAGATAGGAGCATGATCTGACCAGGTTGCAGTCAGGATGTTTGAAGCCGAGATTTTTTGGAGAAGCCATTGGTCTGTTAAGAAAAAGTCAATATGGGAGTAGGAATTGTGACATGCAGAAAAGAAGGTGAAATTGCGATCCTTGACGTGTTGACATCACCATACATCGTAGAGTTGGAGGTCTTTCAGTAAAGGGTTTAGACTTGGGACTTTCCTTGTTGGCAAGTTGGAGGTATCAAGTTGGGGATCTGCAATGAGATTAAAATTCCCACACCAGATAAGAGCACCCTGTCGTATTTTAGCAAGTTTTTATGCTGCTTTCTTAGAAAGTGTATCTGATGTGTGTTTAGCGCATATACTTTATAATTGTATAAAGGGAGTCATTTAGCTTGCATATGAGGATGATGTATCGCCCATTTGTGTCAAAGATGGTCGATATAGGTTGTAAGGAAACAGAGTGTTTGACAGCTAGCAGAAAAAGTATGTGGGAATTGCTTGTGAGAGAAATTTGGTTGTTGGTTTACATTAAAGTGTGTTTCTTGTGCACACAAGATGTCACATTGAGTTGATAAAGCTAGTTTCCAGAGGGAGGCCCTTTTTGCAGGGTCGTTAAGCCCCTTAGCGTTAATAGATAGCAGTTTAATACCCATATTGTGCTAGTAACAGTCAAATGAGAAGTAAGATATATCAAACTTAGTTGGTGAAGAGGTTGTTAAGTAGGTACTGTACTCACTTGGTGGTCGAGGCAGAGAGATCTTGGATTGTGGTAGTGATCAGACAAGTTAGTAGTCTGTCCATGGGATAAAAACAAGAAAAAGAAAAAAAAAAAACAGGAAAAAGACTTAGAAGCTTTTCTAAGTTCAATATGCACAACTGGTGCAATGACAGGTCGGTGAGGTGAAAAGTTTTGGTAATCGAGAGTGGATTGACATTGTGTGGGCATGACAAGTTGTGTTGTCCGTATTTACTTTTAATGTGGATGTAACTGGTTGGCTCTTTGTGGCAGTGCGAAGCTTGTAGATGAGTTGTCCCCATTTACTGGTGCGTTGCTCTGAGTGGTGGGATTTGGGATAATTTCCCATGCGTGGAGTAATCCTTCGGATAGGGATTTGACAATGTGTTTGGTGCCTTGGAAAGTGACCAGGATTTTAGCAGGATTTACCCATTGATAGGGTACGTTGTGGTTCCTCAGGGCTTTGGTAATGGTATTTATTTGTCTTCTCTTTTGTAGGGTGCGCTGAGAGGGGTCAGCAAAGATTTGTAGACGAGAGTAAGGGTCAGGGAGTGTGCCCAGAGAACGTGCCTTCTGCATGAGTTGGTTTTTGACATGAAAGAAGTGTACTCGGAGTATTACATCTCTGGGAATAGTATTAGGGAGGTGAGGAGGCTTCGGCAATCTATGAATTCTATCGATCACCAGCTCCATATTTTTGAGCTCCGGTATCATCATTTTGATCATATTGTGGACGTATGGAGCCAGATCTTAGTTTGGAATTTCCTCAGGGATACCCCTGATTTTGATATTGTTGTGACGAGACCAGTCCTCAAGATCTGCCAGCTTGTCCCTGACCCAGTCATGTTCATCCTCGTGATCGTTTTGTACATCGATTTATTTACTGTAGCTGCACAGGCATGCATTCGTGTTTCCATATGAGACAGTCTGTCACCCAGAAAGGTAACATCTTGTATGAATTGCTGCATAAATGCCAGCATGTCAGATTGCAGAGAATTTCTTAGAGACATTAACATCTCTTTAAGCATTGTGTCAATAACGGGTTGATTGTTTGTGGGGAACATCGATATTGCATCTGTATCTGCAGCATGGAGCCCTGGAACAGGGGATGCTTGGTTTATCTCTGGTGCAGTTGGGCCTGGAGAATCCAGTCACATCCTGGCTTTGGCTGGACTCCCCGAGTGCCTGGGGGGGATTGCTGTTGTCAGAGAATTCAGTGCCCACATCTATGGGATGGATTCTGTGAGAAGATGCCTCATGTAATGGTAATGTTTGTGTGAGGAGCGCCGTCCTGAAAGGCCGCAGCACCGCCGCCATCTTGGATTCTCTGGTCTGCCGGCTGAAACATGTAGGCTGTGAGCTTTTGCAGCGAGTGCTCTGCTTTTCTTTTACTTGCCATGTCATTGCTAGATACCGGGATCGCTGAGGGTTGTAGTGCTGTGTCGCTGGGTTGCGGGATGTCGCTCTATGCCGCTAATGCCCGTTCCGGTGTCTGGAGCTTCAGAGTCCTGCATCCATCTTAGGCTCCTGGTTTTGCCATTATAGACCGCAAAATTTTTGCCATAATCTGTATACTTGACTCCACACTGATATTGTCAAAGGATCTCAAATTAACTATGTCACAGGTTAACATTTCTGAAATAAGGCCATTCCCTACAATCTTTAAAAATGTGTAAAAAATGTGTTTATAAATTGGTGATGCTACACTAGGCAAAATGCAATGCCACCCATAAAATAATTTATTAAGGTGTATGAGGAATTACTGCCCATTCATTTAAGGGGTAATGCAAGTATAGGGCGCAAATATCAACAGGCATACAAGGAAATAAAACACAAGGGGCATAAATGACATGAATCAGCTGCTTACAGTATCTTAGAAACTTGTGTAGTCAAAGGTGGTAGTCCAAGGAAATAGCACCAGAGGCAGCCTTCAGAGGATGAACCAGAACCCAGGTTCATAAACAAACTGAAAGAGAGGCAATGAACAAAGAGGTGCCTCTAAGTGCAATCAACAAGGTACAATAATTTATTGAAACGGTTAAAAACACTCACAAGATCCCAGGTAAATATAGGCACAATCACAGTCCAAAGACATGGAGAAGGGGCAGGTGTAGGACGCCAATCCAGCTAGGGGAGATGATCAGCAGTGTAGCTGCAGCGTCTCTGATCGTTCACTACCGATGGATGGTAAACAGCCGGCTGAAGCGGTGTGGGAACGAGGCTGGGAGCTGCTATTCCTTCCCCTTCGCATGAAGAAGTGACGCTGGCTACCCACGTCATCGGAGCCTGCTGTCAAGGAAACGCGTTGCATCTGTGATGTCATCCACCTGAGACGATCGCTCCTGCGCTCCCAGCCTCGTTCCCACACCGCTTCAGCCGGCTGTTTACCATCCATCTGTAGTGAACGATCGGAGACGCTGCAGCTACACTGCTGATCATCTCCCCTAGCTGGATTGGCGTCCTACACCTGCCCCTTCTCCATGTCTTTGGACTGTGATTGTGCCTATATTTACCTGGGATCTTGTGAGTGTTTTTAACCGTTTCAATAAATTATTGTACCTTGTTGATTGCACTTAGAGGCGCCTCTTCATTCATTTAAGGGGGCTTTGATTAGGAGACATATATATTACCTTCCACCACCAAACACCCATTTAAGTTTTGCCTATTTAAAGTGTCAGACCAAAAACAGGTTGCTCTTAATGCATTAAATGCCAGTTAGTAGATCTCTGCATCTCAGAGTAACCTAAAGCCTAAATCTCCAGAAGCTTGCTGAGTCTCCTCACAAGCCAACTCCAGTCTCTACACTCTTGAGGTCATTGATCAGATCCCCAGTTGTATATTTAAGGATGATCCACTACTTCTACTACCAGCTATGGTTGCCAAAAGGGCAAGAAACCTGACAGATGAACTGGTAATGTCCGAATATACTAGGCCGACCCCATGTACATGGCTTACAGAACTGCCAGCCTTAAAAGGAATGTACCCCTGTGGAAAATGCCACATCTGTGGTTATGCGGAGAAAACTGCATCCTTCTCTAACGCTAAAGGAGAAAATATTTACCAGATTAACCAGTTCATCAACTGCGATACCACAAGGGTGCTGTATATTCTTGAAAGTCCATGCTATAAATGATGTATTGGAAAAAATATACGCCCCTTAAATCAAGAATAGGTGAGCATCTGTGCAGCATTGGATCACCTGACGATAAGACCCCCATTGGTGAGCACTTTGCAAGATACCACAACCGAAAACCAGCAGGACTGAAAGTGAAAGGCTTTTATGCACTTAAACTCTCAAATAGGAGAGATGAATTTGATAGAGTACTGCTCTAGAAAGAAAAGGAGTGGATCTTTAGATTGGGGACCCTTGTGCCACAGGGGTTGAACACCAAACTCAATCTGCAAGTGTTCTTAAACCCCTAGTCAGGATCCCATGTTGTTTTCATTTCCGCTTGATATGTGTTTCTGAGAATTATCTTCAGATCCCCTGTGTGACACTGACTCCCTCTGGCTTTTTCCATCTGACTAAGCCACGATTATTAGACTTTATTTCTGTTATTTATATGCAGATATTTAACAAATCAAAAAGATATACTTTTTTTTACTTTTTCAGATGAGCTATTTATGACTTTTTGACTGTTGTTTTATTCTTTGTCCACAAGATGGCAGCACTAGCCATGTGATCAGTCATTAATATTCAGTCTGCATTGATATTCTACCTGCCGTCCACAAGATGGCAGCACCAGTTATGGACTGTTTATAGTGCAATCACTGATACCCTCTTTCAGAGGACAGCCTAATGAGGTTATGACCGGAAGTGACATCACCGGAAGTACCGGGTTAGGGGTCACCAGGCAAATTCTCATAAAAAGACTGAAATTCAGCTAGGCATCTAGTCCTGATGAAACCTAGAACTTGTAGGTGAAATGCGTCGGCTATTTGTGCATGCGTTTGCCCGCTGTCATCTGGCAGTCGGGGCTCAACTTACATCTAAAGCCCCCTAGTCACCAGCTGCGAACCAAAAGTGAACCACGGAAACAGGAAGTGGATGGCTGCTCATCCCCAGGCAAGGTTCTTCTGCCCAGTCACTTCCATCCCTCGACCCTTGGTCACCAAGAGCACCTCCTCATGGATTCAGCAAGCTGGAAACTCCAGATATGAAGCACCAACTCAGGACTTCCCATATATGAGTGCCTATGCTCTCTTGAGACTGTTTTACTTCATATGGTGATAAGGAGTAGACATGACTCTGGGCTGAAGTGTGCCCTTTCAGCACCTATTACCCCTATGTTCCCTGTCTTTCTCCCTATGAAACTGCATAGTGGGGGTACAATTGCATAAGTGTTTGCAGTATCTGTTTTCAATTGGATTCCCCCACTGTGTACCTGCATACTTTCTTGAAGGGAGAAACGATCAGACTACATGAGGCTTTTGTGAGAGTTTGATGTTAATCCTGCAGTTCAAGATTCACTCTGCATACTTGCTTTCAAAACTAAGGGACACATGTACTGTATGCCTGCATGGATCTGGTTGTAACCTAGTACAGCATATATTTTGCATTTGACTCCAGTTGTGATGCTTTCTGTCAGTGTTACGGTGACTCTGATTGTAGACACATAGGGTAACTGGAGGTCCTATATATACATACTGACACTTATATTTGAGGTGGCGTATGTCAAGGTTTCCCAGATTACCCTCGGTCTTCATTAACCCTCTGAATGCCTTCTCTGCTGCTTTGTCCCAAATGTACTGTTTGGTGTATTATCTACTGTACACTCAATCTGATGGGACAGCCTGTTATTAGTAGTTGGGATACTCCTGGTCTGTGCTTTCCAGTCTTATTGGTTTTGTTTTGAACCAAATACACATAGTCCCACCAGCACTAAGGGGGTGGTCCTGTCGGGTGGCAATCAAATGTACATATCAGGGATTGGCACATTGGAATAATAGTGAGATTGGATGTCCCTTTTGGAGCATAACACTTTTTTGAGTGGATGCCATCAGGGTTTCCCAAGACTCCCTCAAGGGTCCTTAGCATCATTTACTCACCTGCACTTCTGCATTGAGGTTTTATGATTGACATGCTGTACACCACTGGCTGTGTGTATATTATTGAGCTCTCGAGCTAACATTTTTTAATTTACAACGTTGTTATTTTATGTCAAGTGTCCTGTGTTGTTGCATTGTATTTATGTTTGATGACCTCATTACCTACTGTATCTTTGATTTTGTTCCAATAAAGCATTTTTTAGATTAATAACCGCAGGTATCTCCCTCTCCAGTGTATGTTTTTCAGTCCATTATATCTGATACTAAGCTGACCAGTCCCTGGTATAGGTCAGCCAATATCTGCCTTTTTATCCTTTTTGTCTCTTGTTAGTATACCAGTGACAACTACCTCTACACCACTTACTAAGGTCCATCTTATTGAAAAGCAATATTCTATGATTTGGCAGTTCCACCTACACTTATAGGGTTAATATGTAATGGATTACATGGGAATAATTGTAATTTTAACCATACACTTGTAAAAATGTATTTTTGCACAAAAAGTAACCTATGCCCAGATGATTTGGGTTTAGGACAGTATTATCAACATCATAAATAAGATCTTGCACACTTTTTCTAGAACACAAGTATTGCTAGATACTGAAGGCTAGTCATATCATTGTTTCTGTGTTAATGACAATCATCAATTAATATTAGAGTAAATATCTATTTGCAACTTTCTTTCAACCTGATATGTTTGTGCATCATCTACTCACACAGACACAATGGTACTGGGCTATGTATACAAATCATCAATGTCAAAGTTTGGAGCGGGGTAAGGTTCCAAAGTTGCATTATGGTCAAAGCTAGCTAACCAACATAGATACACACAACCACTACCATAAATGAAGTAAGTGTGCTAGTGTTTGGGAAAAGAAAGGATATCTGAGTTCAAGACATTGAAGAGCTGACACTAGAGGAGGAATGTAAAGTAAGTGTTTTTTGGTTGAACTGGATGGACTTGTGTCTTTTTTCAACCTGACTAACTATGTAAGTAAACATGAGGACACAGGGAAGACCGAAGAAAGCAAGCAGAGCTGTAGAAGAGCTCTCAGCCAATGCATTCACAGAATAAGTGCAGGTCATTTCACGTTCAGTTACAGTATGTCCTATAAGACTGACCATGCCACAAACACTCACCCAATCGAATGAGACCACTACTGGCTATGATACAGCATTCATAATTGTAACCACTGTGGAAACAACCTCATTATACAGGCAAGATGCTCTGTTTTTGAGCTAAACATTTAAGAAAGAGGGATTGTTGGTTTGTGAAATCCTAAAACCAAAAACATGTTGTTCAGGAACTACTACAATATTTGACACTTTATATATATAATATATACACACAGTGCTCAGCATAAATGTGTACAACCCTTTTGAAAAGTAAGATTTCAATTAACATCTCAATGAACACAAAATTTTCACAAAATCTCACAAAACTGAGTTTAATAGAACATTTGTTTAGCTCATTACATGAAAGTAAGGTTAATATCATAACTTAGATTAAAAAATCTTCAGTTTTATTCAAATTAGTTGATGTAAAAATGAATACCCCCCACAACAACAACTACTACATCTAGTATTTTGTATGACCTCCATGATTTGTAAGGACTAGTGTTGAGTGCATGGTTCAGGCCAAGCAACATTTCATCCTGAACATCGCCCGTTCGGGTGTTCACCGAGCACCTAAATTTCCTGTGTGTGTTCAGCGGGATGTTTGCCCACCAAACACACAGTCAATATGTTATTAAGAAGCTGCTGCATCCTTAATAACAAATGAGTCATTAGCTGTCAGTGGCCTTCCCCACTGACAGCTGGAAAAAAAAAACATTTTGCCAGCAATGCAAAATAAGAAAAAAATTGTGAAATCCATACCAGGCCCGCTGTGCATGCAGCCTGGCAGGCCAGGAAAGGTTGGGTGGGCCCACCCATGTGAATAAGTATGGGGTACATTGTACCCCTACCCATTCACCAAAAAAAGTGTAAAAAAAAACCCCAGCAGACAGGTTTTTGACAATTCCTTTACAAAAAATTAAAAAAAAAAACCAAAATAAAAAACAATGTCCCTGATGTAGATTCACCACCCATCACCACCACTGAACCCAAAAAAATAAAAATGCTCCGTTGTCGTCAATAAGGGCTGACTGCCTACTATAGCCTCTGCCATTTGACAGTTCTTATATAGGTAAGGGGCAGAGCCACATGACATCACCAGGTGGCACCACTCAGTTGTGACATCACCGACCCAGCATGCACTGGTCGGTGATGTCACAAGGGGGGACCACCAGGTGAAGTTACTAGATGGCTCTTACCTAAATAGGAATCTTCAAACCGCGAAGCCTGCAGTAGGCGATCAGCCTTCATTGATGGCAGAGCAGTTTTTGGGGGGTTTTTTGGGTCCACAGTGGTGGCAGGCGCACAAGGGACATTGTTTTTTTACTAAAGGAATGGTCCAAAACCTGTCTACTTTTCTTTTTTTTGCATTGCTTGGTGTGGACAATGGCGTTCAGTTGCGAAAGTACATTTAAATGCATTTTTTTCTTTAGAAATGTAATCTTTGCTGCAGCATGTTCTATATTTACTATATTTACCAGCCACTATATGTAAAGAAATGTTTCATTTTTATTGTTTCACTTTAAGCATCATTAAAATCACTCCTTTAAACACAATCATTTAAAAAAAAGATTTGCATTGATACATGTCCCCAGGGCAGTACCCAGCCCACCACACCCATTTTATAGCCAATAACTTGCATACAGTATAAGCCTTCAAAATGGGGACTTTTGATTTTTCAAGTTTGGGTCCCATAGACTTCAATGGGGTTCGGTGTTTGGGTCTGAACTTTTTTGCAATGTTGGGTTGTTCTGGTGCGAACCGATTCAGGGGGGGTTGCTTGGTCCATCTCTAATAAGGACATCACCAAGTCTTCTAGGCATGGAATGAACAAGTTAGTGATATATTGCAGCATCTTTTTCCATTCAAGAACAACCTCTATTAGAGCCTGGATGCTGGATGAAGAGTGATGCTCAAGTTGTCTCTTTGGAATTCCCCATAAGAGTTCAATTGGGTTCAGATCAGAAAACATACTTGGCCGCTGAATCACTTTTACCCTGTTTTTCTTCAGGAATGCAACAGTGGCCTTAGATGTGTGCTTTAGATCATTGTCAAGTTGGAAAAGTGCACAATGACCAAGGGCACAGAGAGATGGTAGCATCTCTTTCAATATAGAGCAGTACATCTGTAAATTCATGATACCATCAATGAAATGCCGCTGTCAAACACCAGCAGCACTTATGCAGCCCCAAAGAAGGACACTGCCACCACCATGTTTCACTGTAGGCACCATGAATTTTTCTTTGTACTCCTCTCCTTTGCAAAGCCATAAGTTTAAAGCCATTTGTTCCAAAAACAGTTATCTTGGTCTCATCACTCCAGAGTACAGAGTCCCAGTACTCTTCTTCTTTTTCGGCATGGGTCCTGGCAAATTCTAGAGGGCCTTTTTTGTGCATGGCCTTTAGGAGATTCTTCCTTCGTGAATGACACCCATGCATACCATTTCTCTGCAGTGTAAGCCAGTTTGGCTTTTTAATTCCTCTGTTTAATGAATAATTAGACTCAACTGTAGTTGAATTGTTGTTAATTAGGATTTTGTTGTCTAAAGTTTAGCTTTGCTCCTAAGACTTTCATTGAGATGTATTCATTTTTGCAACATGGTCTTGAATGAATTTGTTAGGAAAAATACTTTTGTGTGTGTGCAAACTAACACATCTTGGTTGCAATCAATGGCCCACATTTGTGGAAGTATTTTGCAGTATAGTGTCCCATAGAAAATGTTTGATTCTGAAAGGAAAGTAAAGGTTTTCTGACAAATCTGTTGGGGTGTACTCATTTATGCTGAGCACTGTATAGTAGGTCCCCTACTTATGAATGTGTTCCGTTCCAGAAGCACGTTCATAATTCTACTTTGTAAGTCCAACAAAGTGAGGTTTATAATGCCTTTCACACAAATAATGCATAAAAAACAAATACAACAAATACTGTAGAGAAAATGTTTTTAATCCTACAGTACAGTACCTCGAAATGTAAAGTAGTACAGTATAAAAGCTGGCATGGAGTGAACAGGGAAGAAGAGTGACTGACTGAAGGAGGGAGGGGAGGTGGGAGATGGTGGAGCTGAAGGATCATCAGCAATAGGAGATGGAGGGCAAGATGCAGTTGCACTCATGCCTGATGTTGATGGCACAGGTTATGGTTCCTTGTTGGATTCAAATCTATCTACTCTCTTGAAAAAATGATCCAGTGATGTCTAGGTAGTAGCTCTTTTTTTTCTCATCATAGATGACACAGTAACACTGGATGGCATTCTGAACTGCTGCTGTAGCACAGCAAGGAGTTTAATGAAGTCACTCTCTTGCAAATCTAGCTCCAACTTCTCACTGTCTCACTGAGGGTCACTAAGTTTCCAAAGACTTTTTCACCCTTCTCAAATCCATGAACATCATGAACAAACTGTGAGCAAAGGTTCTTCCAAATACCATTCATAGTGACGGGCATAACCTCACATCAAGCAAAGTCAATGATTTTTATGGCCTTGTAGATGTTATAGTCCTTCCAAAATTGTCACAATGTTGTTTCTGATTCAATAATCACCTTTACTGCCTGACAAAAAGTGTGATGTAAATAATATTTCTTAAAAGTTGCAATAACTCCCTGGTCCATAGGTTGGATTAGTGCCATAGTATTTGGTGACAGATGCACTACTTTGAGGTTGGGATAAAAGTCATCCATGAGAGGGGGGAGGCCCGGAGCATTGTCAGGCAGCAAAATAATGTTGAATGGGACATCTTTCTCCAGGCAATATTTCTCTATCTCTGGGATAAAGTGGTAGAAAAAACAGTCTTGGAAAAGGGCCTGTGTAACCTTTGGAGTTACTCTTCCACACAACAGGAAGAGAACCTTTGGCTATAGTTTTAAGGGCTCTTGGGTTTTCTGCATTGTAAATTGTAGTATCTCACAAAAGTGGGTACACCCCTAACATTTTTGTAAATATTTTATTCTATCTATTCTATTCTATATTTTATTCTATATTTTCATGTGACAATACTGACGAAATTACACTTTGCTACAATATAAAGTAGTGAGTGTACAGCTTGTACAACAGTGTAAATTTGCTGTCCCCTCAAAATAACTCAACACACAGCCATTAATGTCTAAAACGCTGGCAACAAAAGTGAGTATACCCCTAAGTAAAAATGTCCAAATTGAACCCAAAGTGTCAATATTTTGTGTGGCCACCAACCCTCTTGGGCATGGAGTTCACCAGAGCTTCACAGGTTGCCACTGGAGTCCTCTTCCACTCCTCCATGATGACATCACGGAGCTGGTGGATGTTAGAGACCTTGCACTCCTCCACCTACTATTTGTACTATTTTGCACTCCTCACCTGATTGCTGCCATATACGCTTGACACCATCTGAACCAAATACATTTATATTGGTCTCATTAGACCACAGGACATGGCTCCAGCAATCCTTAGTCTGTTTGTTTTCAGCAAACTCTTTGCAAGCTTTCTTGTGCATCATTTTTGAAGAGACTTCCTTCTGGGATGACAGCCATGCAGACCAATTTGATTTGGTGTGTTGTATGGTTTGAGAACTGACAGGCTGACCCCCCACCCCTTCAGCCTCTGCAGCAATGCTGGCAGCACTCACACGTCTATTTCTCAAAGACAACCTCTGGATATGATGATGAGCATGTGCACTCAACTTCTTTTGTTGACCATGACAAGGCCTGTTCTGAACTGCTGTATGTTCTTGGCCACTGTGCTGCAGCTCATTTTTAGGGTCTTGGCAATCTTCTTATAGCCTAGGCCATCTTTATGTAGGGCAACAATTCTTTTTTTCAGATCCTTAGAGAATTCTTTGCCATGAGGTGCCATGTTGAACTTCCAGTGACCAGTATGAGAGATTGAGAGCAATGACACCAAATTTAACACACCTTCTCCTCATTCACACCTGAGACCTTGTAACACTAATGAGTGACATTGCACTGGGGAGCGAAAATGGCTAATTGGGCCCAATTTTGACATTTTCACTTGGGGGTGTACTCACTTTTGTTGCCAGCAGTTTAGACATTAATCGCTGTGTGTTGAGTTATTTTGAGGGGACAGCAAATTTACACTGTTATACAAGCTGTACACTCACTACTTTATATTGTAGCAATGTGTCATTTCTTCAGTGTTGTCACATGAAAAGCTATAATAAAATATTTACAAAAATTTTAGGGATGTACTCACTTTTATGAGATACTGTAAGTGAGGCTTCAGTTTCATATTGCCGGAAGCATTGCCACCAAACAACAGAGTTAGCCTGTCCTTTTCAGCTTTGTAGTCGAGCATTCTCTTTTCCTCCTTACTGATGTAACTTCATTCTGGCATCCTTTTCCAGTACAGTTCTGTCTCATCTACATTAAAAACCTGCTCAAGTAAATAAGCGCCTTTATCAATAATTTCTCAAAGTGTTGCAGGAAATACCCAGGCAGCTATAGTATCTGCACTCGTTGCCTTACCACTTACTTTTACATTATGAAGATTGGCTCTAGCCTTGAACCTATGAAATCAACCATGGCTGGCATTAAAAGATGCACCTTCTGATTCTTTACCATGTTTTTTCCTCAAGTCTTCATACAGGTTCTTAGCTTTTTCTTGAACCAGCATTAGGCTAAGAAGGATTTGACACTAATGTTAATCCTGAATCCACACACTGAGAAGTTTTTCCATTTGGTCTATCACTTTTCCATGCTTTTTTGATATTATTGTTGACACAGCAGACTTCAAATGTTTTTTACATTTGTTTCCATTGTTATTGCTTGGCACTTCTTAGCAGTCCCTGCTACATCACCAATGCTTTTATGCTTGCTTCCAGACATCCTGGGCTTGAAATCCACACAGTAAAGTACTACTGTACACTATAGTACTGTACTGTATAGTAAAGTACACAGAAGCATGACTGTTTGCGACAGAGGGTGCACGCATGTGACAATGTCCGGCAGACATGTGAGCTAATTCCATGAGTTGACATGCAAACTAATGTTTTGCATCTTTGAAAGTTCACAACTTGAAGGTTCGTAAGTAGGGGTCTTACTGTATACAGATCTTTTTCTACCAAGATTATGGAGATGTTTACCTATAAGCAAGGGAAAGCTCACATTATCACTTAATTGCAGGTTGCCAATCAAAATCAATCTTGCTAGTCTTTTCATACAGGTAAATTCTAAAGAAAACAACAGCAGTAGATATTTTATGTAAGTCTATAATCCTAATTTATTTTTAATACTGCCATAGCTATTTCCCTTAAGGAGACATAAAGTATTCTGTTTCAGTAAGCATAGGTAACTAATGTGTGTGTTTACACTGCTTGTTATTTTAATTAGGATAACATGCATATAGTTTGTTTTCTAGAACAGCAAGAAAGCTTGTTGTGAGTTTTTTGTGCTAATTCCCACAGTGCAGCCTTTGCACAGTATATTGTCACATAATGAGACAAGATAATTATAGCTTTGCAGGGGCATGAACACCCTGTGTGCACATCAAAACCAGTTATTAAGAGTCTTGTAATTGGTTGTCAGATCCATTGGACTTTAAAATTATGAGATCAATCGCCAACTTTCCTGGATTCTTTCAGGACATGACTTAGTACACAATACTTTCTTTATAGTTACGTAGAGCAATTGTGTTTTCACCTTTTGCATTTCTTTGCCTGTCTTCAGCTAATTATAGAAATTAGAGCATTACTATAAATTTAAATTCTTAGTGTAAGATTAGTTTTGGTTCCTGTCTAAAGCTATCGTAACAGTTTGTAGTAGTTCCTGACAAAATGCAAGCAAGATAAAATGTGACAAGTAAGGAAAGAGAATACTTTAGGGAACTCTTAAGTGATGTGTACATTGATATTTACATGGCTTGTATTGCAGTGCATTTATCTTATAGTGTTTCTACGATTTTATAAAATTAGTATGTAAATCAATACAGATTGTACATGACAACACAAACTGTCAAATGAGTTTAATCATGGATATATTTAATTGTATATAGTTTTACTATTTGCTCATAGTAGGATTTTTTGTCTGCTTTTGGGGTTTTTGTGCTAATGATTTGTTCTATCTGTTCAATAAGTGCAAAACAAAAAAACTTGTTGATCCTGGCAGAAACTCAGTGCTGTTATGTGTTGTGTGCACTCCACAGAGATGTAGAGAAGTGTTTCTAGGGTACAAAAAAACAGGTAATCCATGGTCACCTTAAAAGCAGCCCCAGGCCAGGTAAACAACACTCAGTAGGACACCAAAAAAGACCTGCAACACCAATAAATTTATCACACCTTCTACTGAATTCCCTTAACTAAACCATATAAATATAGCTAGCATTTGAAAAAGACTTTAGTTGGTATGAAAAAAAGATATTTGGATCAGATCTGGAATTTCATAGATATGATGGTATACTAAAATGAAAATATTTTTTATTTTGCTATTTTTGTACCCAAAAAAATAAACACTTGAAAAAAGTTGAAAATTGTTCTTACAAATACATAGATCAGGTTGTTATAATAACATAGACACACTGGGGCGGAGCTTGGCCGCGCTCTGAGATGGCAGCTTGACTCCTTCTCTCCACCGCACAGGGGAATTTACAGCTGATACTAGAGCACCACAGGCCAGCTAACAGCACCGCCGAGTACCCTACATCCTCCCGCACACATCTCCCACAAGAAGAACAACCCGCCGGGTCCCAGAAAGCTGACGGAATTCTTCAGTGGCTCCCAGCCTCAGGAATCCCAAGATGGTCCCGGCTCCAGAAAGCACATAGAATCACGAGCCTCACAGCGTGCCTCCACAAAGCCTGCACTGGACCCTATGGACTGCCCAGCTCCCAGGCAAGATCACATCAGGAAAGCTCAAAACGAGCAGCCCCCTCTCCCTTCGCTTTTCCAACTCATGCGGCTCCGTTAAGCAAAAAGCATTTCGCTTTTCTTCACACTGATAACACAGATGAGGACAGCTCTGAGGATGAGCAGGCCACATTCCTGGCTAATCTCTCTACCACAGATAACCCAGTGTCAGAGAACACACTGAAGCAAATGCTGCTCTCCCTTCAAATAGATTTAAGAGAGATTTAAACAAATCTATGTCCAGCATGCAGCATCAGATCGATAATTTAGGCAATCGTACTGACACTATGGATAAACATCTCACGGATTATACTACTGCATATAATAAGCTTGTGGATGCTCATCAATTCCAAACTGAGGTACTTAAATGAATGAATGCCAAACTTGCCAATTTAGAGGATCGTTCCAGAAGGAACAATCTTAAAATAAGGGACATCCCTGAGTTTATCCACTTTACAGATCTATTCCCATACCTGCAGCAGCTATTCAAATATCTCGTTCTGTAACTTTCCCCTTTAGAGCTCACAATTGATAGGGCTCACAGAATTCATAAGCCTTTTCACATCCCAACTGAAAAACCGCAAGACGTTCTCGCTCGCCTCCATTTTTTTCAATCCAAAGAGTGTATTCTCCTGGCTACAAAAAAATCTCTCCCCACTGCCTGAGCCATATACTACCCTGTCATTATACTCCGACATCTCTCCAGCAACCGCTCAAAGATGGAGATAATTTGCACCCATTACCTCCACCCTCCGGGAACACAATATCCCATATACTTGGGGCTTCCTGTTCAAGCTGTTTGTTACATTTCAAGGCAAATCTACTACTATACACCACCTTAAACATGGCCTTAAACAGCTTTACAACTGGGGCCTTTCTCCTCCACCTGGAAACCCATCCATGAATCGGTCTGCTCCACCCCGCATCTCTGAAACTTGGAAAACTGTCAACAACACATAGTCCCTGATTTACTATAACTCCCAAATCTACTCCAGCAGTGCCTTGAAATAAGTCCCAATTAAAGGCAATTAAGACTTCAACTCTCACAAACTGGGAGGAAATCTACATACATCAGAGCTCTATTTGCCTGGGAAGATGCCTCTCAGATCACATGTTCTGCACACTGGATGTCAACTGGGTTTGAACTTGTGACTTTAAAATTCCTCCATTAAATGCTTTTATGCAAGTTCATTGCCATAAAAACAACATTACCACCCTCTCTCTCTAATTTTAACAGCCTTAGCCCTAGGGGACATGTATCAATAGAAAAAAAAAGTTTTTAAATCGATTGTTTTTTTCAGGAGCAGTGGTTTTAATAATGGTTAAAGTGGGAAAAAAAAAACATGAAATATTCCTTTAAATGTTGTGCTTGGGGGTCCCTTTAGTATGGATCTCTGTGATGTTTAGAACAGTGCCACCGCAAAATGACATTTGTAAAGGAAAAATTGTCATTTAAAATCGCTCACGGCTGTAATGTATTGCTGATTCCCTGCAATATAGATAAAGATCATTGAAAAAGCATTGTGTTGGGGGTCCCCCCCAGTCCATACAAGGCCCTTTGGGTCTGGTATGTATTTTAAGGGGAACCCCACGCCAAATTTTTGAATAAAAATCCAAAATCCAAACCAGACCCTTATCCGAGCACTCAGCCCTGGCATGGCGGGGGGGGGGGCGGGGACGAGTGAGCATGCCCCCTCCGAGCCACATGCCCTCAACATGGGGAGGGTGCTTTGGGGTCTGGTTTGGATTTTGGGGGGACCCCAACACCATTTTTCCAAAAATTTGGAATGGGGTTCCCCTTAAAATCCATACCAGACCTGAAGGGCCTGGTACAGACTTTGCGGGGGACCCCTACCCAAAATTTGTGTTTAATTTTGGCATGGAGTTCCTCTTAAAATCTATGCCAGACCCTTATCTGAGCGTGCATGCAATGGATATAGTCTACACAGTGGTGTAGTGGTTAGCACTTTCGTCTGGCAACAAAAGTCACTGGTTCAAATCCCAACCACAACACTAAATGCCTAGGAGTTTGCATGCTCTCCCTGTGTCTGCGTGGGATTCCTCCGAGTATTCCAGTTTCCTCCCACACTCCAAAGACATGCTGGTAGGTAAATAAGATCCTGTTTAAATTGGCCCTAGTATATGTATGAATGTGAGTTAGGGACCTTAGATTGTAAGCTCCTTGAGGGTAGGGACTGATGTGAATGTACAATATATATGTAAAGCGCTGCGTAAATTGACAGCGCTATATAAGTACCTGAAATAAATAAATACACTGAATGCAGTGTATTATATAAACCATACTGTATATATATATATTCATACACTGACTGTATACTACACGCCACTGCCTAACCTTTTGCTATCTCCGCAAATGTTTTCACTATATTTGGCCGCTGTGTAAGTGGCCTTTTATAGTGTGGCGGCGTGGACTCAGATCTGCTGAGCAATGATTGGCCAAAGGCACCCTGCCTTTGGCCAATCATGGCTCTCACAGCAGAGTATGCTGTGATTGGTCAAAGCACACAGGTCATGTGCATGCTTTGGCCAATCAGCGGGCGGCATTCCCCCACAATTTCACTGCATTATGGGCTGCTCAAATTTCCCTCAAGTGCCCCATAATGTTCGGGATTCGGCAACCCCTGGTGTTTGAGTCGAACATACGTTTGACTCTAACCGGGGGACCATCCCTATTGACAATGGATGCACATCGCAAGACACCTTTTTAACATAAAAGATTGGACAAAAAATGTCTCCATTTTTAAAAACATTTTTACACTTTTTAGATGAATGGCTATGATGTACCCAATACCCATGCACATAGGGGGAGCCAGGATCTGGTGGCCCCCTTGTTAATGGGGGCTTCTACATTCCAATCAGACCCCCAACCGCAGACCCCAACAACCATGGTTGTCAGGAAGAGGCCCTTGTCCCCGTCAACATAGGTACAAGGTGCTTTGGGGTGGGGGGCGCATAGCCCCCCCACCCCAAAGCACACACCCCCTCATGTTAGAGGCATGTGGACTGGTTTTGTCAAGGAGGGGGGAGGGCCCTCACTTGTCCCCCCATCCTGACCTCAATGCTGCATGCTCAGAAAGGGACTTGATTTTGGGGGGATCGTCGTGTTTGAGTCGAACATACGTTTGACTCTAACCGGGGGACCATCCCTATTGACAATGGATGCACATCGCAAGACACTTTTTTAACATAAAAGATTGGACAAAAAATTTCTCCATTTTTAAAAACATTTTTACACTTTTTAGATGAATGGCTATGATGTACCCAATACCCATTCACATAGTGGGGCAGGATCTGGTGGCCCCCTTGTTAATGGGGGCTTCCACTTCTCAATCAGCCCCCCAACCGCAGACCCCAACAACCATGGTTGTCGGGAAGAGGCCCTTGTCCCCATCAACATAGGTACAAGGTGCTTTGGGGTGGGGGGCGCATAGCCCCCCCACCCCAAAGCACACACCCCCTCATGTTAAAGGCATGTGGAGGGGGGCGTGTCTGGCCGGCGGTGAAGATGGCCGCATAATCCCGAGCTCCGGGCCCACCGCGCTCACAGCGTAGATATACAGCGGAGAGGAGAGCTGTCCACCTGCTATTATCACTCCAAGAGATCAGCGAGAACCCAGCCGTCAACATGAGCAGGAGAAGGAAGGTGAATAAGCTGCTGCAGCGGCTCACAGACTTCTTCCCAGCGACACTGGCCCAAGGTAGGCAAAATGGCGCTGGTAGCAGCTGCATGGGAGGAACGATCGGTCCACAGCTCGATCGCACAAAACGGGCAGAGAACCCGCATACCTCCGGGCAATCAGTGGAGATAGAGGATGTTTCTCCCCCCTCACTCCCACTACACGTAGCCCTGCAAAAGCGAAGCCGAGGAGGGAAGGGGAGGACGCTCTGCAGGGTCAGCATAACGCACTTGCCCAGGCCTATACACAGGCGCCATTACAAGGCCTTGCCATAGAAGCATTCCCAGCATCTGATCAAGCCATCTCAGAACACACTATGAAAGGCATGCTCCTGTCGCTCAGGAGCACGCTGTTCAGAGACTTTTCTGACATGATTAACCCATTACAAGAAGCAGTACAAGACCAAGCTGACAAAATATCATACTTGGAAAATAAAATGGCGGATTTATATAAGGCACATAATGAGCTGATAGATGCTTATACTGACCAAGATAACGAATTGCAACGTCTCCAAAATAAATTAGCGGATTTAGAAGACCGCTCGAGATGCAATAATATAAAGTTTAGAGGGATACCCGAATCTATCCAAGCCAACGAATTGACATGCTTTGTTCAACGCTTAATGAAATCACTGGTCCCCAATCTCAGCGACATTGAATTGTGTGTAGACAGGGCCCATCGTATCCCCAAGCCAAAGTTCTTGCCTGATACCGCACCTAGAGACACTCTGGCCAGGATCCATTACTTCCACGCTAAGGAACGTGTCATGGCAGCAGCCAAACAAAGCCCAGTAGTGCCTGACGAATTCCAAAATATTTCACTCTTCACCGACATATCCCAGCAAACAGCTCTAAACAGGAAAAAATTGCAGCCACTCACGAAAAGTGATTTACCACTGGGGGTTCCCGACAAAGCTACTCGTGCAGTGGAATGGGAAAATGCACCCCATAATCAGTGTTGAGAAAGGGATACAGCTCTTCAAAGAGTGGAGCCTGATACCTATAGAGATGCAGCACCAAGGTTCACTGAACCTGGAGCATTTACAAACGGAATGGTCTTAATGGGTTTCCACCCATAAGTCAAACAGTTGCCTTCTCCCCCTGTCACGCTGACTCTCATTGTTAAGCTCTCCTCTTACCTCCATTACCAACCAGAAGGTGAGCTCGGAGCCCCGACCCCAGAAGCTCCAAGCATTAGTACCAGTTGCGCACTGGTCTAACATCACCCCCGCACTTCAATGCGGCCTTGCCGCACATCTAGCCTGCGTTCTACCAGGCACCTTTTTACCCATGGTTTCTTAACACCTGTGTATTTGGTTTCTTTCTTTTTCCTCCTCTTCTTTTTTCCTGCTCCAGACATCATCTACGCAAGACTTTTGAAAGAACAGAAAAATCCACATTCAGCAACTGCAGTTGGGACCACCCCATCCAAGACTCACCCGATCTATAAGGCAAGACCACCACTTTGGAACACACATTTCGCCAAATTCTGCTACTTGGACTCAGGTACTGTGATACTATTTCATTATAAATACGACTGGGACAGCAGAGCACCCTACCACCATGCCACTAAGAGTACTCTCCATTAACTGCAAGGGCCTCAACAGCCCTTTCAAACGACATGCCCTGTTGAAAGAAGTGAATGAGAACAAGGCAGACATAATCTTTACCCAGGAGTCCCATTTTGCAGCTGACAAGTGCCCCAAAATGCGACTCTTGAGATACCCCAATGTGTTTATGGCCAATGGCCCAAAAAAGAAGTGTGGGGTCTTTATTGCCATAAAGGAGACAATACAATTTAAACTCATAAAATCAGTGGAAGACACTAACGGGAGATTCATCATCCTGATATGCGAGTTGAATAATTCAACATACACACTGGTTAATGTGTATAGCCCAAATACGAAAGTCAGGAAATTCCTGCACCCAATATTGAAACAAGTCATGAAGATAACTCAAGGGACTCTATTGATTGGAGGAGACTTTAATACAGCGCTACAACCCGATGTGGACTCAACATCACCGAGCAGGAGGCCAAATGCCTCATTACAGGCCCTATTACATAAAAATGACCTATATGATGTGTGGCGCTGTAACCATGGATCCGAAAGAGATTATACACACCTGTCAACAGCCCACGCATCATATTCTCGCATTGACTATTTTTTTATGTTGAAAATACCACTGCAGAGTGTACTTAAGGTAGATATTGGCACGATCTCTTGGTCGGATCATGCGCCTATCAGATTAGAATTTGATGACAAATTATCTAAATCTCTACCACCGAGGTGGCGACTAAACACTCTAGCTGCCATGGAACCAAGCCTCATTTCAAGATTCCCCTGTCTCCGGCCGGTTACCAACTCACAGGGACGCTTGCTACAGTTCATGATGGTGCTATGAATCCTGGCCTATGGACGTCTCACTGATGTCCTGGCCTATGGACGTCTCACTGACTGAGCTCCCAATATTATGGCCTACTATAGAGCTTGTATATTGGATCAGAGCCGGTACTGGTGGACCCCCAGCACACAAAAAACATGGACCTCCATAGAATCCCTAAATGTACCTGATAACGACCTTAAAGTAACCCTATTAGCCTCAAAATTAGGGGCTCCCACGCCCAACGCATACTCCCCAACAACTCTGACCACACTGAACGCTTGGAAGGAGTTAATACTAGACCATCCATCCATAGACCCTCAAGCCCAAATAAAAATTCCAATTTCAGTACTCCAACACTTCATCCCCGACATGGATCTCAGGAAATGGCAGGACAAAGGGATTAAAAACCTAGGGGACATATACCAGGAGGGAAATCCCCAGAGAATACAACAATTTGAAGATTTAGAAGCCAAATTTTCCCTCTCGACCTTACATCAATACCAATGTATACAAATCAGGACCTTCTTACATGCTCACCCACTCCCCCCCACACTATAAATACCGTTACAATTAGCCACCTTTCTCCAGGAATCCCCCCCGTTAACAAAAGGTATTTCATTATTTTATAAAAAGTATTGTACAAAGGGGACTTTTTCCAAAACTAAATCCCTATCAAAATGTGAAGACATTCTGGGAGTAAGTTTTCCAAAAACCCACTGGGAAAAGGCATTAAGAATCATATTTGCCGCCTCAAAGTGTGTAACTCACTGGGAACAATTCCAAAAGGTATTTCACTCCTGGTACCTAACCCCAGCCAGATTAGCCACAATATATCCACACCATCCAGCCTACTGTTGGAGGAATTGCGGGGAAATAGGTACACTGTTCCACGTTCTATGGGCCTGCAAATCATTAAAATCCTACTGGAACAAAATCTTCTCCATACTATCAAATATTTGCAACCAGAATATCAAACCTAACCCAGATCTGGCCCTACTACACCTCAATATCCAAGAATTTCACCCGAAATTTCGCACCACAATAATACATCTCCTCTTCGCAGCTAAAATGAACATTACAAAAAGATGGAAATCCCCTGATACCCCAACACATAGAGAAGTTATTCAGGACTTGAATGTGAAATGGAAAAAACCTTAGCAATTACCTTACTAAACTTTAAGAAGTTCCAAACTGCCTGGGACCCCTGGCTCGCTAATCCCAACTGTACGCTTACTTGAAGATTGTGATGTGTATATGATCTGGTAGATCTTCTCTAATCCTCCACCTACTCCCCCCTCTCTACCCCCTCCACACTTGCTATCCCCTTCCTACTATCACCAGCTTCCTATCTACTTTCCTCCCTCTCCTCTTTAATCTTCTATATTATTACCCCTTTCTTGGTACCTCCATCTCAACTGTTTGTCTCACACCTAGTTAAGCCTTAGCCCAACGCATAGGCAACAGTTTTACTATTGTAATTCATACGATTAAGTAGTAGGCTCCCCCCCCCATGGACACAGTATGATCCCATTGGGGTGTCTAGAGGGGGGAACCAAAGTAAATGTATTACTATTTACTAGTAGATAGATGTTTAATGTGCTATTAGTATGGTACAAAGGAGACAACTTATATCTTATGTCAGTTATGTACTGTATCTTTATATATGTTGTACCAATAAAAACTATTGAAACTAAAGGCATGTGGACTGGTTTTGTCCAGGAGGGGGGCGGGCCCTGACTTGTCCCCCCCATCCTGACCTCCATGCTGCATGCTCTGAAAGGGACTGGATTTTGGGGGATCCCCTACTGTTTTGTAAAAAAAATTGGAGTGGGCTTTGTATGTATTGGGGGGGGGGCAATACACTATAGCTGCAAGCAAGTTGAAATTAAATTTTTGATCAATGTAGGGGAGGATGTGGGAGCTATATGTGGTGTGGGTGGGGTTCATTGATTTGTTTATTTGGCGTCACCACACAATTGCTTCCAGCTCATGTGCACACAGCACTTCCTGTTTACAGCCACATTACACTTCCTGCTGATGTACATCTGTAAGGACTATGCAAATATAAATGAGAAGATGACTTATCAGTGCTAGTTCACACTAGTGCGATGCGGGAACCCTGCGAATCCACTGCAGGTTCCTGCATCGCACCCGACTTAGACAGTTCACACTGCCATATGCAAACTGCTGGGTGTGTCAATAGAAAGCTAATGACACCCCCAAATCAGTTTGCAGATCGCACTGCAAATTGCAAATTCAGACAGGAATCGGATTGCATGGATGTGAACACCCATGTGATCTGATTTTGCTGCGTAACAAAAAAGGGTCCTGTGCGAGTTTGGTCAGGATGCAAATTCAGACATACAATCTGTAAGGCTGAATTTGCAAAGCACAGATTGCATGTAATTTGCACTGCAGTTCACATCACATCCAATCTCAGACACCACAACAGTGTGAACCGGCCCTAAGGAAGGTAATCCACTTCCCCAAAACCAATTAAAAAGGTTACAAAAGGGGACAACAACAAGCAAAATCAATTTCATTTTATTTTGCCACCAGAAACACAAGTATGTACATATTTTCTGGCATTAAAGTATTTACAGTATATACACATTTAGCAAAACATTTAGCAATTGGGTTCGATGGGCCCTGCTCATAGGAGCTTACGATCTAAAATTGGACTAAACCTTTCAGTGGACACACCTTTACTTTCACAGTGCATAACCGTCCACATATTTCATAAAATGACTAAACACCCACATTACATTATTAGCTGCAAAATTACAGAAAGATAATTATTATTCATTCTAACAAAGCATTAGAACATATTAACCACTAGAGATCCGCACTATAGACGAAAGACATCTACAGCGTTGATCTGAATATCCGGGCGGACGTCCATGGACGTCCGCCCCTTCACACGCCCCCTGCGCGCACTCACAGGCGGCGGCAGCGCGCGCACGCGGCCGCCGCACGCTGCGTGGGCATGCCCGCGGGTCGGGCGGACTCAATGTCGGCTCCTGACCCGCGATCGCCTGCAAAGCTGTAGAACGGGGAACCACCAATGTAAACACGGTGGTTCCCCGTTCTGTGAGAGGGGGACAAGCAGATCTACTGATCCCTGTCACTGGGATCAGTTAGATCTGTTATGTCCCTGCCAACCCCGCCCCCCCACAGTTAGAACACACCCAGGGAACATTGTTAACCCCTTCACTGCCCCCTGCAGGTTAACCCCTTCACTGCCAATGACATTTATACAGTAATCAGTGGACATTTAAATTTCTGATCGCTGTATAAATGTCATTGGTCCCAAAAATGTCGCTGCCATTACCAGTAAAAAAAAATAATAATAGTAAAAACACCATAAATCAATTCCCATAGTTGTAAACGCGATAACTTTTGCGCAAACCAATCAATAAACGCCGATTGCGATTTTTTTTACCAAAAATATGTAGAAGAATATAAATCGGCCAAAACTGATGAATAATTTATTTTTTTATTTTTTATTTTTGGATATTTATTATAGCAAAAAGTAAAAAATATTGTTCTTTTTTCAAAATTGTCGCTCTTGGTTTTGTTTATAGTGCAAAAAATAAAAACCGCAGAGGTGATCAAATACCACCAAAAGAAAGCTCTATTTGTGGGAAAAAAAGGACATCAATTTTATTTGGGTACAACGTCGCACGACCGCGCAATTGTCATTCAAAATGCGACAGCGCTGAAACCTGAAAATTGGTCTGGGCAGGAGGGGGGTTTAAGTGCCCAGTAAGGAAGTGGTTAAAAAAGGCACATATTCAAACAATAACACCCCCCACACACACACATTCTACACACATACATTGAGGAGTATTTTCTCCTAGAAGAATGCATGGTAAGACAAACAATACACACCCCAATCAGACAGCATGGTCAAATCAAGCCACTTTTAATGGTCATAATGGACAATCAATGGACAAACAGCTCTAGTAAGGCATTTGTCATTAGCAAAATATCATTCCTTCTCCCACAAAAACCACAGCAACAAACCTGACCTCTCATCAGGCCAAACCAACACCCTCTACTGAAGTCCCTTATATAAGCTAGCTCTGACACACACGCCCACCAGTATCTTTTAATCTGTCTTTTCAAATGTATTTCACCTGAGGGGCTGCAATACCTAATACTATCTGCTGTTTTAACCCTTGGCTATGTTCATCAGATCAGTATAACTCCAGGACAAAATTCTAATCAGTGGTTCTATTCTCTGTCCTCAAGTACCCCCAACAGGTCATGTTTTCAGGCTTTATATTATTTTGCACAAGTAATTTGATAAGTTTCACTTCCTTAGTAATTACCACAGCTGTTTCATCTGAGGGAAATCCTGAAAGCACAACCTGTTGGGATGCCTTGAGGACTGAAGTTGAGAAACACTGATTCAAGCAACAGTTTTCTAGCCTGATGTACCTGTGCAGTGTAAACCCTACAATCTGAAATGACCAAGTCCCTGGCTGCAATAAGCTTCCAATTTAAAGTCCCAAAATAACTTGCTTACATTACAGACTATTTGGACAACAGACTATCTCAGCCTGTCTTTGGATTGTGGTTATGCATATCTGGGACATGAACCAGCAACCCTTTGGGTGCCAGGTGGATCTGCTAGCCACTTAGCTAGTAAGCAGTGAGCACATGTCTTGTCCATCGCTATGGTGTGAACCAGCCCTAAGTCCATAGCCATGCTCAGTATCACAAGTAATATACAATAGATTACCCTAAGTATTGGGAAATGTGCCTTTACACACACATGAACTATAATGGCAGCCCAGGGTTCAGTAAAGAGTTGGGCCACCATTTGCAGCTATAACAGCTTCAACTCTTCTGGGAAGACTGTTCATAAGTAGAGTTGAGCGGACATCTGGATGCTTGGGTTTGTCTGGTTCGGCCAAACTTCGCAGAAAAGTTCGGGTTCGGTACCGAACTTCATCCCGGACCACATTGAAGTCAATGGTGAACCAAACTTTTGGGCAAAAAAAGGCTGTAAAAAAGTCCTGGAAAGGGCTAGAGGGCTGCAAAAGGAAGCAAAATGGGGTAAGAGTAGAACACGTGCCCTACAAACAAATGTGGATAGGGAAATAACTTAAAATCACATGAAAAAAATTAAAATGGGAGGAGGAGGTGGATGTGGAGTAGGAGCCTAGAGGTTGACTAGGCCGTGACCGTGGCAGTGTAGGTGGAAGTGGCGGTGGTGGAGCAGGGGGAGGAGGAGGTAGCCAACACTGTTTTTTGTTTGTTTGGTTTTGTTTTCTAATTGGGGTAGCCCCCAAAATATTGAGACATATTAAAAAAAAAAACAAGTATACCAATGGCTGTGTGAGGCCCGTTTAAATGTCTATTCTGCACAAGGTACAGACAAGTCTTGTGGGATCCATGCCTGGTTCATTTTAATAAATGTTAGCTTGTCCACGTTGGCTCTGGACAGACAGCTGCATGCTAAACACACGTTCAGACAATACACTGGCTGCAGGGCAGGACAGCGCCTCCAAGGCATAAAGGGCAAGCTCAGGCCATGTGCCCAATTTGCAGACCCAGAAGTTGAATGGGGCAGAGCCATCAGTCAGTACGTGCAGGCGTGTGCACACATACTGTTATACCATGTTGCTGAAATGCTGCCTCCTGGTAAGACGTTGCCTATCAGCTGGTGTTGCTGTTTGTTGTGGCGTGCTGCTGACAAAGTGTTTCCACATTTCGGCCATGCTAACCCTGCCTTCTGAGGTGCTGGCGGTGCTTCCACAGAGCCCCCTGTGTCATTTGGGAATGCCCTCAGCAGCGCGTCTACCAGCGTGCGCTTGTAGTCGTGCATCTTCCGATCACGCTCCAGTGAGGGAATTAAGGACGGTACGTTGTCCTTGTAACTGGGATCCAGCAGGGTGGCCACCCAGTAATCGGCACAAGTTAAAATGTGGACAACTGGGCTGTCATTGAGCAGGCACTGCAGCAGGTAGTGCCTCATGTGTGCCAGGCTGAGGCAAAGAAAAGCTGTCCTCTGTGGGAGGTGTATCATCTGTGTGCTCCATATCCCCCCAGCCATGCTCCAGTGATGCCCAGGAGCTGCGTTGGGTGCCACCCTGCTGTGAACACGGTTCCACCTCCTCCTCCTCATCATCATCTTCCTCGTCCTCCTCATCCTCCAGAACTGTGCCCTGGCTTGAAAATTTTTTACCTGGCCTATGCTGGTGCAGGAACCCACCCTCCGAGCCACTTGGGAATGACTTGCCTGATAACCATGGAAATGACCCCTCTTACTCCTCCTCTTCCTCCTGTGCCACATACTCTTCCATCATTGCCCGAAGAGTTTTTTCAAGGAGACATAGAAGTGGGATAGTAACTCTGAGAACAGCGTCATCGGCACTGGCCATGTTGGTGGAGGACTCAAAACACCGCAATATGGTACACAGGTCTCGCATGGAGACCAAAGTTCCGCTGCAGCGCAGACACGCGAGCAGCAGCAAGGTGAGAACGCCGAAAGCGCGCACAGACGGCCCGCATTTTCTGCAGCAGTTGACATATCCGGGTAGTTTTTTATAAATTTCTGCACCACCAAATTCATCACATGTGCCAGGTAAGGGATGTGCATCAAACCGGCTAGGCCCAGAGCTGCTAAGAGATTTCGTCCAATTATTGCACACCTCCAGGCCGGGCTTGAGGCTCATTGGCAACAACCACTCATCGGCCTGTTGTTCAATGCCCGTCCACAGCTGCTGCGCAGTGTGGGGTTTATCCCCCAAACATATCAGTTTGTAAACAGCCTGCTGTCGTTTCCCCCTGGATGTGCTGAAGTTGGTGGTGAAGGTGTTACGCTGAGCGGATGAGGAGTTGGTAGAGGAGGAGGAGCAGGAAGCGCAGTAGGAGGAGGAGGCAACAGGAGGCAAAGAGAAATGCCCTGCAATCCTCGTGGCGGAAGAACATGCGCCAAACGGCTAGCCGCCTCAGGCCCACCTGCCACTACATTTGCCCAGTGTGCAATTAGCGAGATATAGCATCCCTGCCCGTGCTTACTGGTCCACGTATCAGTGGTCATGTGCACCTTGCCACAGATGGCATTGCGCAGTGCACACTTGATCTCGTCCCGACTTGTTTGTGCAGGGAAGGGATGGCTCGCCTGGAAAAGTAGTGGCGGCTGGGAACCACGTACTGTGGGACAGCCACCACCATCAGGTTTTCAAAACTGTCCGTGTCCACCAGATGGAATGGCAGCATTTCAAAGGCCAGGAATTTTGAAATGCTGGCATTCAGGGCCAGGGATCGCGGGTGGGTAGGGGAGTACTTCCTCTTTCTCTCCAGTGTTTGGGAAATGGAGAGCTGTAAGCTTCCATGGGACCGTGTGGAAATGCTTGGGGACGGTGGGGGACATTGTGGCGTTGCTGTCACATGGTCTGTTTGCTGGGTGGCAGGTGACACTGTCACAGTAGAGGTGGAGGAAGAGGCCGAGGCAGCAGCAGAAGAGGAAGCAGGAGGAGGCCGAGACCTTTCTTGGATTTTGAGGTACTTATTCCACTGCAGCAAGTGCTTTGAATTTAGATGCCTGGTCAAGCAGGTTGTGCTCAGGTTTAGAACATTTATGCCTCGCTTCAGGTTCTGATTGCACAGCGTGCCAACCACTCGTGTCTTGTCGTCAGCACATTGTCTGAAGCTCTGCCACACCAGGGAACTCCTTTGAGCTGCCTTTGTTGTGCTAGGTCCCTGGGTGCAGTGGGTAGTAGCAGGCTTACTGTCTAGGGGACGGTCGCTCTGCTTTTGCAACCTGCTTCCTCTTTTGCTGTGCTGGTGCCACTGTGCGACCACCACCTCTTCCTCCAAACTGCAAACGTCACTCGCATGACCTTCATTCCATGTGGGGTCTAGGACCTCATCATCCTCCACATCTTCTTCCACCCACCCTTCACCACTGCCCTTCTTGTCAGTCTGCACACTGAGGAAAGCTGCAGCAGTTGGCACCTGTGTTTCGCCAGCATCAGAGACATGCTGCGGTTGTGTTTCCATGTCCTCATCCTGCAACAGAAGTGGTTGGGCATCGGTGCACTCAATGTCTTCCACTTCTGGGGCAGGGCTATGTGGATGGCCCATGGAAAGAACACTAGCAGAGTCAACAAAAAGCATAAGAGACTGCTCCATGACTTGGGGCTCAGACTGCTTGACTGATTTACAAGGGGCTGAGGTGAAAGACAGATGGCAATGGGGTTCAGGTGCCAACTCTGAGCTTTCATCGAGGGACCAACAGGTACTTCTCCCTAATGCAGCAATAGATGGTTTTATAACGATAAACTCTCCCTGAGAGCACCAACAGGAACCTCTCAATAATGCAGTAGTAGATGGTTTTATAACGATAAACTCTCCCTCAGAGCACCAACAGGAACCTCTCCCTAATGCAGTAGTAGACGGTTTTATAACGAAAAACTCTCCCTCAGAGCACCAACAGGAACCTGTCCCTAATGCAGTAGTAGATGGTTTTATAACAATAAACTCTCCCTCAGAGTACCAATAGGAACCTCTCCCTAATGCAGTCATAGATGATTTTATAAGGATAAACTCTCACTCAGAGCACCAACAGGAACCTCTCCCTAATGTAGTAGGAGATGGTTTTATAATGATAAACTCTCCCTCAGAGCAGCAAAAGGAACCTCTCCCTAATGCAGTAGAAGATGGTTTTATAACGATAAACTCTCCCTCTGAGCACCAACAGGAACCTCTTTCTAATGAAGTAGGAGATGGTTTTAGAACGATAAACTCTCCCTCAGAGTCCAACAGGAACCTCTCCCTAATGCAGTAGGAGATGGTTTTAGAACGATAAACTCTCCCTCAGAGCACCAACAGGAACATCTCCCTAATGCAGTAGTAGATGGTTTTATAACGACAAACTCTCCCTCAGAGCACCAACAGGAACCTCTCCCTAATGCAGTAGGAGATGGTTTATAACAATAAACTCTCCCTCAGAGCACCAACAGGAACCTCTCCCTAATGCAGTCGTAGATGATTTTATAAGGATAAACTCTCACTCAGAGCACCAACAGGAACCTCTCACTAATGTAGTAGGAGATGTTTTATAATGATAAACTCTCCCTCAGAGCAGCAAAAGGAACCTCTCCCTAATGCAGTCGTAGATGATTTTATAATGATAAACTCTCACTCAGAGCACCAACAGGAACCTCTCCCTAATGTAGTAGGAGATGGCTTTATAATGATAAACTCTCCCTCAGGGCACCAACAAGAACCTCTATCTAATGCAGTAGGAGATCGTTTTATAACAAAAAACTCTCCCTCAGAGCACCAACAGAAACCTCTCCCTAATGCAGTAGGAGATGGTTTTATAAAGATAAACTCTCCCTCAGAGCACCAACAGGACCCTCTCCCTAATGCAGTAGTAGATGATTTTAGAACGATAAACTCTCCCTCAGAGCACCAACAAGAACGTCTTCCTAATGCAGTAGGAGATGGTTTTAGAATGATAAACTCTCCCTCAGAGCACCAACAGGAACCTCTCCCTAATGCAGTAGTAGATGGTTTTAGAACGATAAACTCTCCTTCAGAACACCAACAGGAACCTCTTACTAATGCAGTAGGAGATGGTTTTATAAAGATAAACTCTCCCTCAGAGCACCAACAAGAACCTCTATCTAATGCACTAGGAGATTGTTATATAACGATAAACTCTCCCTCAGAGCACCAACAGGAACCTCTCTTTAATGAGGTAGTAGATAGTTTTAGAGCGATAAACTCTCCCTCAGAGCGGCAACATGAACCTCTCTCTAATGCAGTAGTAGATAGTTTTAGAACGATAAACTCTCCGTCAGAGCACCAACAGGTACCTATCCCTAATGCAGTAGTAGACAGTTTTAGAACGATAAACTCTCCCTCAGAGCACCAACAAGAACCTCTTCCTAATGCAGTAGGAGATGGTTTTATAACGATAAACTCTCCCTCAGGGCAACAACAGGAACCTCTCCCTAATGCAGTAGGAGATGGTTTTAGAACGATAAACTCTCCCTCAGAGCACCAACAGGAACCTCTCCCTAATGCAGTAGTAGATGGTTTTATAAGGATAAACTCTCCCCCGGGGCAACAACGGGAACCTTTCCCTAATGCAGTAGGAGATGGTTTTAGAACGATAATCTCTCCCGCAGAGCACCAAAAGGAACCTCTCTCTAATGCAGTAGGAGATGGTTTTATAACGATAAACTCTCCCTCAGGGCAACAACAGGAACCTATCCCTAATGCAGTAGGAGATGGTTTTATAACGATAAACTCTCCCTCAGAGCACCAACAAGAACCTCTCCCTAATGAGGTAGTAGATAGTTTTAGAACGATAAACTCTCCATCAGAGCACCCACAGGAACCTATCCTTAATGCAGTAGTAGACAGTTTTAGAACGATAAACTCTCCCTCAGTGCACATACAAGAACCTCTTCCTAATGCAGTAGGAGATGGTTTTATAATGATAAACTCTCCCTCAGAGCCCCAACTGGAACCTCTGCCTAATGCAGTAGGAGGTGATTTTATAATGATAATCTCTCCCTCAGGGCAGCAACAGGAACCTCTCCCTAATGCAGTAGGAGATGGTTTTAGAATGATAATCTCTCCCTCAGAGCACCAACAGGAACCTCTCACTAATGCAGTAGTAGATGGTTTTATAACGATAAACTCTCCCTCAGGGCAACAATAGGAACCTCTCCCTAATGCAGTAGGAGATGGTTTTAGAACGATAAACTCTCCCTCAGAGCATCAACAGGAACCTCTCCCTAACGCAGTAGTAGATGGTTTTAGAACGATAAACTCTCCTTCAGAACACCAACAGGAACCTCTCACTAATGCAGTAGGAGATGGTTTTATAAAGATAAACTCTCCCTCAGAGCACCAACAAGAACCTCTATCTAATGCATTAGGAGATTGTTATATAACGATAAACTCTCCCT
>BLSH010164298.1:3076118-3086303 GCA_018402905.1 Glandirana rugosa | reverse complement strand
GGCTGGGGCCTGCCTGGTACTGGCCGGGCTGGCTGGGGCCTGCCTGGGACTGGGCTGAGCTGGCTGGGGCCTGCCTGTGACTGGGCTGGGGCCTGCCTGGAACTGGACTGGCTGGGGCCTTCCTGGTACTAGTCTGGGGCTGGCTATGGCCTGCCTGGGACTGGGCTGGGGCTGGCTGTGGTCTGCCTGGGACTGGGCTGGGGCCTGCCTGTGATTGGGCATGGGCTGGCTGAGGCCTGCCTGGGACAGGGCTAGGGCTGGAGCCAGCGTTGGACTGGGCTGGGCTGGCTGGGGCCAGCCTGGGACTGAGATGGGGCTGACTGGGACTAGGCTGGGGGCTGCCTGCCTGGAACTGGGCTGGTGCCTGCCTGCTGGGACTGGGCTGGTGCCTGCCTGTGATTGGGCTGGGGCTAGCTGTGGTCTGCCTTGGACTGGGCTGGGGCCTGCCTGGTACTGGCCGGGCTGGCTGGGGCCTGCCTGGGACTGGGCTGAGCTGGCTGGGGCCTGCCTGTGACTGGGCTGGGGCCTGCCTGGAACTGGACTGGCTGGGGCCTTCCTGGTACTAGTCTGGGGCTGGCTATGGCCTGCCTGGGACTGGGCTGGGGCTGGCTGTGGCCTGCCTGGGATTGGGCTGGTGCCTGCCTGCCTGGGACTGGGCTGGGGCCTGCCTGCTGGGACTAGGCTGGGGCTTGCCCGCTGGGACTGGACTGGGGCCTGCCTGCTGGGACTGGGCTGGGGCCGGGGCCTGCCTGGGACTCGGCTGGCTGCGGTCTGCCTGGGACTGGGCTGGGCTGGCTGGGGCCTGCCTGGGACTGGGCTGGGCTGGCTGGGGCCTGCCTGTGACTGGGCTGGGCTGGCTGGGGCCTGCCTGTGACTGGGTTTGGCTGGCTGAGGCCTGTCTGGGACTGGGCTGCGCTGACTGGGGAAGTGGGGGCAGGGCCCGCTGCTGAGGTGCTAGAGAATGTCTTCAATCATCCAATGACTGGGAAGGTCACCGGACCACAGAGACACACAGAGTCACCAGACCAGTCACCACTGCCGCCGCATCCCGTCCAGTCCTCCTGTTCTTCTCTCCCACCAGTCTCAGTCTCCCGAGTCCTGCGCTCACTCCCTGGCACACTCCCCCACACAGCAGTGACGTCTGCTCAGTGTCAGAGTGAGAGAGATCACTCCACACTGCACACTGAGACTCACTCAGTAGGAGGAGTGGGTGGTGCCGCACACCCGGCCCGGCCATACAGAGTGACATTATGCCTAGGAGGAGATGTAAGGAGAGATATAATTAAAAAAAAGTCTGAGGCGGCCGCGGACACCTCAGGCAGTGGTGGAGGACACTGGTGTCCGGGAGCGGACACCTTGCCGATCCCTGCTCTAAATTGGCCCTTGTATGTGTATGTAAGAATATATGTTAGCTAGGGACCTTAGATTGTAAGCTCCCTGAGATCAGGAACTGATGTGAATATACAAAATATAAAGCAGTGCGTAAATTGTCAATGCTATATAAATACTTCTAATAGAGTCATTTCTTGTGCTCGCCCCATACCTAACTCTGAGCACTATCCCTTGGCTCCACCACCTACCCACCTCCCAGTACCACCCCTTTTTAGAGAATACAAAACTAAGTATAATTTTGTGGTGCTAAGTCATTTGTATGGAATTTAATAACAAAAAGGAAAGAAGTAAAGTAGATCCCCCATAGCCAGTAGCAATAGACCCCTCCCAGCTACAGTAGATTTCCCCAGCAACAATAGACCCAAACAACAATAGAGCCCAACAGCAACAACAGATTTCCCAGCAGCCATCCCAGTGTCAATAGACTTTGCAACAGCGAGCAACAATATACCCCTCCCTCAACAGTAGATCCCTCCCAGCAAAAATTGACACCCTAGCAACAAAATCCCAACCAACAAAAATAGATCCCTAACCAGTAACAATAGACCGCCCCAGCAACAATAGACACCCCAGCTATAATAGATCCCCCAACAGCCAGCCACAATAGACCCCTCCCTCAACAGTAGATCTCTTCCAGCAACAATTGATCCCCCACCAGCAACAATTATAGACCTCCACATGCAAAAATAGATCTTCTTCAGGAACAATAGATCCCCCAGCAGCCATGGACCCTCCAGCACACCCCAGCACCTCTTTCCATTACATACATTTAGTGCTGTAGGTGCGTTCCCCTGCATTCCCCCACGGTCCCACTGAAAAAAAACCCTGAACCTACCAAAGTTTTTTTATGTGTAAGGAAACTAGAACTTTTGGAGAAGTCTGATTTAAACACAGAACACACAAAGTCCATGCAGACAGTGTTTCTGCCAGGAACTAAGCCCAGACCACCAGCGCTGCAAAGTCTTAGTGCTAACCTGTGTTATTTTTATGCACTGTACTTATTTTGCCTATGGCAAGTGTCTATTATACAGTATATATAAATATGTATACTGTAATATGTTTAAACCTTTTTTTAAGAATAAACAACAATTTTCTACCAGTATGAATGATTGGTATGCAAACTGTTTTTATATCAGTATAGAAGGCAGCACACAGTTTAATGAGCTGTGGTTTAGATAACAATTATCTCACAGTTCCCATTCCATAACTACTCCCTATCAACAGACTGTGGAGGATGCAGGAGGGAGGTATGTTACCAACCATGTCAATGTGTGCAAATCATTAAAAAAAATGACAGATACAGGGAGGAAATCTATCAAAACTAGAGCAGACAGAATCCGGAACAACTGTACCAATCAGATTCTGGCTTTAATTTTCAAAGCTTAACTGAACAAGCTGAAGATGGAAGATGATTGGTTGCCATGCACAGCTGCTCCCAATTCTGTCTCTTCCATTTTTGATGAATTCATTCACTGATTTTTAGGTCACTTTTACTTTACTAAAAAACAAGACAAAGGAAGGCGCACACATCTAGTGAATTACCATAGGCAATTTAATGAGAATAAAAAGGTTAAAAAAATGGATACTTACAAAATCGGCGTCACAGAGCCGTATGAGGACAAGATATAAAATCAAGGCGTTTCGGGGGCGCGCCCTCTTCCTCAGAGCTACGCGTAGCTCTGAGGAGGAGGGCGCACCCCCGAAAAGCGTCAACTCTTATACTGCCTTGTGCCTTGATTTTATGTCTTGTCCTCATACGGCTCTGTGACGCCGATTTTGTAAGTATCCATTTTTTTACTTTTTCATTCTCATTAAATTATCTATGGCAATGCACTAGGTGTGCGCGCCTTCCTTTGTCTTGTTTTTTAGTCACTTTCGGATTTCCCCGTCCGAGGAGGGCTGCATCCATCTGGTTATCCATTGGTATCCCGGTTGCCTACCATCATGAGGGTCTTTTAGCGCTGGAAATTACTATTTTTTCTTGTATACTTTTACTTTACTGTCATATCCACAATTGTTACAGTGTTACTAAACTTGCAACAGTAAAATCAGTCTGTATATGCAGTAAAGCATGCTTGTTATACTCACTGTGAAACCTTAGGGGTTAATCCTTCGCATTGTGTAAAAAGGCTGTTTGATGCTGTCTTCTCTGATCCTCCCCTTTTTCCACTGTCCCCACTATCTCCTGACAATACAAAGCTTTGGGGGTTATCTGCACATGCTCAGTATGGTGTGTATTGATAGAGAGTTTTTTTTTTTCTTGGGAGGGTGCAGGTGATCAGCACAGGGCCAAATCAAAAAAAGACCAAGCAAAGTTCCAAGCTCTACTTACCGACCAGCCTGCGACCAACTAGATTAACCTGTCTAACAGTATGCATTTAAAAACAGGGGTTTAGTTGCACAAATTTGCAAATGCATGCGTAAGCTACAGGCCCTGGCAAGGCACCCTGTGATCTGTAGACCCTACCTCTAACTCCACAGTGGAAGCACATGAATTCTGATAAGATAGATGAAGGCAGATGGACTGGAGGGAGCCCACCCCTTTTTAACCACTTCAGCCTCGGAAGGATTTACCCCCTTTCTGACCAGGGCAATTTTTGCGATACGGCACTACGTGGTTTTAACTGACAATTGCACGGTCGTGCGACGTTGTACCCAAACAAAATTGACATCCTTTTCCCCCCACAAATAGAGCTTTCTTTTGGTGGTATTTGATCACCTCTGCGGTTTTTATTTTTTGCACTATAAACAAACAAAAAGCAACAATTTTGAAAGAAACCCAATATTTCTTAGGTTTTGCTATAATGCATATCCAAAAAAAATATATAAAAAAAAATGTATTCATCAGTTTAGGCCAATATATATTCTTCCTCATATTTTTGGTAAAATAAATATCGCAATAAGTGTATATTGATTGGTTTGCGCATTTATGGGGTTTTTATTTATTTTTTACTAGTAATGACGGTGATCTGCATTTTTTAGCGGGACTGCAATATTGTGGTGGGCATATTGGACACTTTTGACACTTTTTTGGGACCATTGGCATTTATACAGCGATCAGTGCTATGAAAATGCACTGTTTACTGTGTAAATGTCACTGGCAGGGAAGGGGTTAACACTTGGGGGCAATCAAAGGGTTAAGTGTGTTCTCTGGGAGGTGTTACTAACTGTATGGGGGCTGGGCTGACAGGGCACAAGAGTGATCGCTTCTCCCATATACAGGGAACATACGATCACTCTCCTTCTCCCCTGTCAGAATGGGGATCCGCTTGCTTACATACATGGATCCCCATTCTGTCACTGCGGGGGAGTGATTGCGGGCGGCCGGAGGACATCGAGTCCACCCCACCCCCGCTAGTGTTTGAGCGCGCGAGTGCTCCTCCGGCTGCGCGCGCACCCCCACAATGCTCGCTCCTGTGGTTGCCATCAGGTGACAGTGGTTGGCGCAGGAGAGCCATGTTGCCGCCGCAAAGCTACGGCGGCGGTCGGCAACTGGTTAAAGGTACAGGGGCACATTGAACACCCAGCATTTAGCACAAGGGCTGCAAACGTGTCAATGTGTTGCCTGACCTAAAATCAAGCATACAAAATCAGCACAGGGCCAATCAGCACTGTCCAGACAGAGGGTCAGGGGCCATGCAGCCTAATAGGACAGTCAGAGTAGAATGAAATCTCCTCTTACAAGCTTTAACCAGCCACTGAGAGAAGTCATAAGACTGCTATACAGTATACTGTTGATGAGAAAAGATATTTAGCAGTTTATATTTACTAAAATGATTGCATTTCCATGTTCTGTGTACTGTGGGAGAGCAGATATAGTGAATGCAGGGTCCTGGGTTTAGTACTTCAAGAAGGATCATTCCTAAGTAACACTGAAACCATGATCAAAGAACTGTCTATGGTTAATGAAAGCGCAATTCACACAGAAATATTTTTCCTTCTACAGAGCCAGGAGATACTCTTGTAATCTTGTCAGCTATATAAATAGTACCCATATTCTGTATGACATGATATGTCTTACATGCTGGTATAATAAGGCATGGAGCATAATGCACCTCAGTGTTTCTTTTTACAGTACAACCTTGAACATTACAACTGTCATCGGGGTATGTGTTCACTCAAAACTTTAGAGAGAAACTCCAGTGAACCAGTGAACTAAAGAATATAGCCAAGTATAATTCTCATAAACTCCAAGGAAGACCTTATTTCTGGAAAGCAGCCATGTGCAAAATCAAGACTTTTCATTTCTCTAAATACGTTGCTGGGAAATTAAGAGACTTTAGCTAACTTTTTAGCATTTTGAAGAATCAATGGGGAAGGCAAAATTAAGGTGGTTGTAGGTGGTTTGGTGCAATGGGCCTTAAAGGAGAACTATGGCCAAAACTCTTTTGGCCATATGTCCACTGTGGGTCACAGGAGCACACTTAGTTCTACACTCCTGTGACCCAGATACAGCTGACAGCTGGCTAAAGTCTGCTGTTGGCTGATGTCACAGAGCTGCCCAGACTGGAGGCATCCCGACAATAATGTTAGGATCCTTCCAGATGCCTTACGGGCAACTGGCTCAGGCTCTCAGCACACTGCTAAGAGACTGAGTCAGCCTCTCCCACCCCTTTCACAGTTTGTCACTTTTTGCAATTTGCAGTAAAGTGCACTCTAACATGCATTATTGCAGAGCAACAATGTAAACCCAGTGAAAGTTATGAGCTCATCAATATGCTTCTCCTTCACTGTCCAGTCACAGGCTAGAGGAAGGACAAGACCTAGTTGCACTGTTCGGCTGCAGTAGAAAAAAAGTCAGGTCTTTAGGCTGGTTAGGCTGTGGCAGAAGTGTGTAAACCTCAGGAATGAATAGACAAAATACAAATCCTTTGGCAGATAAAACAGATCTCATATATGTTTTCATCTGTATGCTTGTCTATTTAATATCCCAGTAAAAACAGAGCATAGAAGGAGGTAATCAAACTGCCAGTGTAACAAATATTTCATAACCTACAATTCCAGGATTATTGTTTTCTATGTGCCTCATTCGCACTGTAATGCAGCCTGGAGTTGCAGTAAAATCCCCCATAGGACGGGAGGAAGGAAGGATGAAGCTCCAGTTTAGGGTTCCACTATTATTCTAGCTGCATGAACTTGCAGTTGGAGTACTTTTCTCCTTTATAAATAGAGGTTAGTACCCCTCCCTTGGGTGGATACGGTGGGTGGGGTTAGCTTAGTCCCTTATAATCTAGGACTGACAAAGCTTGGGGTTGAGGCTTATCGGGAGAGTTGGTCTACAGAACACTATCTAGTAGAACAGTCCAAAAAAGTAGCTTTGGGGTAGGTCCAATATAGATCTCATTGAATTGGGTTGGAGACCTTTCATAATTATGGTGTCACTGACCACATTCCTTGTTTCTCTGTTCAGTTTTTGGGTAGAAGATACCCTGGGTCATCTGGTGGTCAGGGTAGCATAACATTCAGGGTCAGGAATAGTGATGGGGTGCCAGGGAAATTTTACATATTCCCCAGGGACACACTGACGTTAGGTGGGTATGGGTAATATCATCACCCCTCCCTTCTTCCCCCCTAGTTTCCTGTACATCTAAATCCCTAACCAATAGATGTTTCATATTTTTTCAATGTATACACAGGGTCAAGAACAAGGGAATAGGGTGCCAGGGACAATTCCACATGTCCCAGGGACGTACTGATGTCAGGTGGGGATGGGCATTACACCCCCCCTTCCCTTGCTCTCCTGTGCATCCATATTCTTTATTAACAGATGTCCAATATCCTTCCAATATACACACACTGACATTCAAACCATATGAGGTTAAACAATCCTCTCCTTCCCTTCTCCTTCCTGCTCCCTCCTCTCCTTTGGCGTGCATTGCCTTTGATTGGCTGTGCCGGTTTCCCCTGCATGGGGGGTTCCCGATGACGCATCAACATCATGCTTATCACGCCCCGCACCTCCCCAGCACTGTTGCGGTGCTCATTACCATCTCCACCACACGGGATCGACACACTCTCCTGCAACCTGGCTTTAATGCCAGTGTAGGTTGGAGGCCCTTCCTCCTGCTCCCATCCAGTGCTGTGTGCATGGCGTTGGCGGCGTTCCCGGCTCATGCCCCACACCTGTTATATGGGCGGCGGTTCAAAGGCTTCCCACGTCCTTTATTTGATCCACTGTTCGAATTGGTTGTTCTATTTCCTATTAAGGAACCTTACAATGTAAGACCCACTACATCACCTTTGTCACTTCCTCCTATCCACTTTCCACTTTGGGCTTTCTGCCCATCCTTTATTCCCGTTCCTTTCACCACTCCTATTTCCAACCATCCACATTGGTTTCCCCAAGTTTGGAGTTCACCCTAGTGACAGGACACTCCCCATTTACATCACTTAAAGGAACCTAGAATGGATGTGGACGCCTGGTCCACCGGCCTTCTCCTTGTGCTCCTCCTCAGCCCCCTATGGGGACCTTGTTCCGACACCTCCCTCAGGCACAGGATGCCATACCTTCCCTCTCTTCCTTCCTTCATTGAGCTGGTATGACTACATGGGGGTTTGTCCCCTCAATATTTTTCTTTTGAACAGATTTACTGTACATGAATTTCATGAATTATATGGAATTTTGATCATTTCTATATATTACTTTCTAGATGTTTTAATTTTCCTGCATCTACTCCTGAGGAAGTGGAGACTAATCCACGAAACATGTAGATTTATAGGATGCACAAGGAAAATGTTACATGTTCATTATCATGAAATTGATGTATGGTTTGTTTATTTATCCAATTTATTTATATTCCAATTTTATTCTACTATGATGAATTATCTACTGTGATCCAACTCAATGTGTTTGTTTTTATCCCAATTAATTATGTATGTTTAACAATGATTGTATTGACATTTATGTAATTAAACAACATCATATGTATGCTATTGTTATCTTTACATTCATTTTATGACTGGTCTCAGTCAAAGTCCCCCAGACCCATTCCTTCCTTCCTTGCATGTAATATTGGGATGGAGACCTTTCATAATTATGGTGTCACTGACCACATTCCTTGCTTCTCTAGATCCCATTGAAGAACGTGTCTAAAAAGACCTACAGCGAGGAACTTGAAGTGTTGGTCAACAGCTGAAATTGAACTGTACAGTGTTGCTGATGTCAGGTGCAAATTGGCAGTGGCGAAATTGTGTTGGAAAGAATTATGCAATTTGTTCCAGTTAAAGTAAAACAGTATGAAGGCTGATCATGTGGACATTCATTTATTTTGTGGGGTGGGCCTCAGGCAAGGAGCCTGTGAGTAAGCAAGATAATGGAGTTCCTCCATACTACAGTGTATGGTACCCTATTCTGTTCCTGTTATAGGAGGATGGTGGGAAGTGCCCTTGGCTAGCATGACCATTGCTGGTGGTTAGAGTTGAGCGAACACCTGGATGTTCGGGTTCGGTGGGTTCGGCCGAACTTCAGGAAAAAGTCCTGGTTCGGTACCGAACTTGACCCGAACTTTACCCCGAAGTCAATGGGGACCCGAACTTTTCGGCACAAAAATGACTGCAAAAAAGTCCTGGAAAGTGCTAGAGGGCTGCAAAAGGAAGTAAAATGATTTTAGAACAATAATCTGTCCCTTACAGCAACAGCAGGAACCTGACCCTATAGAACTAGAAGACGATTTTAGACCAATAATCTGTCCCTCTAAGCAGTAGACTCTACCTAGTCCAGTCAGATCGTTCTGTAATGCAGGGTGAGATGTTATTAGATCTGCAATCTGTCCCTAAAAGCAGTAGTAGTAGTAATCTCTACCTAGTCCTCAATCAGATCGTTCTGTAATGCAGGATGAGATGTTATTATATCTGCAATCTGTCCCTCACAGCACCGGCAGCATCCTCTCCCTACACTACCCAGAGAGCATGTGACATGCAGCAATAAGTGACTTCAGCTTATAAAGAGGCTAGGTCATATGATGCACTGGCCAATCACAGCCATGCCGTTAGTAGGCATGGCTGTGATGGCTTCTAAGGGCAAACCAGTGAAACGCTTGTTGATTGGCTGCCCTGCAGCTATTCAACAGGCGGGATCAAATACCAGAACCCAAACTTTTTTTCAAATGTCCGGGTCAGGGACACCCCAAAGTTCGGTACGGACCCGAACTTTACAGTTCGGGTTCACTCAACTCTATACCAAATATATCTTTATATAGTTACATAGTTACATAGTTAGTCAGGTTGAAAAAAGACACAAGTCCATCCAGTTCAACCAAAAAAAAAAAAAACATTTTTATATATATATATATACACACACATACACAACCAAATAATCACATATACAATCCTTCACCCACAGTTGATCCAGAGGAAGGCAAAAAACCCCAGCAAAACATGGATCCAATTTGCTATAACAGGGGAAAAATTCCTTCCTGATTCCCGGAGAGGCAATCGGATTCACCCTGGATCAACTTTACCTAAAAATGTTAGTACCCAGTTATATTATTTACATTAAGGAAAGAATCCAGGCCTCGTGTCAACTAACGAAATTTTTTCCGGACCTAAGAAAGGAATTACATTTATTATATTGACCCATGATTGTAAAAATCCATTTCAACTAGGTCCCACTTAGGCTAACGGAGAGGCCCTTAGTCCTTCCTTAAAAAGGGGACAATATCGTTTAACCTAGGTACAAAACGACCCCAAAAAACGGAAGGAGACCTAGTTGACACCCACTTCCTAACATATACACTAATAAACCAACACATACACACACATATATATATATATATTTTTACAAAAAAAAAAAAA
>BLSH010164298.1:3005533-3015671 GCA_018402905.1 Glandirana rugosa | reverse complement strand
AAAGTACCCGAGTACCTGTCACTAGCCCATTAGAGTACCCGAGTACCTGACACCAGACCATCAGCATACCCGAGTACCTGTCACCAGACCATCAGCATACCAGAGTACCTGTCACCTGCCCATCTGAGTACTCAAGTACCTGTCACCAGCCCATCAGCATCCCCAAGTAACTGTCACCCGCCCACCTGAGTACCCGAGTACCTGTCACCCGCCCACCTGAGTACCCGAGTACTTGTCACCAGCCCATCAAAGTACCCAGGTACCTGTCACCAACCCATCAGAGTACTCGGGTACCTGTCATCAACTCATCAGAGTACCCGAGTACCTTTCACCAACCCATCAAAGTACCCTTGTACCTGTCACACACCCATCGGAGTACCCGAGTACCTGTCACCAACCCATCTAAGTACCCTTGTACCTGTCACCAACCCATCAAAGTACCCGAGTATCTGTCTCCAACCCATCAGAGTACCCGAGTACTTGTCACCAACCCATCAGAGTACCCGAGTACCTGTCACCAACCCATCAAAGTACCCGAGTACCTGTCACCAGCCCATCAGAGTACCCAAATACCTGTCACCTGTCCATCAGAGTACCCGAGTACCTGTCACCAGACCATCAGCGTACCAGAGTACCTGTCACCAGCCCATCAGAGTACCCTAGTACCTGTCACCTGCCCATCAGAGAACCTGAGTACCTGTCACCAGCCCAGCAAAGTACCCGAGTACCTGTCACTAGCCCATTAGAGTACCCGAGTACCTGACACCAGACCATCAGCATACCCGAGTACCTGTCACCAGACCATCAGCATACCAGAGTACCTGTCACCTGCCCATCTGAGTACTCAAGTACCTGTCACCAGCCCATCAGCATCCCCAAGTAACTGTCACCCGCCCACCTGAGTACCCGAGTACCTGTCACCCGCCCACCTGAGTACCCGAGTACCTGTCACCAGCCCATCAGAGCACACGAGTACCTGTCACCTGCCCTTCAGATTACCCGAGTACTTGTCACCAACCCATCTGAGTAACCGAATACCTATCTGCAGCCCATCAGTACCCAAGTACCTTTTACCAGTCCATCAGATTACCCGAGTACCTGTGTCCAGCCCATCAGAATACCTGAGTACCTATCTGCAGCCCATTAGAGTATCTCAGTACCTATCTGCAGCCCATGCCTCATAGAATATACCTCGGGTGTTTGCTTTCCAAAATGGGGTCATTTTGGGGGTAATTCCACTGTTCTGGTGCTCCAGGGCCTTCAAAAGAGTGATAGGTATGAATGAAATTTTATGTGTAATTTATGCTCCTAGAACGCCTGACGGTGCTCCCTGCATGTTCGGCCTCTGTATGTGGCCAGGGTGTGAAAAAGGCTCACACATGTAGTATCGCCATACTCGGGACGAGTAGCAGAATATATTTTGGGGGTTCATTTTTGCTATGTACATACTATGTGTTAGAAATATATTATACATTGACCACTTTGTGTAAAAATAAAAGTGTTTTCATTTTCTTTCCACGTTTTTCGAAGACTTGTGAAAAAAATGAACCATTCAAAAGACTCATAATGCCTCATAGAATATATGTTGGGGTGTTTGCTTTCCAAATGGGGTCATTTTGTGGGCAATTCCATTGTCCTGGTGCTCCAGGGCCTTCAAAAGTGTAATAGGTGGTTAGGAAATTAGATGTGCGACTAAGAGCGACTTCAGGAACTTAATATCTACAGTCTGGAGGAAAGAAGGGAGAGGGGAGACATGATTGAAACCTTTAAATACCTCAAGGGGGTGAATAAGGTTCAGGAGGGCAGTCTTTTCAATATGAAACCAAAATCAAGAACACGGGGACATGACCTCAAACTAACTGGGGGGAAGTTCAAAACTAATCTTAGAAAGTATTATTTTACTGAAAGGGTGGTTGATGATTGGAATAAACTACCAACAGAGGTTGTGAGACAGTCAACAGTAAATGGCTTCAAACATGCTTGGGATAAACATAAATCCATAGTCAGACAACAAAGTTAATGTAAAAATAAAAAAAATAAAAAGGGGCAGACTCGATGGACTACTCAGTCTTTTTCTGCCGTCACTTTTCTATGTTTCTATGTGAAATTTCTGCTCCTAGAATGCATGACGGTGCTCCCTGCATGTTGGACCTCTCTATGTGGCCAGCCTGTGAAAAAGTCTCACACATGTGGTATCGCCATACTCGGGGAGAGTAGCAGAATGTATTTTGGGGTGTAATTGGAAGTATGCATATGCTGTGTGTGAGAAATAACTTGTTGTTGTTGTGCGAAAAAAGTACAACTTCAAAAAACTTGCCATGCCTCTTACTAAATAATTTGGAATGTCTACTTTTGAAAAGGGGGTCATTTGGGGGGTATTTGTACATTCCTAACATTTCAGGGCCTCAAGAAATGAGATAGGCCATCAGTACATCAGGTGTGATCAATTTTCAATGTTTGGCACCATAGCTTGTAGACTCTATAACTCTCACACAGACCAAATAATATACACTTTTTGGGTTATTTTTACCAAAGATAGGTAGCAGTATAGGTTTTGGCCCAAATTTATGAACAAAAATGACTTATTTGCAAAATTTTATCACAGAAACTAAAAAAAGTGTTTTTTTTTTTCAAAATTTGCACACTTTTTTCACTTATGTTGCAAAAAATAAAAAACCCAGAGGTTATTAAATACCACCAAAAGAAAGCTCTATTTGTGTGAAAAAAATGATAAAAATGTTGTTCGGGCACAGTATAGCATGAGAGAGTAATTGTCATTCAAAGTGTGAGAGCGCTGAAAGCTGAAAATTGGTCTGGGCAGGAAGGTGGTTAAACACACTCAGATCACTTTTCACTCTTCTTTGCTGCTGCTGGCATCACTCTGCTAGCCGAGATAAGAGGTGGAGTGCAGTTGGTATCACTCAGAGGAGGCATCGGCTTATGCGGCCTACTACACCTCCAACTTTACAAGTCCCTCTGTATTGCATTCTGTGTGATGCTCCTGGAATGGCGGGCCAGCAAGCCCAGAATGTGATCTACCAGTCGCCTGTCTGTGATCAACTGGTAGATTCACGATCTACAGGTTGCTGACCCCCGATATAGGGTGTTTAGTACAGTCTAAATAGGAATGGTCCCCCATGCTAGTGCTTTTAGGATTCATTTAACCCTACAAGCTGCCTTCCCAAAGCTGACCATACACCAGTGTTGATTAGTTGAAATGTTTGTAGGGAAATTCTGAAAAAGACTTATCAAAGCATTCTTTCTTTACATCATTGGGTCAAATAATTTCTTTTGAAGGACTTAAACGTTCATTCAGACCTGCTATTTGAATGGGATCCCAGATGTATTAAACAGGTTTATTTTGCTTCTAGAACATTCACATTACAATATGTATAATTTTTCTTGAACAAAGCCCCACTCACAGTCAGAACTTCATTCATTTGAGAAAGGTTTTCCATCTTGCTCCTTCTTCCTTTTTTTGTCACTGTGGTGGAAAACAGACATCGATTTGACCCCAGGAATATCAAGCAATTGTTTCTAAACCAATTGAATACAATTCTACTATGGCCAGCTTATGTGTATGTTGATACTTGACTGTAGAGCAGTAGAAAGAAAGTGGACAGCTTTTGCTTAGCAAAAAAAGTCAAGCACAGATGTACATTTTGGGGGAGCTGCTTGTGTGGTTCAATGAATTCCAGCACCTGCTCAGGAAGTGCTTATGGAAGCCAGAGGCAGGCAGAGCTTGGACTATGTACTGATTTAATGTACACTGTTTTAGGTCTTGACTTGTTCAGGTTACCTTTAAGTTGAACATGCACTTTGCTGATACAGGGCAAAGCAACAGGTTTACTTTAAAGCAGTATTAATCCCAAAACTAAAAAGGGATTATATTGCACCTTACCAATCATTAGATATGGTGGCTGCATCAGTTTTCTTTTCTTTGGCTTTTTTCCCTCTGTTATCACCTGGTGATCTGGCCAACATTAACTTAACTCCTTTACTAGTGAGACACAACTCTGGATGAATGAGCACAGAAGGCACCAGACAGCAGCATTGTCAGTCTACAGGGAGGGGTAGTGTTAAATGTTTTAGAACCACTAACTCCAGTTCACACTTTACAAGCAGTTACAGCAAACATTTTTTTTTTCCTTTTTGGATAAAGGTTTTGCATGAATAAAACTGAGCTCATAATTTTTCCTCCAGCCCATGCCCCTCCCCCTGACTTCTCCATCAAGATCAATAATACAACTATCAGTCCCTCCCCTCATGCGAAGGTCCTAGGTGTAATCCTAGACTCCGACCTGTCCTTTCAGCCCCAAATCCAATCACTGTCCAAATCGTGCCGACTTCACCTCCGAAACATCTCCAAAATATGTCCCTTCCTAAGCACTGACACTACTAAGCAACTTATTCACTCCCTTGTTATCGCTCGCCTTGACTATCGTAACTCCCTCCTAATTGACCTACCTCTCCGCAAGCTATCCCCTCTTCAGTCTATCATGAATACTGCTTCCAGACTCATCCACCTTACCAACCGTTCAGTGTCCGCCACTCCTCTCTGCCAATCCCTCCACTGGCTTCCCATTTTACAAAGAATCAAATTCAAAACCCTAACCATGGCATACAAAGCCATTTACAATTCTGCCCCAAGCTACATTACCAATCTTATCTCCAAATATCACCCAAACCGTCCTCTTCGCTCCTCCCAAGACCTTCTGCTCTCTAGCTCCCTTGTCTCCTCCTCCCATGCTTGTCTCCAGGACTTCTCCAGAGCCGCTCCCATCCTCTGGAACTCTCTACCCCAATCTGTCCCCCTATCCCCTACTCTGTCCACTTTTAGGCAATCCCTGAAAACTCATCTCTTCAAGGAGGCCTATCCTGCCTCCAAATAACAACAGAATCTTCTACTCCCCTCATCAGTTCAACCCCCACTGTCCCTACCTTTTGTTTCACCAGCCCCCCCCCTCTTAGATTGTAAGCTCACAGGAGCAGGGCCCTCTAACCCTCTTGTTTGTAGTAAATTGTATTGTTGCTGTAATGTCTCTTTATATTGTAAAGCGTTGCGCAAACTGTTGGAGCTATATAAATCCTGTATAATAATAATAATAAATAAAAGCTAATCATTTTAATCACCCCCACCAGTGTTAAGTGGTATGTCTGATAAATGTAAACAGATACATTCTGATGAAGAGCTTGTGCTGCAAAAAACAACAGACTTGCTGACTGGATTGCCAGATGAAACTAGAAGAAAGAAAGCACAAAAAAAGAAACACATTCAGCCATCACCTGTAAGCACTGGTAAGCTCCAATATAATAAATGTTTGCTTTTGGGTTTAATCCTGTTTTAACTTAGCTATCTTCAGCAGCATATACTTAACTATCCTTCATTTCCCAACTGCTCCGTTCAGAAGGGATTAAAGGTTCTGTGTGAAGTGCAGGTTGCCAGCTGTAGCTTACACAGGACTGCGGACTCTCTATGTGGCAATATTGATTGGCCCAACACTGTCACACAGAGAGAGTCACGTGTTGCTTCATACCTAAAAGTAATAAGTACTTCCTTGGCTGCTGTTGCTGAATGGAGCAGTGGAAGAGTTAAGGAAAGGTAATGGAAAGCTGGGAAGACTGGGAGGATTAAAGTAAACATATATGCTTATGCTTATCAATGTATTTACTAAAACACTGGATATTTGGGAATTTTCACTCTATGGGATATTTGTAAGTTTATTTTATTGAATTTGAGATCCTTATTTTTAAGTTATTGCACAGATCCCCAGAGGTACTCATCATAATTATGTATTACATTTAATGAATATAATTGATGAGAAATCGACACATTTAGATACAATTGCACATTATTTGTTTATCTAATCCCTAATAGATACAACACACAAAATAACATTATAAAATGATTGTTGATGGAGTAGAACACATAAGTAGGTTCAATTATAAATTAATTCAACACCATTTGACATCCACTACACTGTAGCAAAGCTCCAGCATATTTACAAGTTTCTGTATGGGGGAACACATTAATTAATGTGAGCAGCTGCTTTGAATCATCACTTGGTTAGTATGTAACTACTTGTTGAAAGTGGTAGCACATAGGAATTCTTGTATATAACGTAAACATGTTGCTTTGCTATAAATTCATCCGATTGCCTCTTGGGGGATCAGGAAGGAGTTTTTTTTTCCTAGCTGGAGCAAATTGGATCATGCTTTGCTGTTTTTTTTTTTTTGCCTTCCTCTGGATTAACTGGGTATAGAATTGTATATATAGGATTGTATATTTTTTCCCTTCTGTTGGTTGAACTGGATGGACTTGTGTCTATTTTCAACCAGATTAACTAAGTATCTATATAGTGCTGCTCTAAAAACTTCTAAACTGTGAAAGCTGGGTCCAAAGAAGTCAAGGACTAGTCGCCAGTATCACCTGTAGGCTCTCTGATTTTTTGCCATTACAATCTTAATACTCCTTATTCTGCACAGAGTCTCTTAGTAGAGACTGGTCTTTACCTTCTTATGTCAGCACTGATCTTTTGATGACTGGTGATCGGATGACTGGAGGGGGGAAATTCAACAAGCAGCAGTAGAAGTACAGAAAGTACAGATCCACAAAACAGTTGACGCAAAAGCAGGGAGATCCTTGCACTGCAGGTCTTCAGTAACAGCTCTCTGTCCAGCAAGAACAATGAACAGCATAGTAGCGATGTCACCAAATCTGGCTCCAAATTCCACAATGTATGTATATAAAGCTATGAGGCTCAGGGCACAGGAAGTGCACTGCTAGTTTTCAGAAGGAATTGAAGACAAAAGGTAACTCTTTCAAGGGAATGCTTAAAGCGTAACTCCACTTTTGTTGAGAAAAAAACATTCACCTCTGGGTGATCTATGCACATTGCAAGGGTTATAACAACCTTTGTTGCAGATTCATACCTTTTGTTATTCTAAAGAAATCCCTGTGTGTTTATCTGTGCCTTCTGCTTAGTGAGTCTAATGGGAGTGATTTCATAATTATCAGTCAGCTGTGCACCTGGCAGGGCACTAATGAGGAAAGCTGCTGGGCCTGCATCCCTTTAGACATGTTCCTATTGGAAGTATCTCACCAAAAAATTACATTTTTATTGCAAAGGATGCCTGAAATCTAACTTGTAGCTTAAGCAGACTTCTGGGAAAATTGGTGAGCCAATTTCACAAGCAGGAAATGATGTTTCTGGGGAGTGGTCAGTACACATTCTGTGTACAAAACACCTCCAGGTAGCCATATTGCATGGCATTTATAGAAAATTACAGTGGCTGCAGATTGAAAAGGAAAGGTAATTTTCAATAACATTCAATTACAATATGATTTGTATCGCAATTGGACACGCTATATTATTATTTCTTTATTTGCTATTTTTTTCCCCACGAAAGTGGAGTTACCCTTTAACAATACCATTTCTAGATGTTCCCTATAAGGCAGCAAATATTCACTCTTTGAATTCAGGTTAACTTTAAATCAATGTGGGAGTAACTTCGTAATCATTTCTGAAGTTTTACTTAACATTAGCTAATTTAAATACCCCCTCCCCAGTTCAGAATAGGAGACAAAATTGCTTATATTTAACAGTAAAAGATATAAACAGTTCTGCTGCCTATGATTATAGATTGTAAGATCTAACTAGCAGGGCTCTCTGATTCCTCTTATACCAAATTGTATTGTAACTGTGCTGTCTGCCTTCATTTTGTAAAGTGCTACGCAAACTGTTGGCGCTATATAAGTCTTGTATAATAATAATAATAATAGAAAACTTTTTGTTAAAATACCTCAAATTGCTGACAGTGCACCTATAAACTGTATGGAGGAATAAACTAATCCAGCAAAGTTTGAGTTAATAGCCCTTATACTCTTTGGCAATACATTTTGGGTTGTGTTACTAGCCAAGGTATTGCCGCAGCAGCTATCTTTGAGTTTTACATAAACTCATTTTAATTATGTCTTTAAAATATCATCATGATCAGCAAAATCATGAGTCGTGAAATTAGCATGCAGCCTGTGCCCCATAATAACAGTTACATTTTTTCCAAAAAGTGTATTATTTGGAGTGACTAATGCTTTGGATTCACACCATCCATCTAATCTGTCTTTTCTGTTTTTACAGCCTTCTGTAGCCCCATCTGTTTTTAAGGAGCTTATTTTTTTATTTTTCTACCACAAATAGATGAATAATTCAATAGAGAATCATATTAAATCACATTTGAAAAAGGCAAGAAGTTACAGACTTGTTTCTCATATGTGAATATGGTGTACTTTGTTTGTCCTAGGTAATACAATTAAACCTTTTTATGCGTGCATGGTGACATATACAGCTGGTAAAGTAAGAAACTTGGTTTAGGTCACTGCGTTCATTCAATGAGCTTGGTTATAGGGCAGACAACTCTATAATCTGGGTATCAGACAATGTAGTAAACATGTATGTGTGCTACTTGTGCTAAATATCAACGAACTAGCAGCTGGCAAAAAATTGCTGATCAACAATGTATAATATAAAGAGTCTGGATTGCACCGCTAAAGATGAATACAATTTATAAGAACTATGAACAGTCCATAATATAGTCCATAATAAAAAATCTGCAGGATAGGAAGGTCTCAGCACCAACTTCTGTGTGAGAGAGGAATGACACACTGCACCACAGTGCCCAGCAGATCTCCTTACCAGACTCAAATAATAAACAGGCATGTAAACACAAAAATCCTCTCAAAGCACAATAATTCCTCCAACCAGCAGACACAAACGAATCCCCAGAGCCGATGTTCCAATATAAAGGCTTTTTCTCTATTAACATGATCATGAATTAACAAAAGAGGAAGAAAGCTAAATTTCGTATTATTGCTTAGAAACTGAGTGGCTTCTTCAAAATATTTTAGATCCAGATAGTCGAGGGTCTTTGGCAAATCTTCATAAGCAAAATAATACAAAGCAAGAGCAGTAAAGCCACGACTAGCCAGGAGGCTAATTCAAAATTCTATGAGGCCACCAGAACCACCAAATAGATCAATGACTCCTTGGAATGGGATGGAGGTGTAAGCAGCTGAGCTGACGCTGCTCAGCCAGAACGTTCCCGACGCTACTCCGGTCTCAACAATGTGTGACACAGGCCTCAGTACAGACCTCAGACAGCGATGCTGGATACTATGGCAACCCACCAGACACCTCAGGACATTTAGGTAGTGGCACGCAATGTCCAAAAGCCTCACCCTTCTTCGGTCTGGCTGGCCTGCAAGCTCTGGCATTGGACATAAAGAATACATTATCTGCAGCTATCTCAGACCTTAAAGATGACCTCAGAGGGGTGGCATCCAGACTGGAACATATGGAAGTGGTGGCCATGACACAGGGGGCAGCGATCCAACAAGTACAGCATGTCGCTAGTATCCATGCCCAGCATTTGATCGAGATGCACCGCCACATAGAGGACCCCCGACGACAGGGGCTGAAGACGCAACCTATGCTTCAGGGGTATCCGGGAATCGGTAGAAGGCCCCCAGGTACAGCAAACAGTCTGGGCAAACTGCAACACCCTTTTAAGCAGACCCCTTGATGCACACATTGATATGGAGCGATGTCACAGGGCGCTTAGACCCAGAGGTAGGGACCTCCCCAGAGACATTGTGTGCTGCCTAGTCAGCTTCACCCAGAAAGAGGACATTCTACGTCAAGTGTGCACCCAGGGCCAGTGGCATCATGAGGGAACCCCCATACAAAGATCTCTCAGCTATCACCCTGCAGCATAGGAGGGAACTCCGACCCCTGCTGAATGTCTTAAGGGACAGGGACATCTTGTACCGATAACACTACTCACCCTTCTGCTAGACGCTGCAGAGACGGATACCGCAACACTAGCGCCCAAGTTAAGACGAACCTATCCTTAGGTCCCAAGGCCGACCTATTTACGCGATATGGTCAGTCCCTGCCGATGAGAGCCCTACGGGTCCCACAGCGTCTTACAACCGTTGAGGTAGGCGCACGCCTCCCTCCGACAAAACAAGGTAGCCATGTTCTACAGGGACAGGGAATTCTGTAAGTCGTCCCCAGCCTCAAGGGAGGATACGACGTCCCACTATCGACTCTCTAGAAACATACCCCCAAGGGAGTACTAC
>BLSH010164298.1:2993622-3005523 GCA_018402905.1 Glandirana rugosa | reverse complement strand
GGCCAGTGGCATCATGAGGGAACCCCCATACAAAGATCTCTCAGCTATCACCCTGCAGCATAGGAGGGAACTCCGACCCCTGCTGAATGTCTTAAGGGACAGGGACATCTTGTACCGATGGAACAAAACAGCCTCCCTCCGCACGCGGATGGAGTTGCCAACATTCTGCGACACCCTGGGCATCCCGAGAGTAGCCGTCCCTGACTGGTATAGCGCATTTATCCAGCCGGAACCCTGGATTCCTATCCAAGCAGAATTGAACCCGCGATCACAACGCCATAGGCAGAGACGTCGCAGATCGTCTTCCCACTCATCACAACAAGGCCTGTAGGACATCACTGACCGAGAACCTTGAGACTCACTCTCATCTATACAGCGGAAAACAAATGCCTGAGCGGAGCACACTGAGCCTAGTAGGTTACCCCTTCACCTCCCGCTGTTAAGAAGGGGACGACTTACATTATTGATGGATTTGGTCCCCCCTGATAATACGTTTGACCTGTACAGCAACACCGAAGATTTCGCCCACTTTGCTTGCCTAATCTGATGGATTACAAACACCCTTGGGAACTCCCTGCTCCCTTATGCTCCCACCCCAGACTAGTCTCTCTTGCCTGACAGAAATGAGTGAGCTACGCTCTTAACGAACTCCAGCCTACCCTCACCCCACGCTGTGATGACACTCCATGCATTTCGCACAGTGAGGCAATAGAGCTTCCGGAGGAGTCTGAAGTATTAATCTACAATCATTACAGCCTAACACAAACTCCCCCTCTACAGGAGCTGACGGGGCCCAAACAGACCTGTGAACATATTCGGAGCCTGGTGAGGAATACCTAGCAACCCCTTGGAATGACTCCTCTGAGAACTTTGCTCGACTCCGCGTATTGATCGGAAAAGGATCTTTCAGGGTAAATATGGCACCTTGACAATCCTCATCTCTGTTTTCCCACCACTTGCTACGTTGACTTAACTACAATACCAGCCCACCAATAGAGCCATGGCAAGCTACCTGATTGAAACCCGCCTATAAATGGCAGACTGTCCTTAGATTTCCTGCCAAATGACTGCACAGGTATTCTGTTTTTCTAAAGTAGGGCATTTTTGATATGGCTGCCCTGAGTGGAACATCTAGAAATATTTTCGGAAATGCCTACAGTTTCTTTCAAATGGTATGTTTACTTGGCCACTGCAGTATCTAACAGAGGGGCACTATACTTTATCCCTTCGGAGGAAGATGGCCTTATGTAAGCATTGTTATATGTTTAACCTAGCGGTAAGCCATAGCAGACCGAGGTTTTTTTGTATCTTCACACTAGACTGATTCTTCCAACTGGGAATGTAAGAATGGGGTTCGTAACCCTTTAAATCTGAATGACACTCTTGAGTATACTTTAATAAGTTATTTGCAACTAACCATACACGTTTTTCTTTATATTTTTTGCATGGGTGCAGGGTGCCGGGGGTGTGCCCACGCTTGGACACAGACTATTGGGTCTTAGGCAATGGCTGGTTGCCATACAACAATCCCGGAGCCTGTGTCCTGGTGGTGGTGTATGCCGCAATACCTCTGTATCAAAGCTATTCCTGTACATGTGATTATACATGTGGGGGATGTGGAGGGAGACCGCCCCCCTAAGTTGGTGTGGGGTGGCCCCTCTCAACACCTCCCCATGCTTTGAATGCTGAAGTTCTTCCTTCCTTATCAATCACTAGATTGATGTCGATCCTAGCACACATTAACTCCCAAGATCAGACGGGCTTTATGCCTAAAAAGGCCACAGACATCAACCTACGTAGGGTGTTCACACATACGCAGTTAGGGTCAGAGGTCTCCAGTGGAGGGATATTGGTCTTTTTGGACTTGGAAAAGACATTTGATACTGTAGACTGGTGGTACATGAGCACTGTATTGGAGACGTTCGGCTTTGGTCCTAAGTTTTGGAAATGGATTGACCTCCTTTACCAATCCCCGACGGCAGCTATTAAATTAAACGGCATGTTATCCAAATTTTTCTCAATCCAGAGATGCACCCACCAGGGATGTCCAATGATGCCTGGCCTGTTCGCTGTGATGATTGAACCGCTGGTGGCGGCCTTTTCAAGCGGGTTCAGCGGATGTCAAGGGGATAGCTGTGGGTAGTCTGATGGAAAAGACAGCGCTTAATGCAGACGACATGGTTTTTTTTCTACGAGACTCGGCTGGATCCCTGAAGGCGGCACTAAATATTTTAAACACTTTTGCTTCTTTTTCGGGACTGAAAGTTAATTGGACCAAGTCTCAAATTCTTCCCCTTCGCACACCTAACCCCACGTGTAAAGTTCTGGCGAGTTGTCCACTTCAGCAGGTAGATAAAATAAAATATCTGGGCCTGCACATCACAAACACTGTCTCCGATTTGGTTTAGTACAAATGCAGCGCCAAGATAAGAATAAAGTTGAAAATAAAACAGCTCTGTTTGTAAAGAGAATGATGAAGTTCCCATAAGATACTCTCAGGAGTGGGAGCTTTTCTTGTTGAATGTTTCCACTTATTAATCAATATTGATCACCAAATGTTCCTGGAATCTGTATGAGTATATTTATTCAACCGAAATCCACGTATTATGAAATAGATGTGTGCTTATCAGATTTTGGTAGGACATGCGCAGAGAAACAGATGCAACTCAGGTGGTCACACTGTGGATGCCCAATGGCCAAGAAGGGGAGGTAGATTCCTTTTTGGATGTGATGCTCCGGTCCTTCACGTCACCACTTCAGGGGTTCCTCCAACGTGCGCCGCACTGGATCCTGGTGAATCTCCGCCAGGGGAGGGGTAGGAAGAGAAAAGAAATTGCTCCTGTTCCTTGTGTCACAGCTTCAAGGGCTATAGTGAGCGCGGGATTAACATTTTGTTTTATACTGTCTTCGATTTCATTGTCCTAAATGTTACCCTGGTACTGGTGACTCTTAAATATAGATTGCTGGCCTGGAAGAATCTACCCCTGACACTCATAGGCAGGGTGAATCTACTTAAAATGAAATGTTTGCCTTTGTTCCTCTATATATTTCGGAATTCACTGGTCTGGATCCCAAGATATATCTTCAGGAGCATAGGCCAACAGGTAACATCTTTCCTATGGCAGGGTCGCCAGCTGAAGATTAAGCTCTGGGTGCTTCAGCTGCCATGGAAGCGGGGGGGTTGGGCGGTCCCTGATTTCTATAGGTATTTTTTGGCAGGGCAGTTGGTGTTCGCCCACAGGTGGGTCTGCTGCCCGGATGGGGTTGCAGCTGCCACCCTAAGAGGACACAAAGCCCCTTATCAAATCACACTGTCTATGAGAACCACCGGGAGAGCTTAGATAGTAGGTTACAGAAGGATAGAGGGTAATGCAATTTCCCTGCATGCACCACTTTGGAGGAATCCTGGTTTGGCTAACTTTGCAGAGATCCCTGACCCTGTCGTTTGGACCAAACACGGGATAAAAACAATTGGTCACATAGCAGCAGGAGGGAAGCTACTAATGTTTGATGAGCTGAAAGCAAAATATCATCTTCCGAACTCACACCTATTTAGGTACTTGCAGCTTAGGCATGCATACGCTGCCCAATTCAGTAACACAATGCTTGACCTTTAAGTTAGCGATCTGGAGTCTCTCCTTCGAGAGAAGAATCTTGAAAAGGCCCTGTCTAATATATATGGGCAACTTACAACGGTTGGAGGTGAACTTCTCACACGGTGTAGGTCAGGATGGGAGGAGGTGTTTCCACAGATGGATGGTGATGACTGGGATGACATCTGGTACATCAATTTCACTAGGTTGGTCTCAGCCAGAGATCACTTCATACAATTCAAATTCCTACATAGAGTATACCACACTCCTGCCAAGATGGCAAGGATGTTCCCAGCCCAGTCGCTATCCTGCTGGTGGTGTACTTCCCTGGGGGCAGATTTCTTTCACATATTTTAGCACTGTGCTGCCATACAAAAATTTTGGACGGAGGTCACGATATCCATAGAAGAAGTCATAGATATTCACGTGTCCATGATGGTGGAGGTGTGCCTCCTGAGTTTGATAGATACATTTGCGCATAAGAAGGTAACACGCATACTTTTGACAATTCTGTTATATTATGCTAGAAAGTTGGTGGTGCTACACTGGAAAAAGACCACTCGACCAACCACCCAGGCATGGAAGGCCATAGTGAACAAAGCTGTTCCATTGTACAAGGCCACCTATACGAGTAGGGGTATACCTCTTAAATTTGATAAAGTGTGGGAAAGCTGGATGTCTAGTACATCCATGGTATCTGACTAAAGGGCTGTGATCTGTATTTTACATTGAGATGAGTAGCATGTTACCTATATATGTCTGTGCGGGGAATTGTAACCTGTGTGGGAGTGTACATTATCCTTGTAAATGGTTGTCCTTTGCCATTATAGTGTATAAATGAATGTGGGAAAAGGAGATTGTTAGAGTTTAGATATAGATCAGTGCCAAGAAGTTAACATCTGATGATACACACCATCTATGTGGTCAGTAGACAGCAGTGTCTGATGGGAGGGTTTGGGTGGAGGGAGTCGGGAACAGTGCCAACCGTTGGGAATTGTAGAGAGTAATGTGTATGTAAGTGTACGGCCTTGTCAGGCCTCAGGCTTGAGCCTGTGTTGTTTTTGTTCTTATTTTGTTTTGCTTCTGTATATGCCTATAAAATGAATAAAAATAATTTTCAAAAAAATAAATTTAAATATCCATCGATTACTGTGTAAATGTCATCGGCAGGGAACGGGTTAACCTGCAGGGGGTGATCTAGGGGTTAACTGTGTTCCTTAGGCGGGTTCTAACTGTGAGGGGGCTGGGCTGCCAGGGGCATAAGAGATCTAACTAATCCCAGTGACAGGGATCAGTAGATCTCTTACATGCTGCCTGGCAGAGCTTGGAACCGGCGGTTCCCCGTTTATTCTTCTCTGCCAGGCAATCGCGGCTTGCCAGCGGATATCGAGTCTGCCCGACCTGCGGCCATACTGCCGGTGACGCGCTCCCGCCCACTAGCCACGCATGCACGAGACGTCATTTATAGACAGCAATTCGTGCTATCCAGCCACTCTGCAGCAGTAAATGTACGGAACCTGTTAAAGGAGAATATAAAGGATATTGCAATAACACCTATAACTTTACCTTGAGACAGAATACTACACTTGTCTTCTCCCTCATTGTTGCACTTATACATAATCTCATATCGAATGCACCACTGACGGTACCCAATAGTTGCTGAACGTTGGAGGGGGTGGTAACAGAGCGTGAGATCCCTATTTTGCTTCCCGGTTAATCTGTGTTTAGCGGGTGCACTTTCCCTATGCAGAGAGCAAGCATGAATGAGTAGAGGAGGTAGAGGGACAACTGTGCATGCACTGGGCTCTCATGCATGTGTATCGCAAGTAGGAAACTACCATTAATCCTGACAAGAAAGGGACCAGTGGGGAAGATCTTGATGATATTGTCCAGATCTCGCCCTCAAAAGAACCATAACCACACCCACAATGCAGAATTATATTGCCATTAGCAAGCAGCAGAATGAAAATAGGTATGTCCTATACTTTTCATTTAAATACTTGCACATAGTCACTACAGTATTTGGGAGCTTTTTGTCAGCAAAATAAACACACTCTAATGTTAATGTCTTGATTGATAGCTGGATGATGTGGGTTGTTTTCAAAATGGGACCTAGTAAAAGTGCACTTAGTCACTACAATATTTTTGTACAGTTTTAAATCTAAATAAATACAAGCTAATGCTGATTTTTTTATTAAAAGCTAACCCTCATGGGTCTTGTTCAAAATGCAGCCTAATTAAATTGTTTAAATACTGTGGACACAGTCATTACAATATATATATTTTTTCAAATAAAAAATACTCTCTAATGATGATTTCTTGATTAAAACCTGGTAGGTGTGGGATGCGTTTAAAATGGGGCCTGGTAAAAGTGGTTAAATATTGTGTACGCATTTGCTACAGTATTTTGGAGGATTTTTCCAGTAACATAAATACACTAGTGCAGGCCCTGTTGAAAATGCATTCTAGTGAATTTGTCTAAATACTGTTCTTGCAATTTCTATAATGTTTTGGGAGGTTTTTTGCCTGTGAAATAAATATAGTTTAATGTTGATTTCTTGATTAAACATTGGCTGGTGTGAGCCGTGTTTAAAATGGGGCCTTGTTAAACTGATTAAATACTATGCATGCAGTCACTACACAGTGTCTAAAAATAGACAGGGCTTTTTTTCTGGTGGAACGCAGGCACAGACAGGGAAGCAGGGTGACCGTGACATGAAGAGGCAGCTGCATAAGCCGGCAATCGTATATAGTCCCGGCTGCAGCATGTCTGAGACAGTGGAGGGCGGAGTGATATCATCCGCACTCCGCCTCTCCCTGCAGACTGAATGCTCCTTTCGGCGGCAGCCTCTCTTGGATTTGTGCGAAGAGAGAGAGAGAGCTCCTGTGCAACATGTGTAGCCTGACTGCAGAGAACCTGTGCAACCTTTCTTGGTAAAGTATTCAGGCAGAATGGGGCTTTGTTAATGCTGCTTGGATGTTGGCCTGTGAGTGTCTCTGAGCTGGAAAGGGCTGTCTCATTGCTGGATATGGGCATGTCTCTTTGTTGGTAATGGGACTGTCTCTGCTGAATATGTAGCTATCTCTTTGATGGTTATGGGCCTGTCTTTGCTGGATATGGAGCTGTATCTTTGCTTGTTATGGGACTGTCTCTTTGCTGGTTATGGGGCTGTCTCTTTGCTGGTTATGGGACTGTCTCTTTGCTGGATATGGAGCTGTTTCTTTGCTGGTTATGGGGCTGTCTCTGCTGGTTATAGGGCTGTCTCTGCTGGTTATGGGGCTGTCTCTTTGCTGGTTATGTAGCTGTCTCTGCTGGTTATGGTGCTGTCTTTGCTGGTTACGGGGTTGGCTCTGCTGGTTATGGGACTGTCTCTTTGCTGGTTATGTAGCTGTCTCTGCTGGTTATGGTGCTGTCTTTGCTGGTTATGGGGCTGTCTCTGCTGGTTATGGGACTGTCTCTTTGCTGGTTATGGGACTGCCTCTTTGCTGTTTATGGGGCTGTCTCTGCTGTTTATGGGACTGTCTCTTTTCTGGTTATGGGGCTGTCTCTGCTGGTTATAGGGCTGTCTCTGCTGGTTATGGGGCTGTCTTTGCTGGTTATGGGGCTGTCTCTGCTGGTTATGGGACTGTCTCTTTTCTGGTTATGGGACTGTCTGTTTGCTGGATATGGAGCTGTCTCTTTGCTGGTTATGGGCCTGTCTCTGCTGTATATTGAGCTGTCTCTTTGCTGGATATGGGCTTGGTTATTTGCTGGTTATGGGGCTGTCTCTGCTGGTTATGGGACTGCCTCTTTGCTGGTTATGGGGCTGTATCTGCTGGTTATGGGGCTGTCTCTTTGCTGGTTATGGGGCTGTCTTTGCTGGTTATGGGGCCATCTCTTTGCTGGTTATGGGGCTGTCTCTGCTGGTTATGGGGTTTTCTATTTGTTGCATATGTAGCTGTCTACTTGCTGGTTATGGGACTGTCTTTGGGACTGTCTCTTTGCTGGATATGTAGCTGTTTCTTTGCTGGTCCTGGGGCTGTCTCTTGAGTGATATGAGGGTGTCTCTCTGCTGGATATAGGCCAGTTGAATTAATCTAGAAGTGCCTCTGAGTTTACTTTGGTAAGAGCTGGATATTTGTAATGTGTTGTGCATTTTACTACATTTTTAACAAATTTTATACAAATTACTTGTATAACCCCCCAAACTATACTTTCTCTAAAGGGGGCGGTGCTAGGAGGGGTGAATACAAGGGGCGGTTCTAGGGGTGGGTAGGGGCGGAGACAGGTGTGGCCTAGGGGAGGGGGGTGAGTTCCTGCACCTTTTCTCTGAGAAAAAAGGCCCTGAAAATAGATAATACATTATAATGGTTATTTCTTGTTTAAAAACTGGCAGGGCCGGTCCTGTCCAAAATGCGCCCTAATGAAAGTGTTTAAATACTGTGCACATAGTCATTCACTACAATATTTTGGAGAAAACCATTGGAACAACAGAATAATGGGACTTTTCAGGCACCATATTCACTACAAAAAGTATGTTCAAATATATAAAGTTTATTAAACATAGTATTAAAATTATTATAAAACCATGACGTGATTATACCCCTAAATCGACAATTGGTTGCTGGTGGTTTCACCACCCCTCAATGTAAAGGTAGGGAGCCCCCAAAATATAATGCAGAGAATAACAAAAATACTATATAGCACCAGAAGGCTATCAATATCAAAATCAGGTATCAGTAAGATGGTAGTTGATAGCAATACAATCAGGGGGAGAAAAAAGGAGAGGGGGGGGTGATTGCCTCCAGTTAACAAGCAATAGTTCCACTCAACACGTTTCACATTCATACAAATGCTTCTTAAGGAGTTTAAGGGATTAAAATTGATATTAAATCAAAGGAGCAGATGTGGACCAAGAGAGCAGAGGTCAGAGCAGCCTGTGCACAAAGACACCCCAAACAGGCAGATGTGGGGATGCACTTTATATGCAGGTACATGAGTATTGGATGTGGTAGGGTTGGCTGGAAACAGGAACTCAGCCAGTAGGATTTCGCCTGGTGCAAAGATTATTAGCCATATATCACTATCTGCAAAGTGCAACCTGCATCACAGTCTGGGAGTTCAACAGGTTCAATGCTTGATAACCTGGTTCCCTGTCCTTTACACTATCCACGTCAACTGCATCTCACTATTGCCTGTCAGCTCACCTCTGCTATCTGATATCACTGACCAGTCCCATTATTCTGTCATTGCAATGGTTTTCTGCAATTATTAGGGATGTGGCACGGTTTACAGATTTGTGTCCATGGTAGCCACCCCGTGTGGGCATAGAGTTCAACTATATAATATTTTGGAGGCTTCTTCAGTGAAGAAAATATAATCTGTCTGAGCTGGTAGCCTTCTCTTTCAACACTTGCTTTTTTATTTTGAATAGGACAAAGGCGGTATATAGGGGTAGGAATTGTGTTATGTAAAAATAGCTCCCAGGTTGCATATAGATAAAAAAAGATAAACTAAAAATAAATTAATTTCTACAAGCACTGTTTAAAACATGTTTTAGGCCTTTTGCAAAGATGAGTTAAAAAAAGAAATCTGAGTTGCTGGTCAGTGTTTTACGCGCTTACACTTGTAAATACATGCAAAATAAACACAAGAAATTTTGGCCAGGAATACTGCAAACATCAGTACTGTGTTCATGTACCCTTATAATACCTAAGCATGCAGAACCTCTTCATCCAACTTTAGGCCCTGCAGACCTGTGTGCAGTGTGGTGGCATGCTGTAGATAAAAGGCAGCTTTGCCTTTGAAACCGAGACCACCCTTTTCCACCAAACACTTACCTGAAGTCTATATTTTGAATATTATGGGAATAGTTGGGAATACGGGGATGGGAGGGAGCTTAGGAAATGTGTGTATATATGCACTCAAAGTAAACCATGAAGTGTGGTACACAAAGCACACAAACAATATCAAATTGTTGTGCCACTGGCCAATATCTACAAAGTTGAGGGCATAATCTTTTTAAATAGTACAATCTCCTATAGCCCACAAACTGAACCCAGACACATTTTCTCATCCCTAGACAATAGGCATACTTTTTCATTCAGATAAACATAACATTAAAGCGGAGGTCCGCCTCCTGCCGCCGTTCCTTTAAAAATGAAAAGTCAGCAGCTATACATACAGTAGCTTCTGGCTTTTAACTTGAGGACCCTTACCTGTCCTGGAGTCCAGTGATGTTGGCACCGCTCACCGATCTTTGGATCGGCGGGTTGAGTGCTGCCATTGAGGGTAAGGGAACCCGGACGTGTAGCCGTTCGGCTTCACGGGTGGGTCCCTAGTGCGCATGTGAGAGCCGCCGCTGCGCTTTCCCATTGGCTGCGGCGAAGGAGGAGGAGGGAGTCTGGCTGCTGACGGCTCTGGCCGCGGCCCTGGGCTCTGGGATGTGTGGAAAAAACAGATATCCTCTTCCCCCTCCCCCTTGAAAGGTGCGAAATGTGACACCTGAGGGGGGGGGGGGAGGAATCTGACCATCGGAAGTTCCACTTTTGGGGATGAACGCCGCTTTAAGTAAAACAAGGTAAATCACATTGGCAGTGGGACTCACTTGTCCACACAGACCATTCAAACGCATTTTAAAACATTCAGACTATAGCAGGAACTGACTGAGATTTGAACTGTTAATGGGCAGTCTGAATGTACCAAGTGGATTGATCGATCGATCAACTCGAGTACAACCAGCCTGATTTACTTGCGATTATCTCAAGCAGCTGCTATAGCCGCTAGCGATAATCACTGTTTTCTCCTGGTGGGAACGGCTTCCCCCGCCTCCCCGTTGGGAGAAGATATTTGCTAAATCCCCTGTCAGCACTGTCTGTGGTTGACCCGTGGTTGCAGGAAAGAAATTTGCACCGTGTATGGCTGGCCTTAGGGCCCATTCACACCAGAATCTATGTTAGATAGCAGTCTCTGATATGCAGTGTGGAGGCAAAGGTTTGCATTACGCCTTTTTATTTTTTTTCTGCAACTTTATTGAAATGTCACAAAGTGACATTTCATCAAGTTGTATTGGGTGCACTGTGGTAGATTGCATCTCATCATGCTGTACTAAAAAAAAAAGCACTGCATGCCATACTTTTTTCAGTACACATGACCACATCATGGTGGTGTAAACTGTCAAAACAGTAAACAAGGCTTTTTGCTTTGTCTTGCATTGGAACTGTGCTGGTCATGACTGTCCAGCACAGTCCCAAAGCACCTGGTGTGACGGGACCTTAATGGTATCAAATCAGGGTCAAAAGACAAGGTCAGTTGCCAGACAAGGGTCTGTAGGTCAGACCACAGTCAACCATTATAATTTGGAGATGCAGGGCTCAATTCACAAAGAGTTATTTTCCTCTTAAGGGCTCGTTCACACCATATGTGCATGGAAATTGATGGGAACTGAAGGGAAAACTGTGCAGATTTCACTTGCAGAGACTTTCGTTAGTTTTCGTGTACGTTGACATCAGTTTTTATGCACGTCACTTATGTGTCCTGTTTACACCAATGTTGTTGTCATGTCAGTTTTTTTTGTGCAGAAAACTGCATACATGTTGCAGATTCCTGCGCAGAAAAAATCTACTGTGGTGAGAACAGGACACATAGAGAACAATTGTTTTTTTGGTGCCCTTGCAGAAACCATGCAGAAAAACTGACATCTCTGCACCATGGTGTGAACGAGGCCTAAAATCTGAGATAATTAATAGCTATTAGGTTGTTTCAAACATTTTTCTGCAATTCACAAAAAAATGCTACTAAAATAAAGCATGAGTTATTTCATCAAAACGTGAGGTATTTTACTCATGGAACCACTCTGTATTTTGTCTCATGACGTGATATCCAATGGAAAAGATACAGTGGAGAAGGACTAGAACCCCTGTCAGTTTTTAGTGTTAATAAAGAGTTAAAATGGTTTAAACCATAGAAATATGCCAACTCACTAAGTCAATGCAGTCCCTGCAGCATATGTATTAATACTAGGGTTGTCCCGATACCACTTTTTTAAGACCGAGTACAAGTACCAATACTTTTCTTCAAGTACTCGCCGATACCGATTACCGATACTTTTTTTAAGGTCATGTGACAGTGGCACGAATATTTTTTTTTTTTTTTACAATTTTATTTTTTTATTATTTTTTACAATCATTTTTATTATTTTTTATTTTATTTTTTTGTGTGACTGTAGCAGGTGAGGGGGGGGTTTTTTTTTCTTTCGTAACATTTTATTTATTTAGCCATTTATTTAACATTTTTTATTATTTTTTTATTTTAACATTTTTTTTTTTT
>BLSH010164298.1:2938009-2950809 GCA_018402905.1 Glandirana rugosa | reverse complement strand
ATGTGTATAATGAAATCATATCATTACCTCTTGTCAAAGGATTTGATGGTCGATCTGTCAGTCATGGGTCCGTTTAGCTTTATTAATGAATGACTCTTCCATTCATTATGTTTTATTGAAGAGTTATTTAATCTCAAAATCTGGCATTGCTTCACGCTGAATAATAAAAAGCTAAGAGCACATCCTCATTGTCCTCTGTATAACACATTAGTTGTGTCTCTGTGACCCTGTGCGGGTCACTAAATCAGAGGCCTGTGTGTACTTATCAAAGATGCTTTTATATCAGAGATGCGGCTCCCTCCTCCCTCCCTAACCGCACTGGGAAGGGGGCAGCGCATTTAAAGAGAGAGCAGCTGGGCTCTTGTACTAGTTTTTATTATGATGTTTCAAGTAATAATTCACATCACTTTTAGCGATCTGACTTATTACTTTTTCTGCTGGGACATTGAAGGAGTAGACACAGCTGGTGGGAAGCGAACCAGTGCCAAGCTATGTGAAAGTATAGAGGGTGAGAGGTAATAGGAGAATACAAATACACAGATAGATCAGAATGGCTCTTTCAGGGGTTATAGAAGAAGCGTGGATAGCAAATTTAGAATTGAGAATAGCCTACTACTGATGTACTGTCACACTGACACATAATGGGCTTAATCTTTTCTAGAATCTCCCGGAAATCGCAACTCTTATGAATGCGCACTTAACCATGAAAATAACATCTTTGCAGTTGTAATTGATGCTCAGTTGATGTTTAGAATTCCATTCTACAAGATCTTGTGTGCAATCTGACAATTAACGCCACTGTACTGCTTTGGGTGAATGGTGGGGTATATCATGCACCAGGGGAAAATTAGACTTGGGACATGACGTTTATGCTTAAAACAGAAACACACACCTCCCAACTTTTTGAGATGGGAATGAGGGACACCTATTAGCATAAGTATGTAAGCATTGGACACACACCCCTTAAAGTATTAAAGTAGAATTATACAAAAAAAATTATTAGTTATTGTAAAGTCTGTTTTTTTAAATGTTATACTTACCTCCTCTGTGCAGTTGGCTTTGCCTGGATCCTCCTCTTCTCGGGTCCCTCTTCACTGCTACTGGCCCCTCCCTCCTGTCGAGTGCCCCCACAGCCAGCAGCTTGCTATGGGGGCACCCGAGCCGAGTCAGAGCTCTGTGTGTCTATTCAGACACAGAGCTCCAACCCGGCCCCATCCCCTCTCTCCCCTGATTGGCTAATTGACTTTGATTGACAGCCGTGGGAAGCCAATGGCGTCCCTGGTGTGTCTCAGCCAATCAGGAGGAGAGTCCCAGATGGCTAAGACACTTGTGGACATCAATGGAGAGAAATAGGGCTCAGGTAAGTAATTAGGAGATGCTAGGGGGGCTGCTACACACAGGAGGTTTTTTTTATCTTAATGCATAAAATGCAGTGAAATAAAAAATCTTCTGCCTTTACAACTCCTTTAAACCCACAAGTGCTTTTTTCACCACTACTATTCATTCATACTGGCTTTTGAAATTTACAAATGTAGCAACTTAGAAAGTGGATGAAATGTTTAGAAGTGGGAAACACTTTTTGTAAGATAGAAATGAAAAGAAAAACTGGTGGTGTAAGACACCTGTTACCCCGTTAAAGGATTTTTACGGACACACACGGTATGGTAAAAAAAAATATTTTATTGATACACTTTCTAGATAAAAAGGATAAAGAGGTAAACTCTACATTAGAGTTGAGCGAACCCGAACTGTAAAGTTCGGGTCCGTACTGAACTTTTGGGTGTCCGGGACCCGGACCCGAACCCGAACCCGGACTTTTCAAAAAAAGTCCGGGTTTGGGTTCGGGGTTCTAAAAACAGGGATATGGCTTCTACCTGCTATTGTTTAAGTTTCACAAACAGTTTTCAGATGATTTTAGAACAGGGATATGGCTTCTACCTGCTATTGTTTACGTTTCACACACAGTTTTCAGATGATTTTAGAACAGGGATATGGCTTATCCCGGCTATTGTTTGAGTTTCACACACAGTTTGCTGATGATTTTAGAACAGGGATATGGCTTCTCCCAGCTATTGTTTAAGTTTCACACAGTTTGCAGATGATTTTAGAACAGGGATATGGCTTCTCCCGGTTATTGTTTAAGTTTCACACAGTTTGCAGATGATTTTAGAACAGGGATATGGCTTCTCCCGGCTATTGTTTAAGTTTCACACACAGTTTGCTGATGATTTTAGAACAGGGATATGGATTCTCCCGGTTATTGTTTAAGTTCCACACACAGTTTTCAGATGATTGTAGAACAGTGATATGGGTTCTCCCGGCTAATTTATACTTTTTTCACACAGTTTGAAGATGATTTTAGAACAGTGATATGGCTTCTCCCGCTAATTAATACTTTTCACACACAGTTTGAAGATGGTCCACATCCACCTCCATTTTTGATTTTTTTTATGTGATTTTTGTTTAAAAATGCTTTTAAGTTATTTCCTTGTCCCCATTTCTTTGTAGAGACCCTTACCCTCATTTCCCTCCTTTTGCAGACCTCTAGGACTTTACAGGACTTTCTTACAGCCATTTTAGTGCCTAAAAGTTCGGGTCCCCATTGATTTCAATGGGGTTCGGGGTCCGGGTCAAAGTTCGGGTTCTGTCCGGACCCGAACCCAGACTTTGTCCTGAAGTTTGGCTGAACCAGCAGAACCTGAACTTCTAGAGGTTCGATCAACGCTACTCTACATCATATGCTGATTCACAGAACATATCAATATGCAGATACCCAACAACCATGTGAGCCAATAGGGAGGCCCAATCCCCACTGTAGTGATGGGGGAACTGGTCCAACGCTGGGTCACTGGTGCAGAGCTGACATGTTTCGGACTGTAAATAAGTCCCTCTTCAGGCGTAAATATTCAGTTGTTGGGATATGATATTCTATAAAGTGAAAAATATATTCATTACTAGTACTCATAAGTATAACAGTCAAAGGTTGTCTCATATTGATAGCATATATGGTGTGAACAAATGCTCAGTATACTTACATAATATTCCAGATATATTGGGTTACACCCGAGGCCACTGTACATCCTCCACTCCCCACATAGGTAGCATAGTAGTCTCAATATGGAGATTCATAAAGGGTATATTAACCCATACAGGTAAGGGTGTACTGAAGGGACTCCGGATGTGGGAGCTGCACACCCAAGGTTAGGTTCTTGGCCCTTGAACACCCACCAGTTAATCCTAGAGGAGGAGACTATAATAAATTACTTTTACAGCATGAGTTAAAGTGGATTTACCGTTACAGGCCACCACACCCCCTGGTCTTAACGAGACAATCAATTTTGTCTCGTTTCTTCCAGGTTTCACATTTGGCATATGTGAAAAGAACCTATAGGTAGTGGTTCTTTTTTCTGGGATAACCTGTTCCCTCTCCCCCTCTCTCTCCCCTCTTTATTCTCACTTTTCTCCTATATTATTAATTTTTTTTTGTATTTATGCATATATTATTTTTCATGATAGTTTTTTTTTTTCCAGATATTTTGATTGGGACTCCGATGGCCACTGTTTCCCTCATTCTTTCCATTTTTAGTCCAATTGATCTTTCAGACTTGTACCTGTACCTTTAAGTATTTTGTTCCCAATAGAGGTTACCTCGTTTAAACTCTGGAGATCGTCAGAGGTTAGGGGCGGATGGTGTGAGGTGACCCTTATACCACAGCCCGGCGCGCGTGGGCCCGTCACAGTAGCCCGCCCTTTGACGAGGCTCCGGTTGGGTACCTCTTGGAGTCCAAGGCTGTGGGTCAATGCGCGGCCCCCTTCCTGTCTGCACTTCAGCGTGGAGCGCAGGTAGGCAGACTCCGTGCGCACCAACGACGTTTCGGTGCGTGACGCGGCTCCACCCCTCGGACATCATCGGGGGATCGTCACATCTAGCCTAGGTGTCCGCATTAGAGGCACGCGGGCCGTGCGCACCCTCAGCGCATTTAGCTGTGTCCACTCACAATTAGGTGAGTGAACACATAAATAGGAGTTCAGGCAGGAGGAACGCCAGGTCACCATCTTTGGTCGACACCTCCACCTGACACTATAACCATTTGGTTACTCTTAGGATTTTTGCTCATGAAAGGTATGTTTTTTCCATTTTATTGCTCTGCTTATACCGCCCTCCTTATGGGACCATTTACCTAGGTCTGTAAAATGTTGGTTACCATCTTTGGGCACAAGCAAAGATTTTTGTAATACTTAATATGGGGTTGCCTCCCTCCTTCTCCCCCATATAAAGAGGGATAGTTTTGAAAACCCTGATATTTACTTTAATAGGAATTTTCTATATCTTCTACTATCTATACACACTTATTAATGCAAAAGATTAATGCAAATGCAGTAAGGTAAAAAACCTGCTTCCTTTACAGTGACAAGAAACTAATATGACAGGCAATAAACACAAAACATGAAAGCCGAACGTAATACATACTTTGTAGTTATAATGCTTCCATAAGCCCTATATCCAGTACAAGTATTAGTAATCCAAAGATAACAAGACAAGCCAATAGCTAAGGTAGAGGAATACCTGTCCTTCCTTCATGTATGTGTCTCAACAGGTCCATCTTATTCTCTGTCTGCTTGCCCTGTCTAAAATAATGGCGTGTAAGACAAAAACATTGTCAGGGGAATAGCCAGAGGACTGGCAATGTCGCCAATACCCAGCCAATACCCAGCAAGGCCGCGTCCTGCGCGCTCCCATGAGCATTGGAGCATGCGGTGGCGAGAACCGGCAGGTGCGGGTGCATGTGTATGCGCAGTGGCGTGCACAGGGCGGAATAGATTCTGGCATCCACTGGCCTTTAAAAGAACAGCAGCCCTGCTCACTAGTTGTTATTATTATTATGATAATACAGGATTTATATAGCGCCAACAGTTTGCACAGTGCTTTACAATATGAGGGCAGACAGTACAGTTACAATACAATACAGGAGGAATTGGAGGGCCCTGCTCATTAGAGCTTACAGTCTAGAAGGGAGGGTCAAGTGAAACAAAAGGTATAAACTGTGGAGGATGAACTGATGAAGAAAATGAAAATACATTTGTTAGGTGTGGGTAGAATAAGCTTCTCTGAAGAGGAGGGTTTTCAGGGATCATCTAAAAGCTAGCAGAATAGGAGATGCTCGGACAGGTTGAGGTAAAGAGTTCCATAGGATTGGAGAGGCTCTGTAAAAGTCCTGCAGGCGAGCAAAGGAGGAGGTGACGAGGGAGCTAGAGAGCAGGAGGTCTTGAGAGGAACGAAGAGAATGATTAGGTTGGTATTTCCAGACTAGGCTGGTGATGTAGTTGGGGGCTAAATTGTGGATGGCTTTGTAGGTTGTTGTGAGTATTTTTAATTTAATTTGTTGGGTAAGCAGGAGCTCCACTTGTATTAAGCTATATCACTGTAAATAACTCTTTTATATCATTCCCTGTAGTGAAATTCCATGAGCCCCTAGCAAGTATGGCACTAGAGCCCGGAGGAGTATAACGATTTCCTGTGGAGATGACAGGTTTTATTGAAACTAGGAGGTGCAGTTTTTCTCACTTGCAAGGCACCTGTTATTGAAATCAGGTATCCTAAAGTATCCACTTACATACAGCGGTTTACCATGAACACCACTGCTCCTGGCTGCCCAGGCCTGAGTCTGCAGATTAAGGGTCCCCTTGTTGCTAAAACTGGAGTGTAGGAAGGAGGACCTGGATGGAAAGATTAAAACAAATATGACACAAATAAAGATGCATATTGTACTGAGTTGGAAATTTATGTTTTTTTAGAACTATGAAAAATCGAATCTAATATTTCTCAGTATAGGTCAGTCACCCTAGACTTGGAAGAAAAGGAAGAAAATCTGCATAGAGAACGTTCCAGCTCCCCCTGATAAGCCACTTGGTGAGATATCTTGGAATGTAACAATGTCTGCCTTTCTGTTCTCATTTATTCCACTCTCATTAGGCTTGTTTAGACTCCCATATAGCAGCGCATCGTCTGTCTAACAGATTTTCAGGCAAGACTTCTGAAATGTGCCCAGTTTGGAAAGGAACTGCTAATATTAGAATCTAAGGATGGATTGTGAAAGTCAAAATGACAAGTTGATTTTGGAATCCAAGTATTATTATCCTTACATGCTTTCCTGTAATAGACAATTGGTGTATTGTGGGCTGGAATGCCAGTAGATAGAGAGGGAGAGATCAGGCTTTGGAGGCATATGTGTCTGCTTTGTACTTGTGACATCCTGTAATACTAAAGCTTCAGAAAATTTTAAGAACTCTGGACTTAATAAAAAGCAGGCTGTTGTTTAAACTCATCTCTAGGGCTCAATAAAACATTCAATATAAGAATTAGCAAAGTGTAAACTGGTATATGTAATAGAGGCAACCACTGACATTAACCAGTAAGCTGGCAACATGTCCATCTGCACGAAATATGATTGTTAGGAATGTTTCACATCAATACTATCCAGATCATACCAGACCTTTAAAATAGTTAGAGTCAAGGACCATGCATGGCCCAAAATGCATTAAACATGGACTGCATTGATAAGAGATGTTGCCAATAAAAAGACTGTATACAGATGGCTGAGTTGCTAGCTTGCTGCTTAGTATGCCACGTCTAGGGTGACTGGCCTATGCGTTGAAATACAGAGTTAGATTCAGCAACCCTTCAATGGTTGAGTGGCTTTCTTTGCACAATCTTTTGGATAACCACAGTCATTTATGAAGAACTTTTGAAGTTAATATGTTATACATAGCATATATGACTCAACCAGTCGCTAGTGTTTTTTTTTATCCCCTGTAACATAGTTTTATTACCTGTTGGACCTGACACTAGATCATACTTTTTCCACTTCCTGTAATAGAGCGACAACACTGCAAATCTGCAGTCAAATCATACAGCAGCATTATCACTGAGCTGTACATGTGGAGCTCAGTGTAAATTCTAGCACAGTGCCTGGGCACCAGGATGAATGAATTCCTGCGCATACGCAGGAGTAGAGTCATCCTGTGTTGGCCAATCAAGATGGCCGAAGACCGACACCTGGAAGGAGCCAGAGAGAAGATGGGGACCCTGCAGACTGTTGAGGCAGAAGTAAGTATTGCAGACGCTAGTTCCGCTTTAAAGCTCAACTAAAGCAAACACCAGTTTTTTTTTCTTTAACAAAAAAAAAAGGTTTAAACCAAATGCTAAGTATTTGTCCCAACTGCTGTAACTGTCACTTTTTCTAGATAGGAGCGTTTCTTTCGGGTTCTGGTCTTTGCCTGTTTTGATTGGCCAGGCTAAGATGATGTCACTCCTGCCAAGTTCTTTCTCAGCAGATGGAGAAATTGTGCACTGAGCTGCACATGTGCTGCTCAGTGTACAGTGTGAACAGGCAGAAAGAATAATTTAATAAAAAAGGGACATAGTATCTTTTGTATTAAAAAGTTGGTCTGTTCACAAAATTTACTTTAAAGGAAAGTAAAAAAAAAAAAAAAAAAAAAAAAAGGATCTACTGGTGGAATATAACTATGTTATATGGAAGAATGCTGTGTAATGTTAGCGCCAGACTGTATCTTATATATCATTTTATATTTTGCCAACAGCTTATCTATTTTTTTTTGCCCATAGTGCACTTTCAAGTGAAATAAAATTGAGGAATATAACAAACAAATAAGAATTTTCATGAGATAAAATAAGGAGTACATGTACAGTAACTTTGTGAACCGATGATTATATGTTTTTTTTTATTTCCACTGTTCAAATGCAATCTTATGCTCATTGCCAGCACAGCTTACACAAAGTAGACCAAAACGCTCATATTGTGTGTCAGCCACCATCAGTGGCGTCACTAGGGTTGGTGTCACCTGGTGCGGAAAAAATTGGTGTCACCCCACCTCCACCAACTATAGTTCCCCTTGCACTAACTACAGACCCCCCTCCACTAACTACAGAACCCTCTCAGTGCGGACCCCCTCAGTGTGGACCCCCTCAGTACAAACCCCCCTCAGTGTGGACCCCCCTCAGTGCGGACCCCCCTCAGTGCGGACCCCCTCTCAGTGCGGACCCCCTTAGTGCAGACCCCCCTCAGTGCGGACCCCCCCAGTGCGAACCCCCCTCAGTGCGGACCACCCTCAGTGCGGATCCCCCTTAGTGTGGACCCCCTCAGTGCAGCCCCCTTAGTGTGAACCCCCCTCAGTGCGGCCCCCCTCAATCAATATAGACACCCCCCCAGTGTAGACCCCCTCTCTGCTCCCATAATGCCCCCCTGCACATGTCCATCTAAATTAATATAATCTGTACAGACCTCAGAACAGCGCGGGATAGGCACAGCGGTGTATTCCTCAGACTTCCTCCTCCTCTGTAGATGTAAACAGAGAGGGCTTCGCTCTGCTGCTCACTGAAGGACACAGCCGGTGCTCTGTCAAATTAGCCAACTCATCAAAATCTCAATACAGAAATGACACAGTTGGAGTTTTTGACGGGTTGGCTAATTTGGCAGAACACCAGCACCGCAAGAGAGACACTTATTAGTGTAGGGGTTCGCTGCTGCCCACAGGTGTCACCCCTCTGGCGGGTGTCACCCGGGTGCGGCCCGCACACACCGCACCTGCCTAGCAACACAAGTGGCCACCATACTTAATGGTTTTAAAGTATATTTTCCATAACTCTCTTCTATACTTTCCAAAACCAGGTTACTGATATTTGCAAACTCACCGCTTAGCCTTTGCCTTTTAGCCTTACTCTGTCTCTTTTTTATAATGTTTTGCCCCCACAACCGAGGTCCAGTTCTGTTTTTGCATGTATTTTAAGATTTCCTGTTGCCTTTCCTGGAAACTGAACATATTGAATATTAACCTGACAGGAGTGCCTGAAATGTTAATTTTCAGATTAGTATCACTCACCATGCAAACATCAATGGGCGTGAGTTCTTCAGTAGTGATGATGTCATCCCGCGGCCATCTCGTTTACATGGGAATTGTTTGGTTGTATAGCACGCACTGCTGAAGTGCTATGTTAGTGAGTAGTTTGCATTTTGTTTTGTTGGAGCAATACAATTTTAAACAGAGAGCACTAGATCTCACATTTTTTCCTCTATACACCCGATATCCCCGGGGGAGACTGGAGGTGGAGTGAACCATCAGGGAGAAGTGGGAGATACAGAGGATTAGAATGTCAGCAGGATGCCAGAGCGATCTCTTGATTACCCTATAAGGGGACCTGCTGTTTCTGACCCACTGGTAAAACGGTCAGAATGTGAGGTGAGCGGCCAGAGCTCACTGGTGGTGGTGAGCACTTGCACTTTGGAAAATGTATCTTTGCATGATTGGGGGAAACAAGACCCAATTTTGTGGAATTTTTTTGATGTTGGATTTTTATGTGGACTTATTATTATGGACTATTAATTACTATGTCACAGTATTAGTTATATTTGACGTTTAATAATTCATTAATTCATTTTGATTATTCACTGGTAGAGCAGAACTGTGTTTGATTTTATGTTTACAAGAAGTGTAGAAGAGTGAACACGCTTTTTTCAGTGACAGCAGTAACTGGGTGATTTTTACACTTTTTTAAACTCTTATTTAGACTTGGGTTGAGCCCAGGTTTGAGCGTACAGTTGGCCCTCAGGGCGATTGTAGACACATGTACTACATGTAAGATACCTTGCCATTTGTCTCCCACTTGGGGTGGATCCGGTTGCGGTACTCCAGCTCGGTGCCTACTTTTGGGGTTGGCCTTAATACAGATACTCTGTGATACCATCTCTCGACTGCCTGTTTGTCCTACAGATCTCCGTCCTCTTTCCTTCTACACACCGGATATAAACCTATCCTCCGGTTTAAGTACCCCATTTACACACATCCCATCGGCTCAGTCCCTGCTCCACTTTTATCATCCTGAAACCTTGACAGCCGCTGCTTGTGCAACCGGCTTCCATTTGCCTTATACCCTGTTTTTCTGATCTACGAAATATCTCCTATTCAGGCTGATGTCTCCTGATCACTCTATTAAACACACAAAGTATCCTGTTTTGGATGATTGTGTTGTTTTTAAATTTTGACCACTCACCCCTGAGGAAGATATCTACTATTAAACATCGGAACGCATTGGGTCTTTTCCTGCCCCCTTTCGTGTGGCAGATCAGTGGTCCTTTTTTATCCTTGTTGTCATCGTATATTGTCTCATTACGGCACTGGGGACACTGTTTTTCGTGCTCTCATGCCATCAATGTATACATGTCCAATTTTGGCTCGATTTATTGTATGTTTTTGAATATTACTTTTTAAATGTATTAAGAACTATGAGCGCAGAGAGAGAGCACACAGAGGCCGATCACTCCAAAACCCGACACACAGGCGTTTATTGGGGATCTTCAGAGTATGAACAACAGGAGGACTAGCTCACACTACACAAAGAAGACACAGCAAGGGAAAGGGATCTTCAGCACGCAATCTGGGACAAAAGAAAAAGGGGGAAATAGTCCATAGGGATAACAATCTAGGGGGCCCAGACCGGACGAAGCTTGGCCTGACAGGGGTGAGCACAGCAGGGGTTACAAGTCCTTGGCACAGGCAGGGGTTGGTACGGCAAGAGTTGAAGTCCTTGGCACACAGAGCAGGGTTGGCACAACAGGGTGGTAAGTCCTCATCACAGGCAGGGAACAGGGGGTAAAGTCCTTGGCACATCCAGGGTACAGGCTAGTACACAGGGCAGCAATGAGGTACAGCATGAGCACAGTCCAGACTCATAGGTCAACGATCCAGGCACAGTAAGTAGCAGGCCACAAGCTGGTACAGCAGAGTCCAGAATCAAAGTCCAGGCACAATGACGGATGGCAGTAATAGGCACAGCAAAGGTTCAGGCACTCACCAGTCAACAGCAGCCTCAGTGGGGAAGTCCAAGCCGAGCGGCAGGGGAAAAGAGGTCCAGAGGGCAGATGGCCTTCACAAACTCATGGTAGGTCCAGGGAGGGCTGTGTGTTCTGGCCGCAGCTTCACTCAAGCAGCAGTTGAAGGAGGAGCTGAGAAAAGCCTCACAGAACTAAAGTCCCCACGGTGCAGAAAACAAAATCAGTCTCAGCCGTTCACCCATCATTTCTAGTCAGCTAAGGAGACTTGCAGCCATGAACTCCTCTGTCCAACATTAAAGTAAAGACTGCCCAGTCTGCCCCCCTTCATTGTTATCTGTGGTATTGTGAATGCAGTCACACACCTTCTGGTGCTGAGGCGTCTGCCTTTATCCCCAGCAGGATACAATCATTTATTCCATCCTTACTGAGAGAGCCACACATCCGACCCCCTGTGGGGACACAGCAACTCACAAACCAAATTATGCAGATATGTTGACTGTGTTACACATTGCATCTGAATTAGAGATTTGCCAGTTTTATAAAACGAAACAAATATTGAAAAGATTGAATATTTCTGACCTTCGTCACAAATTGTATTAATAAATGTTGATTGTTTTATCAGTACACACTCTCTCCTTCTTGTTGAGTTGGTCTTCCCGGTTGAAAGTCCCATTTAGGGTTTTTTTTCTTCTTTTTTCTATTCAATTACCAGGGATGGGGATAGACTAACTCCTATCACTTGATGTCTAGATAGATACTGGACTGCCCAATAAATATATCCTTCACTTATTTAGACTTGTTTGTAGGATTGTGCTGATAGATAATTGATTATATTGTAAGTGAATGTTATTAAAAACCGCCTTTCCTTTTCAATTTGCAGCACTGTGATTTTCTGTAAAATGCAATGCAATATGGCAACCTGGAGGTGTTCTGTACACAGAATGTGTACAGAACGCCCCCCAGAAACATCATTTCCTGCTTGTGTGATTGGCTCGCCGATTTTCCCAGAAGTCTACACTGAGATACAAGTCAGATTTTTGGCATCCACTGCAACAAAAATGTAATTTTTGGTAACATACTCCCAATAGAAATTCATGTCTAAAGGGATGCAGACTCAGCAATTTTCCTCGTTAGAGCCCTGCAGCTGCAGCAGCTGATTGGTAATTATGAAACCACTCCCATTAGACTCACTGAGCACAGGGGCACAGATGAACAAACAGGGATTTCTTCAGAATAATAAAAGGTAGGAAACTGCAACACCATTTGCTAAAATCCTTGCAATGTACATAGATCACCCAGAGGCCAGAGGGGAATGTTTTTTTCTCAACAAAAGTGGAGTTATGCTTTAAGCTATACTATGCGAATGGGAACATGCAACAAATATAAAGTAGGTGTTATCCTAATTTAGATGCAAAAGTGGAAATACACTTTAACCACTTGCCGACGGCTGATCAGCATTTGACGGCAACAGAGTGGCTCTGTAACGCGGATCGCCATCATACAACGGCAGCCCGAGATCGCGCCCAGTGAGCGTTGATCTCCGCCGGCCACCCGTGATGACCCCCCCCGGAGTGAAAGAACGGAGGTCCGTGTTAGTAAACACGGACCTCCGTTCTGTGAGGGGGGAAGGGCTGTGATCACAGCCTTCCTCTACACGGAAGCTGTGATCGCTTCCCTTCCCCAGCTAGGGCAGTCCCCCCACAGTTAGAACACGCCCAGGGAACACTGTTAACCCTTAGAGCGCCCCCTGCAGGTTAACCCCTTCACTGCCAATGGCATTTACACAGTAATCAGTGCATTTTTATAGCACTGATCGCTGTACAAATGCCAATGGTCCCAAAAAAGTGTCAAAATGTTCCGACATGTCCGCTGAAATAGTTATAAAGTCGCCTGTACAGCCTTGTAAAACTGTGAAAAAACCCTGGTAACCGTAAACATGTCGCTAGTCAC
>BLSH010164298.1:2898734-2919759 GCA_018402905.1 Glandirana rugosa | reverse complement strand
AGCCTCTCGAGACGGAAACCTCTGGTAGGTGTGTCTGACCATTTGATGTAACATCACCCTGTCCAGGGGGGGTTCACTGGATGATCGGTAAATTGGAGGGACCGCCATACTGACTCAGACCTTAAATAACGACTTTCGCCATTACCAAAAGACGTACCTCTATACCGCAATACATGATATCCGGACGTTACCAATCATTAATGAATGAATTTGGACTGGTTTGTTGTGAGATCATCTGTAGACTCTACATTATTTCATTCTTTGTGTGTTTAAGTACTTAATATTAGTTTATTTATTGTATTTAAATAAGTCTACCTTTGTGAGTCTTTTAGATGACTGGTCGCCATTTTATTGAGTACATTCCGCCAACCGCCAAAAAAGCAGCAGCGACCAGAATGTGTGTGGTCTGCTGTTCCAAAAGAGACGGTAATGGGAAGAAGGTCCTGAAAGAAAGCAGGTTTTACTGCCCCGATTGTGATGCTGGACTTTGTGTGGTACCCTGCTTCAAGATCTACCACACTCAGGAGGATTATTAATTTTTTGTAGTTAAAGATTTTCTGAGTGTTTCCATCTGAATAAATTTATGTTATTTATTTGATTATAATTCATGAATTTGTGTGTTTCTTACTTTATTACATCTCAGATGTCTACTAGAGTGTTGTTTACTAACCATTGCAGGCCTATAGTACATAACGCCATATCTCCATGCAGAAAACCATTACCGCTTTCAGCAATAAATTCCAGACTCAGTCATACCGCCAGGGAGGTTAAATGGCTAGTAGGTCACTTGGGGGGGACCTGTCCCACTACAATGTAGTTTACCAGTCTGTGTGGATGGTCTCCAAAGGCAGAGCTCTCCGACCGGGGTACAGAGGATGAAGATAGAGAAGAAGAAAACTCCACATAGGGTGATATCGTTTACCTCTCCTTTACTGCCGTGCTCATATGAGTGTTAAAAACATTAAAAGCCTGCGATAGGCACTGTGATGAACGATAACCTTGCAACAGTTGTGGTAAATTCCACTAGTAAAGGTGGTGGACGCTGGATGTCAGCTCCAGCTTGCTTTCCACTCTGTGGGCTGTTGGTGATGGGTTAGGAAGCAAACCTTGACATGTTTCATCGTGTTAGTGCAAAAACTGGGAACCCTCTATACAGCAGCAGTCCACAAATTCAGTTTTTCTGGTGCGAGTGCCTGCTATACATTTTCTGGTACAGTTGTGCAATAGTCATCCCACCACAGGGGTCACTGTGGCTGAATTTTCATCTTTGCTAACTACTGTAGACTTACAGAGCTCTTGCTGTAGACTCATCACTGCAACTTTGCTCTTGCTAGAGATTTGGCATGCAAATTTGCTACAAATTGGAAAAGTGTCAACTAGAACTTGTGCTTCAAGTGCTCTGCAAGTGTACAACTTGCCAGTGAAAATATGAAGCAAGTTAACAGACTTAAAATTCAACACTGCCACAAATGTGTAGCAAGTTATCCTTGCTATCTGGGTAGTAACTAAGAAGCTTCCAACTTCAGCTTGTTCAATTAGGTTTTGACAATAAAACCTAGAAGCTGATTGCTTACCATGCACAGCTGCACCAGATTCTGAATGCCCGAGTTTTAGTAAATCTCCCACTTAGATTTGTATGTAAATATAAAAGTGCATTTTATCAACAGCATCCACCTTTCAGGAAGACATTACATGCAAAATACCCAGATATGCTATCATGCCAATACCCACGTACTCTCGGAACTTATTTATTATTATTGGACTGTAATGTCTCGGTAAAGTCTCTGTGCCAGGAAGAGGACAGACTAGGTGACAGTGCAGGCCTATGTGTATTCAGACAATCCTTATAACAGAAAAGGCTTAAATGCAGAAAGTAAAGTAGGTTAAAGCAGAGACAAGCCTAGCATCATCAGCAACAATAACAGAGGCAAGACCTCCTGCTTTCTAGCTCCCTCATCACCTCCTCCCATATTCGCCTCCAGGACTTCTCCCGAGCCTCTCCCATCCTCTGGAATTCCTTACCCCAATCTTTCAGACTGTCCCCAAATCTATACACTTTCAGGCGATCCCTGAAAACTTTTCTATTCAGGGAAGCCTATCCTGCCTCCACCTAACAACTGCCCTTTATTTTCTTCACCAGCTCACCCCCCACAGTTATTGCCCTTTCGTATCACTTGACACTGCCTTCTAGATTGTAAGCTCTAATGAGCAGGGCCCTCTGATTCCTCCTGTATTGAATTGTATTGTAATTGTACTGTCTGCCCTAATATTGTAAAGTGCTGCGCAAACTGTTGGTGCTATATAAATCCTGTATAATAATAAATAGGACTTATGCCAGGAGTCACTTCAAAAGGTTACGAAAAAACAAAACTGTGAGCTGAGAGGGTCAGAGGTCACTGCAAGATCAGGGCAGCAGAGGGCCAGGTCAAGGAGGCTATGACAGAAGGGTCTGCAACTAGTTAGTTGGATATAGAAAAAAACAAGCCAGCTACACTGTAAAGTGGACAACTAGAATGTGGACTTTGGAAAAAGGACCAATCAGTAGGTGGACTTCACCTTCCTCTTAGATGGACTTCACCTTCCTCTTTACAAGCTCAGCTCACCTGGAGATAAAAATGTACTCGCTAAGGGCTGGAGAACCATGAGCTTTGGGGAACATAAACCCAGGAAATCCCACTGCATAAATACCCAAGAGAAACTGCAGAAGACACAGTCAGTGGGCTGGCAGAAGAAACATGCATGGGGGAGAGCAAACATGGCAACTCAGCACCCAACCATAGCCCAAACAGCAATACACACCAGGGGTGACTGATCCACCAAGGAGGACAAAAATCTCATGTTTACTTACCTAACACAACATGCACTCTATGCACATTATTTTAAGATTTTTTTTAGTATGTAACCACATATCTCCAAGTAATCATTAACTGGTGGATTTTCATAACATTGCGATAGTTTTTCTTATCATTTGTAATGTTTCATATTGCTTTTGGACTGTTGACCTGCACCTTGAGAATGTCAGGCATAGGAAACAGAGATAAAGTTATCCATTTTTACAAGGGATAAGCTCTAGCTTGTACACAACATTTGTGAATAGTTGAAGCAAATTCGAAAGTGGACAATGGTTTACCTAAGCCACCATACTGACAGGAGATGCCGCAATGTCACCCGCGGAGTATTGAAGAGCTCTCTACCAAAATCGGAAGTGGTTTCTGCTCCTGGGCTTACCACTGTTTCCAGCATTAGACGCTGCAATTTTAACCACTTAAGGTCCACCCTATAGCAGTTTTACTACTACAGGGTGGCACATCTGCACCAGATAACGTATATATATATATATATATGGGTAGGGGGCTCGCTTCCGCTGTGATCATGTGGCCGCCGTGACCGCCAATCGTGAATAGAGATTGTACAAAAAACTTTACATTATTGTCTTACCTGGGACTATGTAATAAACATCTCTAAACATAAATATATAATTAGGAATTAACCCATTCCCTTTTGCAATATATTATAAATTAATGTTCTCCAGCAGGGGAATAAATAAACACCCTCTTCCCTAAGAACCATAGATGGTGGCTTTCTTGGACAGCTGACTCTTGGTAACCAGAGTGGTTCCTAAACATGTGATCATTATGTCAGCAAAGGAATGTACACTGTCAGCTTCAGGCCGCAGTGGCATCCTCAATGCCAGTAGGGATAAGTGAAAATGGGTGGGGTGTTCATTGTGAAGTCCAATACCTGTGAAGTTAAAATTGAACCCCATGGATGTTTAGGCTTCAAATACCGAAAATCAGTTCTGGTCATTTTCAAAGCTAATAGGCAAGGGATTTTCAAAAAAGGGCATAAGGAGCTGAACAATACCATGGTGGACAGGTGCAATGTGAAATAATACTTTACATGTGCAATTGATTTTTTTTTTACTGTTGCATTCTTACTTTACTTAACCAGTTAACAACCGCCCTATAGTCAAATGATGGCTACAGGACAGTTCATTAACTCCGGGGGGGGGGGCGTACTAGGATGTCCTCATATGAACGTGCTTTCCGCATGCACCCTGGGGCATGCACCCGGGAACATCCGTGACTGCCGGGTCCAGGGATCCCAACGCTTCACAGATCATGTGGAATGGCCACTCACAGCGGCCTTTTACCACGTGATCGCTCTGTCAAATGACGGAGCGATCACATGTAAACAAGCCAGCGGAAGTTCAGACTTTTCACCGATCGGTGCAGTGTGAGAGGAGAGGGGGAGAGAGCAGATGCTGCAGATGGGCAGGATGTGTAGTGCCCACAGCGCTGCTATGTGACCTGCTGTACCCCCACCATCCATCCAGTCTCACCCAGCCAGGCATCCTCACCCAGGCAGCCATCCATGCTCACCCACCCAGCCATCCTCACCCACCAGCCACCCATCCTCACCCATCCATCCCTCCATGCTCACCCATCCAGCCATCTTCACCCAGCCATGCTCACCCATCCAGCCATACTTACCCAGCCATGCTCACCCATCCAGTCATCCTTACCCAGCCATGCTCACCCATCCAGTCATGCATGCTCACCCACCCATCCATGCTCATCCAGCCATCCATCCATGCTCTCCCAGCCATCCATTCATGCTCACCCAGCCATCCATCCATGCTCACCCCCCCAGCCATGCTCACCCACCCAGCCATGCTCACCCATCCATCCATCCATGCTCACCCACCCAGCCGTGCTCACCCACCCATCCGTGCTCAGTCATCCCCATCCATGCTCAGTCATCCTCATCCCTTCTCATCCATCCCCATCCATGCTCAGTCATCCCATCCATGCTCAGTCATCCCCATCTATGCTCATCCATCCCCATCCATGCTCAGTCATCCCCATCCGTGCTCATCCATCCCCATCTGTGCTCAGTAATCCCCATCCGTGCTCAGTCATCCCCGTCCGTGCTCAGTCATCCCCATCCGTGCTCATCCATCCACAGCTCATCCATCCCCATCCATGGCTCATTTGTGCCTCATTCATGCTCATCCATAATACCACATCAGTTCTCATCCGTGACACATCCATTCCACTACAGTACCCATCCATGCCACTACAGTGCCCATCCGTGCCACTACACTGCCCATCCGTGCCACTACACTGTCCCATCCGTGCCACTACAGTGCCTACCATGCCACCACAGTCCCTCACAATAGTGTAAAAGGTAGTCAAATTAGATTTGAAATGTATGCCCCTAGAACACCTGATGGTGCTCCCTGCATGTCGGGCCTCTGTATGTGGCCAGACTGTGTAAAAGTGTCACACATGTGGTATCACCATACTCGAAAGGAGGAGCAGAATATATTTTGGGGTATAATTTTTGCTAGGTACATGCTGTGTGTTAGAAATACTGGATAAATGTACAACTTTCATTTTCTTTCCACATTTTGCAAAAACTTGTGGAAAAAAGTACATTTTCAAAAGATTCATTATGCCTCCTAGAATATACATTGGGGTATTTGCTTTCCAAAATGGGGTCATTTTTTTGGGCGTTTCCATTGTTCCCGGTGCTCCGGGACCTTCAAAATTGCAAGAGGTAGTCAAGAAATTATATGTGTAATTTAGGCTCCTAGAACACCTGGTGGTGCTCCCTGGATGTTGGGCCTCTGTATGTGGACAGGCTGTGTAAAAGTCTCACACATGTGGTATCGCCATACTCAGGAGGAGTAGTAGAATGTGTTTTGGGGAGTAATTTGTGGTATGCATATGCTGAGTGTGAGAAATAACTTGTTAATATATAACAATTTTTGTGGAAAATAAAGAAAAAAAAATCTTCATTTTGTAAAGAATTGTGGGAAAACATTACAACTTCAAAAAATTCATCTCTTACTTAATACCTTGGTATGTCTATTTTCCAAAAAGGGGTGATTTGGGGGTATTTGTACTTGTTAGGGTCTCAAGAAATGAGATAGGCCATCAGTATATCAGGTGTGATCAATATTCAGTGATTGGCACCATAGATTGTAGACTCTATAACCTTCACAAAGACCAAATAATATACACTAAATAGTTTTTTCTTTACCAAAGATATGTAGCAGTATAAATTTTGGCCAACATTTATGAAGAAAAATTACAAAATGTTCGTTCTTTTTTTAATTATAGCGCAAAAAATAAAAAACCCAGCGGTGATTAAATACCACCAAAGGAAAGCTCTATTTGTGTGAAAAAAAGGACAAAAATTTCATTTGGGTACAGTGTTGCATGACTGAGTAATTGTCATTCAAAATGTGAGAGCACTGAAAGCTGAAAATTGGTCTGGTTGTTAAGGGGGTTTAAGTGCCCAGTGGTCAAGTGGTTAAAAATAGACCAAAATTAAATAATTCTGCACCCCAATCTGATTCATTACAATTTGAAAAAAAAGGCTTTGGCTGCAACACCTGTTTTTTTTTTATATACAGTGGTAATATGTCTGAATTGAAATGCATAAATAGATCTAAAAGCTATAGGAAAGTTTATGATTTAACCACTTCAGCCCTGAAAGGATTTACCCCCTTCCTGACCAGGCCATTTTTTGCAATACGGCTCTGCGTCACTTCCACTGACAATTGCGTGGTCGTGCGATGCTGTACCTAAACGAAATTGACGTCTTTTTTCCCCCACAAATAGAGCTTTCTTTTGATGGTGTTTGATCACCTCTGCGGTTTTTATTTTTAGAGCTATAAACAAAAATAGAGTGACAATTTTGAAAAAAAAAATGTTTTACTTTCTTTTATCCAATAAAAAAATATTTAAAAAAATGTATTCATCAGTTTAGGCCGATATATATTCTTCTACATATTTTTGGTAAAAAAAATCTCAATAGGCGTATATTGATTGGTTTGCGCAAAAGTTATCACATTTACAAACTATGGGATAGATTTAGAGACTTTTATTTTTTTTATTGTTTTTACTGGTAATGGCGGCGGACAAATTTGACCACCAAATGACTCTTTTTGGGGACCAGTGACATTATTACATTGATCAGTGCTATAAAAATGCACTGATCAATGTATAAATGACACAGGCAGGGAAGGGGTTAACACTAGGGGGCCATCAAGGGGATAAGTGTGTTCCCCCGGGGGGGGGGGGGTTTCTAACTGTAGGGGGGATGGGCTGCCAGGGATATGACAGAGATCGCTGTTCCCAATCACTGGGAACAGAAGATCTCTTACATGTCATCTGGCAAAATGGGGATCCACCTTGTTTACATAGGCAGATCCCTGTTCTGTCTCTGTACACAGGGATCGCGGGTCGCCAATAGGGGAGGGGACATTTTTAGGACTAGTTGGTGTTAGGTTGGAACTCCATTTTAAAGTGGTATTAAACCCAGAACATAAAATGTAATATATTGTAGCTTACCAATCATTAGATCTTCGTGGTGGCTGCATTCATTTTCTTTTTCATTATTATTATTGTTATACAGGATTTATATAGCGCCAACAGTTTGCGCAGCGCTACTTTTAGGCTTTTCCCCTCTGTTTTCACCTGGTGACCTGGTCACTAACACACCTTCTACTTTGGATGAAGGAGCACAGGGGCATTTTTGGACAGCAGCATTGTCAGTCTGGAGGGGAGAGGAAAGTTTATTTATTTACAGCAACATTTTTTTTCCTTGTGGAATAAAGGTTTTACACGAATAAATACAAGCTCATCATTGTAAGCACCCCTGTCAGTGGTAAATGGTTTGGGTCAACATTAACTGTGACATTTCCAAGAAAGCTTGCTCTTTTGAAAAACAACAGACTTACTACCCAGATTACCAGGTGAAGGTAAGAGAAAGAAAACCTAAAAAAGCAAACAAATGCAGCAATCAAATCTAAGAATTGGTATTTTTTCACTCTTCCTCCTCCACATCTAGAGCAGTCACGTTTTTACTTTTTTATCTTGTCATCTTAAGGTGTTGTTCAGCTGCTTGCCTTTTTCTCCACCTCCTTTTCAGATAATATCACCACAGCCCAACTAACTGGCTATGAGGACTGAGCTGAATTCTGTTGATGCTATACCCAGGGCTGGCCCACAGACCTCCACAGTGCTGCTGCTGAAGTGGAAGAAAAGAATATTCTCAAATCACCCCCAAGCCCTGCATCGTCATATCAGTTTTGACAAGTGTTAGAATATAAATGTATTTTATGCAACAACTATGGCAGTGTTTATAAGTTTGTAGTTCCATGTATGATTAAACTCTAAGGGGTTGATTTACTAAAGGCAAAACTAATATGCACTTCGCAAAATGCAGTTGCACCCTGTAAGTGCTGTTGCTTCTGAGTTTGGTAGATAAAGTAAAGCTTCACTTTGCAAAGAATACCCAAACATGTCCAAGGAAAATATAAGAAAAAAAAACTGAATTTTTGCTTGCACGTGACTGGGTGATGGAAGTCAGAGCTTCTGCTCCTTTACTAAGCTCTGGAGAAACTGCTCTTGCAAAGCAAAGTGCACAGTCTATTTGCCTTTAGTAAATGTTTTTTAATCCAAAAGTTGCACCTCATTTTTGCAGGCATAGTGCGTTGATTCAGGAACTGAGTCACATGACAAATGATATAAATTTCTTTATTCACTCAACCAGAGTAAAAATTACCACAGTTAATGGGCAAATAATGGAATCAGAAGGAATAGCAGACGGTGTGTTCTTTACTGTCCTATTACCCAGAGTGTCACCAGAAAGACACCTGTGAAAAATGTCCTCTATATCCCTGCTCTTGACACTAATCTCTTGTCAGCGAAGAAGCTTACAAAACAAGGCAATGTAGTGACCTTCCAAGATGGCAGTTGTGCTATCACAAAAGAGGATGTATTCATTGCAAAGGTTAAAATTATTGATGAAACTTCAGTGTGTTCAAAATGTCCTGAACTAACACCAGCACTTCAAACTGAGGGAAGTTCCACATCAGTATTACATGACAATAAGCAACAAAGTGACACAGAAATTAACTCAGACAATCCAAACATTGTAAAAGAAGAAACAAGGCCACAAGATGCTTCAATCAGAAAATCCACCAGAAGCAATAATGGCATCTCAGCCAAACATCCGTCCTATGTTGCTCAAGTAGCATTAAAACCAGAGCCAGATTCATGGGATGAGATGCAAAGACTTCCAACTGATGAGAAACAAAAGTAGATCAGAGCATTTGACAAGAAACAGATGTATAGAACTGAGATCTGAAATGGGACTAACATAAGGAGTAGTTGTTAAGTGGGGGGAGTTGGAATACAGAAATGTATTTTATGCAACAACTACATCAGCCAGTAGATGGCATTGGTTATACGTTTGTAGCTGCATCTATGGTTAAACTCTATGTCTTTTCTGTATAATAAAGTTTCCTGTTTGTAGTTAAGTGGCATATAAAACATGTGGACTGTGTACTGTCTGTTCTGTAGGGTGATATATAGAATTTCTAACACCAAGCAACCCATTTACAAGAGTTTTTGGCTTGTGCTACACATTAGGTCATTTGCACTGCCAGGTACTTTGGCATAGAAAGCTATACGCCAGCCACCATTACCTTGCACAGAAGGCCATCCTTGCCCTCTACCAGCATGTGGAATTCCATGATGCAGCAGGAGACAGAGGAACACAGCAGTGCCTAGTCACAGAGCTTAGCGACTATGTGTCACAAAATTTAAGTAAATTTGTGGGCATCTTCACAAAGTAGATTTACAAATGTTAAGGTCCGATTACTAGGAGTAGGCTAGAAACAATTAAAATACAATGTGGATTTGTAACACTGGAACTTTATCTCTGTGCAGTCCTGTCAAATTCTGATACTTTGGTTTTGATAAAACGTCGGGTACCTACGAGATTTTGGCTTTCAAGGATAATTTGATTTTTCCCAATATACTGCAAGCACTGAAGGAATATGGATCCATTTCACATTTTAAAATCAGTCTCTCTAAATCCTTTATCTTCCATATATTGATTCCCCCAGCTACAATACGCCTTCTCTGACCCCAATTTCCATTCCGTTGGCCAGATAATTATATCTGTTACCTCGGGACTAATATAACCGACAATTTGGTAAACATCTCTGCTGAAAATGTTGAGCCTTTCCTCTGGAAAATCAAGAATGATTTGCACCAATGGCTTGGCCTGGTTTAGAAGGAATAATTCATTGAAAATGACAATTCCTCCTCAGATATGATTTATATTCCAAGCCCTGACCATCAATATACCCTCTAACATTTTTAAGTACCTCTTATGGGAATTTGTTTGCATATTTCCATAAAATGCTAAGGATCAAGATGATATTGCTATCCCTTTTAAAACCAAGGGGTGGCTTAGGACTGTTGGATATTCACACGTACTTGATCTGCCCACTTAACCAGGATAGTGGACTGGTGCTGTATTGGAGCCTCCAAACTCTGGGTGTCTATGGAAATGGAAGAATGCCACAATATGGCCTTAAGCTTACCGTGGCTGTCTTCTTCCCTACACTCTGAGTTGAGTGAACATCTCACTTTGAGCAGAACCATCCTTACTGCCAGGGAAGCCTTCTGCTCTTCCAATATATCACCTTCTCGCTTCATCAGCTTCCCTTGTGTGGCAAATTTAGATTGATAGATTTCCTAATCTGAGACAGGATATTCACCTTTCGGACCTCCTGCTAGACTTCTGGAATGTGACACAACTGTTCTCACTTAAAAGACGGAAGGGAATAATTCAGTCCCTAACGACATTATAGAACCTAGTGGGTACCCTTTTTGCCACACTCTTTCTACCATTTATGTCTTCCTGTTGTCAGTCGGTATTTACTTTAATCTGCCCTTTCTTCAAAAATGAGAATCTGAACTTGAAAATCAGTTTATCCCTCAACACCAGGAAAAGACCCTGTATTTTGCCCACAGATCATCCATAGCCAGTTAATTCCAGGGGATAAGTTATAAGGCTATAAAAAGATGGCACAAAGTGCCTGTTTTATTGTACAATATTTTCCCACAAATCTCAGATAGCTGTTGGTGGCGTAGCAAAGAAAGGGGCATTGTGTTAAATATTTTCTGGGAATGTTCAAAGATTCAATCCTTCGGGAAAGAAGTTTCAGATACAATTAAATAACTTACCTCTGTGGACTTGATTAACAAGCTAGCGGCATGTCTCCTACACATGACAGAGAGATGTACCACGATGTATAAGCACTCCTAGAGTGACCATCCATCTACTGAATGCGGCAAAGGCTTATAGGCATTGTTTGCATCTCTTCGGCTGCCTGTTATTGTATGACCCCTCACCAGAACCATATTTTACTGTTATTTGTGGAGCTCCTTTTACATTTGTATATGAATCCTGTATGCTTTTTCAATCACACTGTATGATCTTATTACACCTCTGGTTGTTGATTGAACATATTTAAGCTTGTAATATGACATCTCTAAATAAACAATTAAAAACAATACATGTGGAATTGCAGCAAAAAAAAAAAGTGACCCTCTAAGGCAGATGTAATGACTACAAGGAATACACCTATCAGCAACACTCCCTATGCTTTCCTTATCACACTTTGCTGCAGAGACCAATGCTTGTAATCACACTGGAAGAAATATAATAATGGTTCAGCACATTATATCATTTTCAATCTCAAACCCTGATGAAGGAGCGGTTTTGGACCCCTGAAATGAGTTGGATAATCTTTTAATTGTCCCCTCTGACCTTTATTGGAATAAAGTCATATCGGGACCTTTTTACCACTGGAGTGGCACTCTAATTTACTTTTTTGTTACACTACAAGCCCAGGAGACTGTGGAGAGTCTCTCCTGCCCCAGAACCAGATCACCTACATCAAAATGGATACGTAGGATGTGATAGGAATACCAATAAAATAACTTTTTTTCCAGTACTATTTTTCCACTTTAATTTTTTCCCATTTTTGCACATAATGTTCAATATTGATAGTTGGATGCTATGGTGGTGAATAAATGCATTGTTCACTGAGCCCACAAACTGTGAGGTTCAACCCAAACCCAAAGCTCATCCCTAAGCACTATCTATTTTATAGTGTAACTGTTTGATATGACAGGGAAAAAAAATAAAAGTAAAAAAAAGTTTTTGCACATTTGTCAGCCTATAAAAATTCAGAGCAGGGTTTTTATTATAATATACCCTTAAAAATTAAAAAGCCATTTATAAATACAAATTATCCATAGATTTATTGTCAAGTTAATTGATGCCTGCTAATGCTGCTAACTTTAGCCTAGGCAGTTAGGCATCCATAACCTCTGGGCACAGAGAGGTTAAGCACTCATGAACATGAGCAGTGAGTGTGCACAATACAGACAAAGCTTATATGTAAATGTTTGTGTCAGGCTTTGAATTCAGAACAATACATAGGGGGTCCCCAGCACATTTTTAAGTTTGCCAGCAAATAAAACCTAAATAATCTGTTATAACTAATTAGGTCATAAACAGAGGTTTTAGTTGTGTCCATTTGCAAATACATGTGGAAGTTACACTGCCACATCAAAGCATCTCTGATAAGTGTGGTCCCTAACGTTAAACTATCTGAGCTCCCAGCTATGGGACATACACTATATTGTATTGGGACGTATTGTATTGTATTGGAACGCCTGCCTTTACACACACATGAACTTTAATGGCATTCCAGTCTTAGTCTGTAGGGTTCAATATTGAGTTGGCCCACCCTTTGCAGCTATAATAACTTCAACTCTTCAGGGAGGGCCGTCCACAAGGTTAGGAGTGTCTATGGGAATGTTTGACCATTCTTCCAGAAGCACATTTGTGAGGCCAGGCACTGATGTTGGATTAGAAGGCCTGGCTCACAGTCTCCACTCCATTCATCCCAAAGGTGTTCTATTGGGTTGAGGTCAAGACTCTGCGCAGGCCAGTCAAGTTCCTCCACCCCAAACTCGCTCAACCATATCTTTATGGACCTTGCTTTCTGCACTGGTCCAAATCATTTGGTGGAGGGGGATTAAAGCACGGGGTTGTGTTTCAGGGGTTGGGCTTGACCCCTTAGTTCCAGTGAAGGGAACTCTTAAGGCATCAGCATGCGAAGACATTTTGGACAATTTCATGTTCCCAACTTTGTGGGAACAGTTTGGGGATGGTCCCTTCCTGTTTCAACAAGACCAGTGCACAAAGAAAGGTCTAGCCTTCCCAGAAGAGTTGAAGCTGTTATAGCTGCAAAGGGTGGGCCAACTCAATAATGAACCCTACGGACTAAGACTAGGATGCCATTAAAGTTCATGTGCCTGTAAAGGCAGACGTCCCAATACTTTTGACAATATAGTGTATATAGCAATGCACAAACAGAAAGCAGGCTCACCTGGAGGCACCCTTTTTAGCCTAAAGGTAGAACAACACACAGGAGGCTAGACATCGCCTATGCATTGTTTTATAGATTGCCCTGTTCATGTGCACCTTTCCTTTTTTGCTGTTATTGCTTTTTGTATTTTGGTCTCACTCATACTACATGCGCATTTTGTTTATTTTGCATGTTGTCGCACTACAAGCATAGGGCATCCCATTTCTTTCGATGGGCTGCCCTACATGCAACAAACATAACAAATTAGCTCATACAACTTTTTGAGCATTGTGCATTTTTTAACTGCACATTTTTCTGCATTTAGAGTGCTATTATCAATGCACAGCACACATTTTTTGCATGTTTCGTAAATGTGTACAAATTCAGGTGCAAAGCCCTATAGTGTGCATACAGCCTAAAGAAGAGAGAAAATGTGCCACATTTTGGTAAATGTGTACTGCTCTCTGTTCAACAAAGGCTGGTCTAATGACTGGTTTCTGTTGAACAGTCCTGCTGGAACACCAGCATTTGGTCAGCACTTGCAACCAATGGCTGCAGTGCTGATCAGTGTATTCTGACAGGGGGGAAGCAGGAAAGATCCCCATCCACATCACTACCATGAATGCGGGGATCAGTCACTTTTATTATTTTTTTTTTACTCAACCTGCTGGTTGAATGAAACAAACTGTGTGTGTCTACCTTGGTTATGTGCAGACACACAGTGGAAGTCTTCAGTTGCCTTGCAAAGGCAATATCTAGGTTGGAAATATGAAAAGAATAAGTACAGTAGTTCTCATCTCCAAACACATGAAGCTGCTTTGTCTTAGAACAGTGCCAGCAAAATGATGACATCAATGTGCAATAAACAAAAGGTGGTAATTACTTTAATGAAATCTCATGACTGGTAACTAGGTCATTTACTAGCTGCAGACATTATGGCTGCTACTTTTCTGCTACTCAAAGATTGACAGTCTAATGTATACAGTGGTGCATGTCTAAGAAATATAAGTTGTTATTGTAACTAAAGGCTTTGCTGTTTTGTGAGAACTGCATTTTGATTGCTGTTTATGCAGTAATAACAATGATAAAACTCTCAAAGTGTGTTAATTAGATAAAACATTGGAGTTGAAGTTGCCTTTTATGTATAAACAAGTTTCTTTTTTTTTACAGAAACAATTAATTTTCTAGGGTTATGTTATTTGGACACTATAAATCAAAAAATGCTTAAAAGAGCTTCTTTAATGGTCAGGCCACCCAAAATGCGCCTAATTACTTGTCTCTATTTTTTGCACACTGTTAAAATCTGCATTTTTTTCTAGAAATTACTATAAAGTCCCCAAAAACTATATGCTTTCTTTAACCACTTCAGCCCCGGAAGGTTTGACCAGGCCATTTTTTGCAATATGGCACTGCGTTATTTTAACTGACAATTGCGCAGTCATGCAACACTGTACCCAAATAAAATGTATGTCTTTTTTTTCCCCACAAACAGAGCTTTCTGTTGGTGGTATTTGATCACCTCTGCAACTTTTACTTTTTGTGCTATAAATAGAAAAGACCAACAATTTTGATAAAAAGAAAAAACAATATTTTTTACTGTATGCTCTAAAACATACCCAATAAAAAAATGTATTTATTATTCATCAATTTAAGCCAATATGTATTCTGCTACATATTTTTGGTAAATAAAAAAAAACCCGATAAGTGTATATTGATTGATTTACGTACAAGCATCTACAAACTATGGGATATATTTATGGGATTTTTAGTAGGACTGCGACATTGCGGTTGACAAATCGGACACCTGATACTTTTGACACTTTTGAGGACTAGTGACATTATTACAGTGATCAGTGCTAAAAAAAATTCACCGTACTAATGGCAGGGCAGGGAAGGGGTTAACATCAGGGGCAATCAAAAGGTTAAATGTGCTCCTAGGGGGTGCTTTCTAACTGTGTGGGGGATGCTTTGACTGGAGGAAGACAGATATCTATGTTCCTGCTTAACAGAAACACAAGATCTTCATCTTCTCCTCTCACAGAATGGTGGGCTGCCTTGTTTACATAGGCAGACCTCCATTCTGCCTCTCCTGAGAACGATCGGTGGGTCCCGACAGACATCGGGCCTGCCGGACCCGCTGTTTGGCTCCAGCTTTGTCCAATCACAGTGGGAGCGGGTCGCCGGCGATGTGCGCCCCAGACACAGTGCACAAAATCACGTACAGGTACCTCCCCTCCAATCGCCTAACCGTTACCCGTAGAAACCTTCGCCAACTCAACACTTCTCTCCTCTATTCTGCTACTGACCACCTCTATGAAAAAATCTCACCTTTGTCCTGTCCCAACCTAGCCACTGCCATCTACAATAAATCCCTGTCCTCCACCCTGGACAAGCTTGCTCCCCTCACCACACACAAAATCAGGCCTCGACCCCTGCAACCCTGGCAAACAAACGACACCAGGAACCTCAAAAAGCGTAGCCGCGCCCTTGAGCGTCTGTGTCACAAGACTAAGTCCCTCAAAGACTTCAACCAATACAAATCTGCACTCCATAAATACAATTCTCACCTCCACACTGCCAAGCAGACCTATTTTACCACTCTTATTAACACCTTCTCATCCAGTCCCCGTCTTCTCTACCTTCAACTCCCTACTTCGACCGCCACTGCTTCCGCCCACTAACTCACTCTCTGCCCAGGAGGTTGCTAACCACTTCAAAAGCAAGATTGACAAAATTTGTGACAAAATCTCCACTCTACAGGCATCCTCCCCAGTTGACACCCCATGTCAACAAGCACAATTGACACTCTCCTTATTCAAACCTGCTACTATAAACGAGGTTGCTAAACTCCTTTCTAACGCCCACCTAACCACCTGTCCACTGGACCCTATTCCCTCTCAAATACTATCCTACACTCTCTAACTCACATCTTCAATCTCTCCCTCTCTTCTGGCATCTTCGCTCTAAAACATGCATTGGTCACCCCCATACTCAAAAAGCCATCCCTGGACCCTACCGATCTAAACAATCTGCGCCCTATCTCATTGCTCCCCTTTTCTTCCAAACTCCTAGAACGCCTAGTCTACAACCAACTGAGTGACCACCTTGTTAAGAATAACCTTCTGGACTCCCTTCAATCTGGATTTCGCCCTCAACACTTCACAGAAACTGCCCTTCTTAAACTCACAAATGACCTACTAACTGCAAAAACGAATAGACACTTTTCTGTACTCCTACTCCTGGATCTTTCGGCTGCCTTTGATACTGTCGACCACCCCCTCCTCAAAAACCTTTACTCCCTCGGTCTTCGTGACTGTGCTCTTCAGTGGCTCTCGTCCTACCTATCCCAATGCACCTTCAGTGTCACGTACAATTCTACCTCCTCCTCTCCTCTTCCCTTCTCTGTTGGGGTCCCCCAAGGTTCTGTTCTTGGACCCCTCTTATTTTCAATATACACCTCTTCCCTGGGCCGGCTGATAGCCTCCCACGGCTTTCAATATAATTTCTATGCTGATGATACCCAAATCTACCTCTCCACCCCCCAACTCACCCCATCAGTCTCCTCACATATCACTAGCTTATTAACAGACATATCTGCCTGGATGTCACACCACTTTCTTAAACTCAACTTGTCCAAAACTGAACTCATAATATTTCCTCCCCCACGTTCCATTTCCCCCGACTTCTCTGTCAAGAGCAATGGCACAACCATCCACACATCCCCACATGTCAGGGTGCTTGGTGTTATCCTGGACTCTGACCTCTCCTTTTGGCCCAAAATCCAATCACTTTCTAAGGCTTGCTGCCTCAATCTCCGCAACATCTCTAAAATACGTCCCTTCCTAACCAATGAAACCACAAAGCTCCTGATTCACTCCCTGGTCATCTCTCGTCTCAACTACTGCAACTCCCTCCTCACTGGTCTACCTTTAAATAGACTATCCCCTCTCCAGTCCATCATGAATGCTGCTGCCAGACTCATCCACCTTACAAACCGTTCAATGTCTGCCACCCCTCTCTGCCAATCCCTCCATTGGCTGCCACTCGCCCAACAAATTAAATTCAAAATACTAACAATCAGCTACAAAGCCATCCACAACTCTGCTCCCAGCTACATCACCAACCTAGTCTCAAAATACCAACCTAACCATCCTCTTCGCTCCTCCCAAGACCTCCTGCTCTCCAGCTCCCTCACCACCTCCTCTCATACTCGCCTCCAAGACTTCTCCCGAGCCTCTCCCATCCTCTGGAACTCCCTACCCCAATCAGTCAGAATGTCCCCAAATCTATCCACTTTCAAGAGATCCCTGAAAACTTTTCTCTTCAGGGATGCCTATCCTGCCACCACCTAACAACTACACCCCTTATTTTCTCAATCAACTCATCCCCCGCAGTTTACTGACCTTTCGTATCATTCAACCCTCCCTCTTAGATTATAAGCTCTAACGAGCACGGCCCTCTGATTCCTCCTGTATTGAATTGTATTGTAATTGTACTGTCTGCCCTAATATTGTAAAGCGCTGCGCAAACTGTCGGCGCTATATAAATCCTGTATAATAATAATAATAATGAAATAAATACATAAAATGGAAGCAAACAAATTGTATATATTATGTTGTGGAGCAGCCCATTTCATACGGGCGATCCGATTGGGTCCATCTGTCAATTTTTCAGGCGGACTTGTTTGGAAGGTCCATGCATTCCTATGGACAGGCAGGTGTAAACTGACCTGTTTACGGTTACACCCGTCAACCTCCAGGTCCGATCCAGTCCACTAAAAAAAAGGCAAGGGAATCCGTTCTCTTCTGCGTAGGTGGATACGAGGGTAGTCGGTGTAAATGGACAGTGGAGTCTATTACTCCTGGCTGCCCACAGAGTGGGGTGGGCCCTGTCCGTGTCCACTCTGTGAAAACGAAGCAGACATGGATTTGACATCTGCCCCTCTGCTCCAATCAGAAGAGGATCTGTGAGCTGATCCCCTGCTGATCCGAAAGGAATTCGCCCCATGTGGAAAGGGCCCTATAGTGTTTCTCATTATATAGATATATTAGGATTGTGTGCAACACAGATTGTTACATTTACTGTACATGTCATATCACAGTTTGTGTAAAGTTTACATTGGTTAGAGCCTTGCCAGGCTGAAAAATAAAGCAAGAGCCCTGATATCTATGGTTTAGTTACCTGCATATTACACTGTAGCCCTCTTACCCAGTTGCCCTAGGCAATGACACATGAGTGCCTTATATTAAACACAGCTTTGTTTATCTGTTTCTTTAACTGGACAATAAAGAAACTGTTTTTTTTCCTCTTAAAGATAACCAATTTGGCAGTCTCTTAGGCTCCTTTCACACGATAAGCACGCTGGGAGTCGCCTGTCCGTTTTTCAGGGGGATCTAAGTGGCCCACCCATAGACCTCTATGGGCAGGCGGATGTCAGCGGAGATGTGTCCGCTGACACCCGTCTGCCATCCGATCCGTTAAAACAGACGGTACTTCGCCTTCCGTCCAGCGAATCGGATGAAAACGCACAGGCAGATCCGTTTTCATCCGATCCCCCACAGAGAATCGCAGGGATCTGACAGGTCCATCCCTGCACAGAGAACAGAGACAGACCTGTCATCCGCTGGCTCAGCAGGGATCAACAGAGCAGTCTCCCGCTGAGCTGGCGGACTACGCTAAGCGGATCCGCCCCATGTGAGAGGGGCCTTAGACTGTGTAATTTAGTCCATACTCTTGAATTATGGGAAATAAAGATCAGAGAATATTAAAATAACAATAGCTGATAATAGCCTTTTTATTAATGAGAGCCAGAGAAAAAACATTTGAAAGAACAATGCGGCTTTTGTGTTCTAGCACTGTTTTGTTAGTGGAACAAGAATCAAATGTTTCAAGTGGTCATCTATTTATATGGACAATTTAACAAAATGTTCTCATAAATGTCTATAAAGTTTCATAGTGTGGTCCTCACTCCCCAGCATTATACTGTATGTCTTTCTGTATCAAGCAACAATTGTAATTGGAATGCTAATTGTGATTTTTTTCAAAAACATAGTTTTGCATCAACACTTTAATGCTGTGCTTAGAGGTGAAGTGATCACCTGCATTATGGTTCTCCACTCAAATATTAGGGCAACGGGTGCCCTGGCTGCGAGTTAAGTGGCCCAATACACACACAGACACGTGCTGTGTGAGAGGAGAAATGAGAATAAAGGGGTTTTCTATCTTCCACTGATTGGAATAAGGAGATGCCTGTGCATCACCATATGGACTACCTATACGTGGATCTGCAGGGATCAGCCTTCTGCTGTATCTTCGTCTCCTGTGAGATGCCGTACATATGGCCTCAATACATGGATGTGTCTGTCATCTGACGTCATCACGCTGCTTCTCAAGTAAGCAGACTTTGATGACTATGCATAAAAATATTCTATATACTGGATACCACTATCTCAATAAAAAATTATAATTATAGTAATACTTCTTTGTTGTCCCCTTTAGGAGATGAAAGGCTACAGTGTATGCTTACCCAAAATCGATTATTCAGTAAGTTTGGGATCATTTTTTTGTAAATCTGTTGCAAATTTTCTTACTTGGAGATTCTGCCAGTAACAGCACTTCTTGTTTATGGCTGACAACATTATGTTGGAGGAATCATCCCTATTAGTTATTTTATTTTGATAACTGGCTTCAGTGGCTGTAAGAATACCTGCACAGTGCCTGCATCTGAATGGATACAGGCGCTCTATGGACTATAATTGTTCAGTCAACTTTTTTCAAGCTGGGTGCTGCCAACAGGGGCACTCACAGCTCGAATTTTGGCCAATTCAGCATGAATCAGACAAAATATGACATGTATGGCAACATTAAAGTGGATTTAAACCCTCCATATACCCAGTGAAGAGAACAGCCTCAGATGATACACAGAGATTACACAAACCTCTTACATGTATATCTTCTGTCTTCACTTTGATATACTGTTTAGAAATGTACATTCTGTTAGATTTCCACTTCCTCCTTCCTATGTAGGAGGAGAGGATCCCTGGACACTGTGAGAGACTGTGCGAAAGCTGATTGGAGGAAAGGCACACACCCCTTTCCCACACATGCAGAGGTTGTCTGTGTTTTGTTGAGCAGCCTGCTAATCTATTTTAAGCAACCTCCCCTGACTCTAATTTCTATGTCCCGACTCCCAGAACAAGTGAGAATTTATCAGGCTGATAACAGAACTACAGAGGAAGAGACAACTACGGGACATAGCTATTTGAAGAGAGATAACAAAACACTACAGACAGATGTGTCCAACTCAAATTTCATGAATTGGGTTTAATTCCACTTTAACCCGTTCCACACCGCGCACAGAATATTTACTGAGGCAGTGTAGACGTGTCCCCGCGAATCGCCGTAAATAGACAGCAATTCGCGGGATGGCAACTAGGGGGCACGCGCGCGCCTGCCGTACTCCGGAGGAGTGTGCCCGTGGCTCGGGCGGACCCGATGTCCGCCAGCGATCCACAATGAACTGCCAGAGCCAAAGGGCAGGGAACCGCCAATGTAAACACGGCGGTTCCCCGCTCTGTCAGTGGGGACATAAGAGATCTACTAATCCCTGTCACTGAGATCAGTTAGATCTCTGATGCCCATAACAGCCCCACCCCCCACAGTTAGAACACATGCAGGGAACACAGTTAACCCCTAGATCCCCCCCCCCCTAGATCCCCAATTGACACAAGGGACGTACACAAGATTGACACCCCCCACCCCGACAATACC
>BLSH010164298.1:2871510-2892672 GCA_018402905.1 Glandirana rugosa | reverse complement strand
CACACGCAGTTTGGCCGATCTGGGTCTCGACGATGCTCTAAAGCGGGTAATAGCGTGTGGTGGTCCGGCCCGAACTCCGAGTCACCGTTGTTGGTGAGTAGCCAGACAACAAGTTACGGGCAGGTGTCGACGTCGCGTTACACCCATAATATGGGGTTTGTATAGTCAAAATTTTGTCGGGCGACAGTAAAGGGGGACCTACACGACTTCAACCACCACTTCCACAATGCGACTGGCCTACTCCTCCACCATCTCCTCCACCTTCGCCTCATCCTCCTCCTCCGTTGTCCTCCGTTTCTCTTTACGGGACGTTAGGAGCCACCGCCTTCCAGTACGCGCCACTGATACGTGGACCAGTAAGCACGGGCAGGGACACTATATCTCGCTAACTGCACACTGGGCAAATGTAGTGGCGGGTGGGCCTGAGGCGGATAGCAGTTTGGCGCATGACCTTCCGCCACCGAGGATTGCAGGGCATTTCTCTTTGCCTCCTGTTGCCTCCTCCTCCTACTCCGCTTCCACCTCCTCTACCACCTCCTCATCCGGTCAGCGTAACACCTTCACCACCAACTTCAGCACATCCAGGGGGAAATGACAGCGGGCTGTTTTAAAACTGATATGTTTGGGGTATAATACCCACATTGCGCTGCAGCTGTGGACGGGCATTGAACAACAGACCGATGAGTGGTTGTTGCCACTGAGCCTCAAGCCCGGCCTGGTGGTGTGCGATAATGGGCGAAATCTCGTAGCAGCTCTGGGTCTAGCCGGTTTGACGCACACCCCTTGCCTGGGACATGTGCTGAATTTGGTGGTGCAGAAATTTCTAAAAACTACCCGGATATGTCAGAGCTGCTGCAGAAAGTGTGGACGCCTGTGTGCACTTTCGGCGCTCTCACCCTGCTGCTCGCCTGTCTGCGCTGCAGCGGAACTTCGGCCTTCCCGCTCACCGCTTCATATGCGACGTGCCCACAAGGTGGAACTCCACCTTGCACATGCTGGAGAGACTGTGCGAGCAGCAGCGGGCAATAGTGGAGTTTCAGCTGCAGCACACACGGGTCAGTCGCTCTGCGGAACAGCACCACTTCACCAACAATGAGTGGGCCTCCTTCAATGTGAGACCTGTGTACCATATTGCGGTGTTTCGAGTACTCCACCAACATGGCCAGTGCCGATGACACTGTTCTCAGCGTTACTATCCCACTTCTATGTCTCCTTGAAAAAACACTTCGGGTGATGATGGAAGAGGATGTGGCACAGGAGGAAGAGGGGTCATTTCCACAGTTATCAGTCCAGTCATTCACAAGTGGCTCGGAGGGTGGGTTCCTGCACCAGCATAGGCCAGGTAAAAAATTTTCAAGCCAGGGCACAGTTCTGGAGGATGAGGAGGACGAGGATGATGATGAGGAGGAGGAACCCTGTTCACAGCAGGGTGGCACCCAACGCAGCTCGTGGGCATCACTGGAGCGTGCCTGGGGGGATACGGAGGACACAGATGATACACCTCCCACAGAGGACAGCTTGTCTTTGCCTCTGAGCAGCCTGGCACACATGAGCGACTACATGTTGTAGTGCCTGTGCAATGACAGCCAAGTTGCCCACATTGTAACTTGTGCTGATTACTGGGTGGCCACCCTGCTGGATCTCCATTACAAGGACAACGTGCCATCCTTAATTCCCTTACTGGAGCATGATCAGAAGAAATGCATGACTACAAGCGCACGCTGGTAGACGCGCTGCTGAGGGCATTCCCAAATGACACAGGGGGCTCAGTGGAAGCACAAGGCGAAGGCAGAGGAGGAGGAAGAGGTTGCCAATGCAGCTGTAGCAACGCCAGCACCACAGAAGGCAGGGTTAGCATGGCCGAAATGTGGAAAAGCTTTGTCAGCGGCACGCCACAACAAACAACACCACCAGCTGATAGGCAACGTCTTAACAGGAGGCAGCATTTCAGCAACATGGTGGAACAGTATGTGTGCACACGCCTACACGTACTGACTGATGGGTCTGCCCCATTCAACTTCTGGGTCTCCAAATTGGGCACATGGCCTGAGCTTGCCCTTTATGCCTTGGAGGTGCTGGCCTACCCTGCAGCCAGTGTATTGTCTGAACGTGTGTTTAACACGGCAGGGGGCGTTATCATAGACAAGCGCAGCCACCTGTCCACAGCCAACGTGGACAAGCTAACATAAAATGAACCAGGCATGGATCCCACCAGACTTGTCTGTACAGAATATACATTTATACCGGCCTCACACAGCCATTGGTATACTTAAGTGAATGTATGCTTTTTTTTTTTATAGAACATATGTCTTTATTGGAATTTATAACAGGAGAAACATGAAAAATAAACCATGGTACATTTTATATGGAAAAAGTGAACCCGTGCTAGAACATCTCTGGGTTTGTCTGCAGATAGTAATCTTTTTTTTTTTAATATGTCTCAATATTTTGGGGGCTACTCCAATTAGAAAAAAACACAAACAAACAAAAAACAGTGTTGGCTACCTCCTCCTCCTCCACCGCCACTTCCCCCTACACCGCCACAGTCACCGCCTCCTCATCCTCCTACTCCACATCCACCTCCTCCTCAATTTTTTTTAATGTGATTTTAAGTTATTTCCCTATCCACATTTGTTTGCAGGGCACTTGTCCTACTCTTACACCCATGTTGCTTCCTTTTGCAGCCCTCTAGCCCTTTCCAGGACTATTTTAGAGCAATTTTAGTGCCCAAAAGTTCGGGTCACCATTGACTTCAATGGGGTTCAGGGTTTGGGGTCAAGTTCAGGGCCGAATTCAAACTTTTTCGCGAAGTTCGGCCAAACCCGCCGAACCCGAACATCCAGGTGTCCGCTCAACTCTAAACATAAGAAAACAAGTTAAATCAAATGTTTAGGCCCAAGCCCCTGACAATGCTGCCACCTTGCTCCTAACTTTGAAGCAAACCGAAATGTGTCCCAGTTAACTGTACCTGCAATCAATCCTTTAATAAACTTGGTACTGTGGGCACACGCATCAAACCAAAGTGGTCAACGAGGAACACCCATGACCTACCAAACTATACTCCATCAACACTTCCTCCATTATTTCCACCTCTTCGGCGTACTGAAAAATATATGCCATTGTCTGGAACCCACCTGATAATCAAACATTCCACTAGCCACCAACCACGCTAGCCCTTTTTGTCTAATTAACTAAAAATGTGTGCCCCAACTCCCAAGTGCCACACCTGTGACAACTCTAAAAATAAACAAATCCTAAAATCTAAAGGGAGGGTGGATGAAACTGCATCCAGTGCTCGTCCAGAGGAACTACATGCTGCCTTGAGATCTCTGCAGCTCTTACTTCCCTGAGCTCCACCCTCCCAGCTAATAGCTATATCTCTTCAGCTCCCTGCTTCTTCTCCCCTCCTACCACCCACTCCTATACATTTGTTCAAAAAATATTTTCCTGCTCAATGACACCATTGGCCTCCTTGATCAAGCACCCCTGACATCCAAAACTACGGGAAGCTGCATGAACATACATTTAGGGAATGGGTATTAACATATTATAGGCATAGAGATTTAAATGCTGGTGGGTCCATATATAGCTTTGTTGGTTGGCAACCCCCCTACTATTTTCCGCAGGCATCAGACAATCCCTTATTGCATCTTTGGAATGTATATATATTATGCTCTTTGTGATTCAAAAAAAGAAATCAGTTTAGCAGCATCCCACTTTGCACTAGTTGTGTTTCTGTGTCTCCTTTGACTGAAGCCACACAGCAAGAAGGAGGATAAGGTAAGGTTACTGTTTAGACTCAGTTGTGTGTAAACTGATGATTGAGCTATTGAGTTATGTGAAGAACAGATATTTCCTCCCAAAGCATTAAAAACGTGTGAAAAAGAGACTAGAGATCAATCTGCTGTTGAAAACTGAAAATTCAAATTATGCACTTGCAATATTTCAAATTTGCCTGACAAAAATTATATACAGTATATTTAATTTTCCTTTCAGTCCTGACATTTATAAATAAAGAAAAAAGGCAAATGTAAAACCATGACATATTCCCTTTAAGGGATATTCCTTTCCCTTTCACAGTGTACTTCAGAAACTGGTACATAGATCATGTCATCAAGCAGTTTAAAAGATTGCTAATTCTTTTCCTAAAATCTGTATATATAATCTTTTAATAACATCCTATTATGCTTCATCCATTTCATCATTTTATATAATGCTAAAATATTTTAGCACATAAAAGAAGTAGAGCTCTTTGCTGTGTCCTAGTTGGTTTGCCCTGCGGGGATGTGAAAAACAGTCAACTGTATTTTTTCCTAAATGATTGTTGCTCCATATAATTATGAAGAGCTCTTAATGCAATATACTTAATTTTGTAGCAAGAAGCGCTTCTGTAATTGGCTTGCAAAAAAACCTTTAGAACTACCTGGCCCCAACTCTTTGAGAACAAAGGTACCAATCTTGTAATTACCAAACTTTCAGTCAAAGAACGTCATTAAATAAATGCTGAGATCCAGTTATCTTATCACTCTCAGATGTTCTGCAATATAATGTCTAACACAGAGTATGAAATAATGTGCCTAATAATCTTAATGACCCAGATAAGTGTCATGGACAGAAAAAATAGCCATGTTACATTCGGACATTGAAGTTTCAAAATAGACTTTAAAGTGTATCTTAGCCAAAACATTTTTTTTTGCATAGAGTAGGGTAGGGAATCGGGATATGAACACTGCCAAGTTCTCATTGCTAACATCAAAAGTATGTATATGGCCAACATTGGCAACTTATAAATCCAAAATAAATAGCCAGTGATTTTACACTATATATTTAATATTAAAAACAGAGGCATTAGTAGCATATTTGTAGAAGCCACACTTATTAAGGCCCGCTGCACAGTGTGCTCCCAAGCTCTAGGCTAAAGTTGGCCATAGATAGATTAAAATTTGTCTGTTTCAGTAGAGACTGGCCAAGTTTCGATCAGTGTGTATACCCCTTCTTGACAGAATTTGATTGTTTCATTTGATTGTTGATTGCTTGATTGACTTGCATCGAAGGGACATGCTGGAAAACTTTTGTCAATCAGTAGCTGCAGCCAATAGGGTAGGGGGAGGAGAGATTCCTCCATCCACCTTGTTTGTGTGGATAGAGGAATCTCTTTTTTTTTTCATTCAGCCCTGAATCTATTTTTTTTTTACTGCTAGCTGAATGAAAAAAAAAACCCAGCCAGTGACACACAGCAATAGATAGATTAAAGGTAGGTATACCTAGAGGTTACTAATGCCACCTTATGGGTGCAAAGACAGAGCAGAAGCCCATCAGAGCACAGCACAATGGCAACTGAAGGCATCCAGTATGTTCCAGCAATCAATTACAAGCTTTTAAATAAAAGACAAAAGAGCCCAAAGGGGTGGGACTTTAAATTAAATGCACAAAAGGTACCTCAATGAATGCAATAATTAGATCATATAACTGAAGCAACAGCCGATCTATACCATCACTACCCATATTGTTTGTCTAAAGAGTTAGTGGTGTATATCAAAGGTGATAAAGTTAGGTCATATATGTGTGCATGGTCTAGGGTCCTCCTACAAAATCTATAACACCAAGGATAGAAATAGACCTGCAGCTTTATTATACATATCAAAACATCATTCATGAGTGGTAGATAAATACTAAGGGCATACAATCACCAACAGATCATCACATACAAAAATACATAAAAACTGTTTCAATGCAGGACACAAAAACACATTTCCCAATAGCTTAAAAATTATGGAATATCACATATTCGTAGAATGAAACATGACCTCTGTTAGCTCAACGTGTTTCGTGACTTATTTGTCACTTGCCAGTAGCAAGCGTGTATATAATATCTGCAATGACAGTATTTCATAATGATCAAGTCTAATAGGTAGTAGGCAGTAATAAAATAACAAACACCGGGTGTGAACCCATGTACTACTTACAGGGAATCTGTGGAAAATGATATGGTGTGGCGGGCGGTGAGCCCACCTCCCCCACACAACACTGCTGTGCGTGATGGCATACCTCCCCCCGGGAGCTGAGATGACAAGGTCAGCATCGGACATCCCACACAGGCACATCCCGGATGGTTCAGCACAAGGTGATGGTAGATATCCTAGCTAGTGAGGGGCTGAATCCAGGTAAAAAATCTGGAAAAAATTATGTGTAAGTGATGATGATAAGAGAAAAAAAAATATGAAAAAATTACATGGTGAAATAAAAGAAGTGAGAAGGAAATGGGGATGTGGAAGGGGGAAAGACATGTTGCATGAGGAGAAAACTGGCATAGAATGGGAATAATTCCCAGCATCTCTCGATGTTGGGGTGAAAGGAATAAACAGAGAGGAAAAAATACAAGTGTTACATGAAAGCAAAAATGGTGGTGCATGTGAAGTCTGGTATCCAGTGAAAAGGACAAGTGTAGTGTCTGAACCATTAGGGATTCAGCCCCTCACTAGCTAGGCTATCTACCATCACCTTGTGCTAAACCATCTGGCATGTGCCTGTGTGGGATGTCCGATGCTGACCTTGTCATCTCAGCTCCCAGGGGGAGGTATGCCATCACGCACAGCAGTGTTGTGTGGGGGGGGGGGGCTCACCGCCCGCCACACCATATCATTTTCCACAGATTCCCTGTAAGTAGTACATGGGTTCACACCCAGTGTTTGTTATTTTATTACTGCCTACTACCCATTAGACTTGATCATTATGATATACTGTCATTGCAGATATTATATACACGCTTGCTCCCGACGAGTGACAAATAATTCACGAAACACGTTGAGCTAACAGAGGTCATGTTTTATTCTACGAATATGTGATATTCCATCATTTTTAAGCTATTGGGAAATGTGTTTTTGTGTCCTGCATTGAAACAGTTTTTATGTATTTTTGTATGTGATGATCTGCTGGTGATTGTATGCCCTTAGTATTTATCTACCTCTCATGAATGATGTTTTGATATGTATAATAAAGCTGCAGGTCTATTTCTATCCTTGGTGTTATAGATTTTGTAGGAGGACCCTAGACCATGCACACATATATGACCTACCTTTATGACCTTTGATATACACCACTAACTCTTTAGACAAACAATATGGGTAGGGATGGTATAGATCACCTGTTGCTACAGTTATATGATCTAATTATTCCATTCATTGAGGTACCTTTTGTGCATTTCATTTAAAGTCCCACCCCTATGGGCTCTTTTGTCTCATATATTAGGGATGGAGGTATTTGACTTCGTCAATTCCTCATCTAAAGTCCCATTTTTCTCCTGCCCCCTTTTTCTTTTTCTTTGACTATATTAAATTGATTTCAAGCTTTTAAATCAAAGCACACATTTCTAGCACAATTACAAGACAGTCAGCAAACAAATAAACCAACCAAGAATTTCCCATTGCCCTTAGCATGGGTAGCGTAAATATTCTAGTGTTGCTGGTGACACTCACAACCAAAAAAAAAACACTCAACATCCTGTCCTGCCAATGTAAGTATATATTAGGGTGCATGGCCAATTGTGGCATTGTATATATCCAAAGTAAAGAAATAGCCAACACTATCTTGCCAATCCATGTGGCAACTTTTTTTATTGATGTCAGTGCCCCTGCTTGGAAGATTCACACTCTCTATATGTCCTGGTGACCATTGTATTTGGAACTGAAAGTAAAGATGGGTACACACTGTAAAGCAGCCCATAGATCAGTGGTCTCAACCTCAGTCCTCAAGTACCCCCAACAGGCCATGTTTTCAGGTTTTCCTTTATCTCACACAGGTGCTTTAAATCAGTGTCAATGGCTTGGTATTTTGGACAGCTATTTTATCTAAGAGAAATTCCCAAAACATGGCTTGTTGGGGGTACTTGAGGACTGAGGTTGAGAATCACTGCAATAGATGACTTGATTACCCCATCCACACATTAGATGTGGATGGGAGAATCCTCCTAGCTGAACCTTAATATTCGGACAGAGGGGAAACTCCCTGCCATCAGAATGCACTAGTAGCATTGCAGGTTCTTGCCTGAGGTGATGATTGAGCAGGGAAAACCCGTCAAGGCGGCTGTACAGATATTGATCCATAGGTTGACTTCTGTGCAACCAACACACCCATACATGGATCGAAATTCAGCTGATCCCTGCTGCCAAATTTCAGTCCATGTATGGCCAGCTTTAGCCATTGGCTACAGCCTCTGATTGAATGCAGGTTTTTCAGCAGTACCATTAAACAGAAGCTGATCTAATGATCAGCTTCTGATGAACAGGAAGGACCACACAAAAATCTAATTTTTGTTGATTCCTGCTAAACTGAATACATTTTGATCAGTGTGTATCTGGCTTATGGGTAAATCCAAAATAGTTGTCACTGGAACATGAATAAAGGGGAAATATTTCAATATGGACACTTTCTACAGTGACTGTGTACATATAGTTACATAGTTAGTCAGGTTGAAAAAAGACACAAGTCCATCCAGTTCAACCAAAAAAAAACAAAAAAAAAAACAAAAAACTGAAAAAATTATATACAACCATACAATCCCTTAAAAAATGACCAAGGGTTTTAACCATTCTCTTCTTTATCTGAAAAAAAGTTTTGCCTAGGGTTTCTCAATCAAAGCCCCATGGAACCCTAGGGTTCCTCCAGAGCTTGCTAGGGGTTCCTTGAGCATTGAGCAATTTCTGCCTCTCAGATTAATTCCAACTGACACCATTGACCTTTTTAGCTATCTGTATGGCGGTAATTCTTTCCAGTGACCACACATGCAAGTAGCCTTCTTCCCACTGGCCATCACACTATTGTATCATCAGTTATAGATATAGTCATTTTTAGTAGGGAATCCCTGATATTGGAAATTAATTTCAAGGCTTCTTTGTTGAAAAGGTTGAGAAAGGCTGGTTTAGGCTTTAGATATTTCTTTTAATGCAAAAACACTGTGCTAGTTAATCATTTTTATTTTTAAATAATAACTGTCATTGTTGCCCTCTGTAACCAATGAGCTTGAAACCTAGATAGTGAGAAGATAAAAGTAAGTATCTGATCTATCTATATATCTTAATGTATGGTCTAAGCATAAAGGCACCGTAAATTACAACAGTTAATGAATTAACAAAGCACATTTGGCATATCTGGGTCAAAAGCTTTCTACTGTATTTGCTCAAAGCAGTCTATGTGCTAAGTGGTGACAGAATGAGCTTGGCTAATGGACTGGCCTCTTTTATCTATTTAGCTGAACGGTCACTGTTGTTTACTGGACTCCACATGTAGCCTCCACAACGTGTTAAAAAAGTGATCAGTTTTTATTAGAATGCATTAATCCTCTCTGAGATAATGCACCATGCACATGTAGTCCTCTTTTTGGAGTGTTATGAGAAATGGCCCTCCCCAAACAGGATATTGCGCTAAACCTGTAGGTATATAAGAAAACCAAAACCTTTCCTAAGTGAAAGAATAGGTTTGATACACACAATTTGGCAGTGCCTCCACCCAGGACAGGACTTCTTTAAATAGAGGGTATTCCCTTCTTCCCTTCTTGGTAAATTAATCAGCAATTTAAACAAAGTAATTGTGAGCTGAACTACTGCAACCAGCACATAAAATTAACCATAAGTATATAAATGCATACCAGTAAAGAAATAATACAAGCTTTAAATAAGAAGAGATTAATAACAGTACGTACATCCAATATACTAACAGGTATTATCAGAAACACTGCCCAATAGGAGTGCTGGTGGGTTTGTGCACATATACCTGGGTATACACTATACAGTTAGTAATATAGATACCTTCAGATGAATGTTGTAGCAAAGTCCAGTTGCAGGGGCCCTTGAGGATGATGCAGTGTCGGCCTGAAGACAAGATCAGCTGTCACAGGGGTATCCTCCAGCTGTTTTCCGATGAGCCTGGAATGGGACCTCTCACCGGCGGCAACTGCGGTGTGCCTATCTACTCTGTTCTTTAGTCACTCCTTGGTAGTGTATAATAGTTGTTTCTGGCTCAGTATTTAGTAGCATGGACAGGATATGTGGCTGAGACTTTCTCTCTCTTTCTCCATTTCCTCCTCCTGTGGATTCCAAGCCAACAGCCAGGGGCAGAAAATGCATATGTAATATATTTACAGGCCTTTAAAGGGTCAGACAGTAGGGGGCATTAAAGATGAACAGGTAAATTGTTACTGCTGCTTTCATGCAAGGTTTCTGAAACATGTTACAGATTCAGTTTATGTATTCTCATTCAGCTGTACAATTCAATGAGGTAAAAGAGCAATGCATATCTGTCTAGGGGTTATCTCTCCTTTCCTTATCGTTATATAGTCTCTGTTACTCTGTTATCACAAGTATCTTATTTAAATGAAAATACTAATATGGCAGTTTTTAATGTAAGTGTAAACCCTAACTTGATGATATTTATTTGCTGAAGCCCTGTGTATCAATATCAACTGTCTTGATTTTTTTCCCGATACACTACTGGTCCCATCCTTTTTGTATGTCAGGGTTTTCTTTTTAGCCACTTCTTGTATACAAGCAGTCATTACAGCATTTGTACATTGTTTCTCTGGACTGGCAACAAAAGCACAATTGGGAGATATATGTCCTTCCATAAATAGGGCGGCAGTATCATAACTTTATTTATTGATTACAGGTTATTATATATCACCAACAATTTATAAAGCTCTTTGCAATGCTGTACATTCACATTAGTCACTGCCCTCAAGGCGCTTACAATCTAAGGTCCTTATTTCACATGATTATATACAGATACTAGGGGCCAATGTAGACAGTAGTCAATTAACCAGCATGTCTTTGGAGTGTGAGAGGAAGCAAGAGAGTAGCTGGAGAAAATCCATGCAAGCACAAAGAGAACATGCAAATCCCATACCGGTAGTTGGGATTTGAACCAATGGGCTGCAAAGTAGAAGGGTTAACCACTAAGCTGCCCCTTTATTAAGCATTGAAAACAACCTATTTGAACCAAGTGAGATATGAGGGATTAAGTATAGGTCTACTGTAGGTAGATATGTTTTCAGTCAGAATTATATTAACATGTAATATTTGTATAATACAATTATGTTTTTATTCTAAATTTTTATGACAACAGTTAGGTATCCTAAAAGTCTCATAATTTTTTTTTGCAATGTATGCAGCACAGTGGCTAAATGGTTAGCACTTCTGCCTGACAGCACTGGGGTCGTCAGTTCGAATCCCTACCACAGCACTACTTACCTGGAGTTTGCATATTCTTCCTGTGCCTTTGTGGGTTTTCTCCTACACTTCAAAGACATGCTGGTAGGTACATTCACCCTAATATACACTATGTTACCAAAAGTATTGGGACACCTGCCTTTACAAGCAGATGAATTTTAATGGCATCCCAGTCTTAGTCCGTAAGGTCCAATATTGAGTTGGCCCACCCTTGCAACCATAACAGCTTCAAATCTTCTGCGAAAGCTGTCCACAAGGTTTAGGAGTGCGTCTATGGGAATGTTTGACCATTCTTCCAGAAGCGCATCTGTGAAGTCAGCTACTGATGTGGACAAGAAGGCCTGGCTCAAAGTCTCTACTCTAATTCATCCCAAAGGTGTTCTATGGGGTCGAGGTCAAGATTCTGTGCAGGCCAGTCAAGTTTCTGCACCCCAAACTCGCTCATCTATGTCTTTATGGACTTCATGTCCACATCAGTGCCTAACTTCACAAATGCACTTCTGGAAGAATGGTCAAATATTCCCATAGACAAACTCCTAAACCTTGTGGACAGCCTTCACCACTGAGATGAAGCTGTTATAGCTGCAAAGGGTGGGCCAACTCAAAACTGAACCCTACTGACTAAGACTGAGATGGCATTAAAGTTCATGTGTGTGTAAAGGCAGGAATCCCAATACTATTGGTAATATAGTTTATGTATGTATGAATGTGAGTTAAGGACTATAGATTGAAAGCTCATGGAGGGCTGGGACTGATGTCAATGTATAATATATATGTAAAGTATTGCATAAATTGACCATGCTGTATAAGTACCTGTAATAAATGAATAAATACATTTTAATAAAATAGGTCTAGCAACACGTGCATCTGGTTTTGGGCTCATGTCAGATTCCTTTTTCTGTTTTTCTATCTGTTCTCTAAGCCTCTACTAGACTTAAAAAAACACAAAGCAATGTTTTCAGTTTTACTGAATTGAGTGAATATCCATTTCAGTTGTACAATCGTGTGCAGATAAGTAAACCGGAATTTGTATTTCGTATTAGTGGATGATTGAAGTGAATAGCCTGATCATCACACCTACCTATATGGCCAAACGTAGACCCCACCCCCCAAATGATTGTGTTAAAGTATTTTCAGTGAAGAGTATTGTTAATGCTACTGCATACATAGATATTTAAGCCAACTATGCACTTCCAGCCTCGTGGCAGCAATTTGGGAAAGCCATTTCCTCTTTAAGCATGATTGTACCGAACTAGGTCCATAAATACATTGTTTGTTGAGTCTGATGTAGAGGATCCGGAGTGGCCCCCACAGACCACTGGCCACAACCCTACTGAACACCTTTTTGATGAACTGTAGCACCAATTGTTAGGCTGCTCGTCTCTCAAATGTCCACAGGCAAATTCCAAAAAGTTGTGGTAAGCCTTCCAAGAAAAATGGAGATTGTAATAGCTGCACAGGTGATAGAATAATGGTTTTGGAATGATATGTCCGACAGGCTTTTATAGTTGTGATAGTGAAGTGTCCAAAAAACCTTCAGCCATTTAGTGCATATGAAGGTCATGGTTTAAAGTTTGTAGCAGGGTCACATGGCTTTGTGCAATGAAATATCTTCTAATCAGATTGTGTGCATGTGGTTTAATTGAAATGATGATGAATTATCGTAGACAGCTAAAGTGCACTGGTCAGTGGTTGGGTGGGAATGAATATATTTCTATGTGCCCAGTTTAGAGCTACTTTCAGTTTGAGAAAATTTGCTGAGAAAATGAAAGGCAGCAGATCTGACTAAGCCTGAGAAAAAAAGCCAGTCAGCACGAAGGACATAATGGTTTACAAAACTCAGCTGTTCGTTTAAGCCACTGGATTTCTGCAGGCACGTAATGGTCTGGTTAATCAAGCATTCCTGGATAGTACAATTATTCCACCCTCTGAATACTTCTATTCCCAGGAAGGAGGCTCTGGGGCTCCATGTTCATGTGAACACATGACATGAAAATGCTTATTAACTTTGTTAACATGTTGTCTCTTGTAAAGCTGTTACAGAAATAACAATGAAACTTTTGTGGCTCAAATGTATTAATCCTTATAATAAAATAAATAAATAAAAGTAAATGAAATCTTTAGAAACTGTAAAATGAAAGGACTCTCCAGTCTGCTCTGTCTTATAATAACTGGAGAGCTTTAGTGAAGTTGTCCATTATGGCCAATCAGGTCCCATCTTTAGTTCAATGACTAAATTAAACAAATCTAATTGGTTACATTAGGCACAAATTCTATTTGTTTTCACCAGTCTTTATAAATAGGGCCCATGCCAGCACCAGTGGTGTTGATAGAACATATTGACTTCACATTGAAAATTAAGTGTTCACTTTAGTTTTGTGAATTAATCATGTCAGTTAATCATGTTCAATCTCAAATCTGGGTTTTTCAATTCCCTTTGCTCATGTTTGGGTATTCAAAGTGAACATAGCTGTGTCTTATTTACTAAGAACAAAGAACAGATGTTACTCCCAGTGGTGGGCAATCATACGGGGCGCAGGGCCGCCGCCGCCCCCCCCCCTGATCTCAATGCAGCCGGCCCCTAATCTGCATGCACCCAGCCCCTAATCTGCATGCAAGGAGCCGGATGCATAGATTTCTATGGGGTTTGTTTATTTTTTCTTATTAGAAGTATGTGATTAGAGCCTGAGGCTCTATTTGGCTTCAAAACGGGTGGGCTCAGGGACGCAGAGCACTGTCCCCGAGCCCACCCACTTGTGTGACATTAGCAAATTAATATTCACTACTGTCTTCCTGCTTCTCCTTGCCAATCAGGAAGCGATTGGCCAGGAGAAGCGATCAGATTGGCTGGTAGGAATAGCAGTGGGGAAGGCGCTGAAGCCATCCGGGAAGCCGCAGAGGAGGAGAAGCGACTGGAAAGCCACCAAAGCCACCTAGGAGGAGAAGCAGTTGGGAAGCAGCTGAAGCCGTCGAGGAGGAGAAGCAGTGGGGAAGCCGCCAAAGCCCCCCGCAACCTGGACGGGGTAAGTAGTGCGGGTCAATCAACCAATCGGGGGGGTGCAGAAGGAAGGCGGCTGGGAGGTTTGTTTGCCACCTCCCCCCAAAAAAAGTTGAGCACCAGCCGCCAATGATTAATCCTATAAGATGTATAACCAGCCAAAAAATGTTTTCTTCGTTTTATATAAAATGGGGAATTGATGAGGACCATTGTCAGGTTTTTACTGCTATCTAGGGCTCAGTTCGGCATGATTTACTGTGACCTCCTGTCTTAATAACAACATTTTACTAAACAGGAAATGAAGGTAAATCACTTCCTGCGGTCGTGTCGAGGAGTTCTAATCCTTACCACTCTATTCAAAGCAAGAAAAAAAAATTTTGGCTTGACACATTTTACTTAAAACAAACCCAGACAAGCGCATATAATACAAAATTGACAAACACCACTGCTTAAATCTGCTTAAAGCTGTGCAAAGAGTCCATTGGAAGGATCCTCACTGGGTCCTGAAAAGGTGCCACAGAGGGCCATATGACAGTAGATTCAAGTAAGTTGTGAATGGGTGGGAGAAGGTAGGGTGGGAGGGATTCTTTTTTTAGTTTATTTTAAGGGGAAGTTAAAGTAAGTTTTTCCTTGGAGACATATGGGGCTGCCATTGTTGTTCTCTTTGTAAAATGCTTTTTGTCTAGGTGTTATGCTGTTCCAATTATTTCAATGCTGTTGGAATCACAAGTAAGCAATTCGGAACAATCAGAGTAAAATATCAAAAAGCTTAAAGCGTAACTCCACTTTTGTTGAGAAAAAAACATTCCCCTCTGGGTGATCTATGTACATTGCAAATGGAAACAAGAGAAAAAAAACCCTTATGGGACTTTAACCAGGAAGACCAACTCATCAAGAAAAAGGATATGTATGCATAAAAAATATAATTTATTGGTACAATTAAAAATAGACTAATCAAACAAAATATAATTCAAAAATGGACACATAAACAACGTACAGTGAGACAACCAAATAATGCCCCTTATACATACATAAAAAACACAATAACAGTAAAAAAGGACCCCTGATCTGCCAAAGAAACGACAGAAAAGAACCCAATGCTTTTCGATGTTTATTGTGGATATCTTCCCCAGGGGTAAGTGGTCAATACATTTAAAAACAACTCATCTAAATAACAGAAAAAACAAAAACAAATACATAATGTAAGTAACCGGGATATATAAATCAAATCACATTATGTTGTCCCAAAATAATCATAGTGGGGGATACTGACCCAATCATACAGGATACTCTGAAATCTTATTGTTGAAGGGATTAAAGATAGACCCTCTATATCAGGGGTAGGCAACCAGTAGACCTCCAGCTGTTGTGGAACTACATTTCCCAGGAGGCATTGCAAGGCTGGCAGTTACAATTACTCCCAGAGGCATGATGGGACTTGTAGTTCTGCAACAGCTGGAGGGCCCCAGGTTGCCTACACCTGCTCTATATCACCCAGACAGAAGGATGTACCTCAGATCTGAAAATTACACAATTTGAATTATATTGATGGTAAATGCATCAGGGGTGGAAGGGGGAAAAGAAAAAATATATAGAGTACTAAGTATTCATAAAGAGAAATGCTTACCAGCAAATGGATAAATAAAGAAACATGGCCAATTAAGAAAAAAGTCTGGCAGAGTATCTAAAAGATAGTAAATGGGTATATTAAAGTAACAAATGAATCCTTTGAAAAACTTTCAATTAAACCGTACTCTCTTAAGGGAAGTCTTTGGTCCCCGATAATTCCCATGAAAAAAATTCTTAAACTCAATACAATATTAGCTCAGTCTCTCCAACTATGGAGAAAGTATAGTACTTTATACTCGTTACAATCTAGCGTCCCACCATTATCCACATTTTTAGGCGACCCTCGCTTTCAACAAGCTTTTGAAAATGCAGAGAACTTTTCTATTTGGATCAATCACGACCTAACTACATTGAAATCCCTATCCCCAAACAATATTTTCCAATCCTTTGAAGCCCTTAAGTCTAAATATAAGCTTCCCGATACAGAACTTCATAACTATTCATTAATCAGAAACTTTTTCTCACAATATTACGCCCTCGCTCTTCACCCATTAACTTCACAGTTTGAACATATTTGTATCTCTTCTCCCAGAGACAAAGGCCAAATCTCATTAATATATAAAGCCTTCTCATGCTCCTCTTTGGCGGATAAAACAAAACCCATGCTCCAATGAGAAACTGAGCTAGACTGCTCTTTCTCACTTAAAGACTGGATTCGGATGATTGACAATCTTAATAAATCCTCTCTTTCCCCCTCCATTAGAGAATCTCCTCTAAAATTACTAACTAGATGGTATATGACACCCACAAGAATTCACTCATACTATCCCTCTTCCCCCCCACAATGTTTCAGAGGATGCACTCACCTGGGTACCTTCCGACATCTATTCTGGGATTGTGATCTGCTAAAACAGATATGGCGTCAAGTCGCTAATTTAAGTGCTAAAATCACTGATAATCCGGTCACACTCACCCCTCATATATGCCTTCTTTTTTCAAACATCCCAGATTTATCCAAACCTTATAACAGGTTAATCCACACTCTCATAAATTCTATCCACTGGATGATAGCATGTAACTGACGTACCCCCACACTTCCATGAAATCAGGTCTTGACCAGAATGATGGTCAATGATTGCTTTTGAACAGAAATGGGATATATGGGACAAAATCCTTGAACAACTGATATTTTTAGAGTGATTGAACAAACCTCATCATCACGTTGGTTCACTTATTATATGCCTCGTTTTTTATATGATCTTACTAATATTTACTATTTACTGATGCATCTTTCTCCCGTTTTAATCTTTTTTTTTTCTTTTTTCTTCTCCTTGCCTCATACCATAACTGTATTGATGACTTTTATTCACATGCTTTGTATGTATTAACCTTCCAATAAAATCTTTTGTAAACAAAAAAAAGTAACAAATGAATGGCATGCAACATAGAGCCACAATGTAATTAAGCCTATATACATACCACGATCGTAGAGATAGGGCAAGGACTGAGCCAGTACATCAGGAATTATCCCCAAGAATGAGTGGGAATTCATTCGAACTCCCTGGCCCCGTACCCCTACGTTTTATTGTTTACCCAAATTACATAAGAACTTCAGTCACCCTACGGGAAGACCTATTGTGTCCGGTAAAGGATGCCTCACCGAGAATCTTAGCAGGTGGATTGATCAGCTGTTACGTCCATTTGTTACCGATTTGCCTAGCTACAGTCAGGTCCATAAATATTGGGACATTGACACAATTCTAATCTTTTTGGCTCTATACACCACCACAATGGATTTGAAATGAAATGAACAAGATGTGCTTTAACTGCAGACTTTCAGCTTTAATTTGAGGGTATTTACATCCAAATCAGGTGAACGATGTAGAAATTACAACAGTTTGTATACGTGCCTCCCACTTTTTAAGGGACCAAAAGTAATGGGACAGTTGGCTGCTCAGCTGTTCCATGGCCAGGTGTCTGTTATTCCCTCATTATCCCATTTACAAGGAGCAGATAAAAGGTCCAGAGTTCATTTCAAGTGTGCTATTTGCATTTGGAATCTGTTGCTGTCAACTCTCAATATGAGATCCAAAGAGCTGTCACTATCATTGAATCAAGCCATCATTAGGCTGGAAAAAAACAAAACAAACCCATCAGAGAGATAGCAAAAAACATTAGGTGTGGCCAAATCAAATGTTTGGAACATCCTTAAAAAGAAAGAACGCACCGGTGAGCTCAGCAACACCAGAAGACCACGGAAAACAACTGTGGTCGATGACCGAAGAATTCTTTCCCTGGTGAAGAAAACACCCTTCACAACAGTTGGCCAGATCAAGAACACTCTCCAGGAGGTAGGTGTATGTGTGTCAAAGTCAACAATCAAGAGAAGACTTCACCAGAGTGAATACAGAGGGTTCACCACAAGATGTAAACCATTGATGAGCAGGAACAGAAAGGCCAGATTAGAGTAAGCCAAACAACATCTAAAAAAGCCTTCACAGTTCTGGAACAACATCCTATGGACAGATGAGACCAATATCAACTTGTACCAGAGTGATGGGAAGAGAAGAGTATGGAGAAGGAAAGGAACTGCTCAGATCCAAAGCATACCACCTCATCAGTGAAGCATGGTGGTGGTAGTGTCATGGCGTGGGCATGTATGGCTGCCAATGGAACTGGTTCTCTTGTATTTATTGATGATGTGACTGATGGCAAAGGCAGCAGGATGAATTCTGAAGTGTTTCGGGCAATATTATCTGCTCATATTCAGCCAAATGCTTCAGAACTCATTGGACGGTGCTTCACAGTGCAGATGGACACTGACCCGAAGCATACTGCAAAAGCAACCAAAGAGTTTTTTAAGGGAAAGAAGTGGAATGTTATGCAATGGCCAAGTCAATCACCTGACCTGAATCCGGCTGAGCATGCATTTCACTTGCTGAAGACAAAACTGAAGGGAAAATGCACTAAGAACAAGCAGGAACTGAAGACAGTTGCAGTAGAGGCCTGGCAGAGTATCGCCAGGGATGAAACCCAGCATCTGGTGATATCTATGCGTTCCAGACTTCAGGCTGTAATTGACTGCAAAGGATTTGCAACCAAGTATTAAAAAGTGAAAGTTTGATTTATGATTGTTAATCTGTCCCATTACTTTTGGTCCCTTAAAAAGTGGGAGGCACATATACAAACTGTTGTAATTCCTACACCGTTCACCTGATTTGGATGTAAATACCCTCAAATTAAAGCTGAAAGTCTGCAGTTAATTCACATCTTGTTAGTTTCATTTCAAATCCATTGTGGTGGTGTATAGAGCCAAAAAGATTTGTGTCGATGTCCAAATATTTATGGACCTGACTGTATATATACAGGATACTTTACATTTTTTTACGTAACATTGATGGTCTATGAATTCCACCCGCATCAGTTATGGTCACTATTGACGTGGAGGCCTTGTATAGCTCCATCCCACATGACAAGGGTTTGGCCAGTATAAGATGGGTGGTACTGCAAAATAGCCAGTTTGAATGAAAACAAGTCAATTTCTTGATGGAAGCACTTGATTTTGTGCTTAAATCATAATATCTTTCTTTTCAATGTTCCCACTACCTCCAGGTGCAGGGCGTAGCGATGGGGACGTGTCGTGCCCTATCCTACACCAATTTGTACCTGGGGGAGTGGGAACGATCACTACATCAATCAGAGACTTTGTCCCCTTTTTTGAACCAGGTGGTCCTATGGTATAGATATATAGATGATATCTTTATCGTTTGGGATAAACCGACTGAAAATCTTGATTCTTTCCTTCGGGCCCTTAACGAGAATATTTTCAATCTTAGATTCACAATGTGCTACGATCTGCAAAGGATCACCTTCTTGGATGTATGAATCCATAAGGGGAATGATGGACTCCTCACTAGTAGCTTGTATCGGAAGCCGACAGCTGGAAACTCCCTGCTACATGCAGAGAGTTTCCACCCTCAACCTTTGCTTCGTTCTATACCTTATAGTCAATACCTAAGGGTACGTAGAAATTGCACAGATGACAGGACTTTCAAAAGTGAGGCAGATCTACTTAGAGCTAGACTTCAAGCCTGGGGGTATTCCAACACTTGCTTAAGAAGGCTTTTAAAAGGGCATGTACTGCAAGTAGACACGATCTACTCTACAACCCTAAGTCAAGATGCAAGGAAACCAATTCACTTTGGATTATACCTAGGTATTCAAGACAACATGATAAGATTAGAAGGATTGTCCAGAAACACTGGCATATGTTACGAACAGAGCCAGCTATAGGTTCCTTTATCCCCGAGATTCCTGCCTTCACTATTAGAAGAGCGAGATCCTTGAAAGATACCCTCACTTCTAGTGAATTCTAAATTGGGGGCAACAAGGACCCCTGTAAAAGACCTGGAACCTTTAAGTGTGGGGGTTGCAATTTCTGTCGATTTATCGATACCTGTTCCACCTCTTTACCTAATGGAGAACTCTACAGACGGAAGCATTTCGCTAATTGCAACACCAAGGGGGTTGTCTACCTCCTTTTATGTGAATATTCTGCCTTTTATGTTGGCAAGACTATAAACGACTTTCGGATATATGTGCTCATAGACACATTCTGACTATGAAAAAATGCATCAGTGAATTGCCCCTTGGTAGGCATGTAATTAAGCAACACAAGGGTCTCTTCCCTAAAATGTCATTCCTGATTCTAGATAGAGTTCATATGGGTAGAAGAGGGGGTGATTTCAACAAAATTTTGCTACAAAAAGAACAGAGCTTATTACCAATATTCATATAAAAGAACATCTGGGTAACAGTGACCATAACATGATTTCATTTAATGTAAGCTGCAAGCAACAAACACAAATGGGAAAGATAAAAACACTTAATTTTAAGAGAGCAAATTTTACAAAGATGAGGGCTGCTCTCCAGGACTGAGACTGGGAGGGAATATTAGCATCAATGAACACAGAACAGAAATGGGAATTTTTCAAAAAAACTGTATGCGAACTCACTGCAAAGTATATTCCCATGGGCAATAAATTTAAGAGGCTAAAAAGAAAACCAATGTGGCTCACGGCCAAAGTTAGAAAAGTTATAAATGATAAGAAAAGAGCATTTAAAAAATATAAAAATGAGGGAACACTACCATCTTTTAAATGTTACAAAGAATATAACAGAATATGTAAAAAGGAAATCAAGGATGCAAAAATTCACAACGAACGACAGATTGCAAAAGATAGTAAGACTAACCCCAAAAAATTCTTCAAATATATTAATAGTAAAAAGGTCAGGTCTGAGCATGTAGGCCCTTTACAAAATCATCTAGAGTGCGTGACTGGGGACAAAGAGAAGGCAAACTTATTAAATACTTTC